>CM057071.1:54675967-55144712 GCA_029379335.1 Thymus mandschuricus
CATCATATTATCGAGAGAGGAACCAAAAATGAAGCAAGATTGAAATGAAATCCTTCAATTATCAATCAATAGATTTTAGGCACGATATCAAAATACACGATATCAATCAATAGATCAGTATTAAAAAAAATGTAAATGCACGATATCAAAATACTACAAAGATAAAGTTTTGATCGCAGATTCTCACTCTTTTTTCGCCCAATTTCACTTGGGTTCCGCCGTATTCCGGCAAGAGAACGGTGTCGCCTTCCTTAACAGCTGTGGGGATCTTATTCTGCTTCAGACATCTGCACGTCTCTCTCTCTCTCTCTCTCTCTCTCTCTCTCTCTCTCTCTCTCTCTCTCTCTCTCTCGATCCCTAATTAATCTGCACAATTCAGTTACATATCAATTCAATCGAACTTGATCCATTCTTCTTATTCTGCAAAAATGGTGGGAATAATTGGTGATATAGAGTGGAAGTCTTGCCTTAAATTCAATTGTGGTGCCATGAGTGCTACGATGTGCTTCTTGGCCATGGATAGCTAGCTTCAATTATCTCTCTGGAAAAGAAAAGATGGTGGAACATTGATTCTAAATCACCCAATTATTATGTTAATTATTCTGATTCTCTTTTTTGTTAATAAAATATTAGTCCACCATACACAATACGAGATCAATTGAAGAAGGGGAGAATCAATTGTACGTTACCTTGGATGATTTTTCCGGGAAGAGAATTCCGGCGGAGGTTTTGGACGGCGGGAGATTTTCCCGACGAGAACTCTGTTGAAAGTTTGTTCAATATTTTCCCATAGATCAGGGACGAAGAAGCGGAACTTCGCTTGAAGAAGGTTGGAGAATCGCGTGAAGAAGGTTGAAGAAGGTTGCAGGGGCTCTACCTCTACAGAGACCCGACGGAGAGGCCTGTACGGCACCCTAAAACGGCGAGGCGCCTCCGCACTGGAAAACCCACACGGTGGCGGCAGCTCTCAGCAGCGGCTCCACCGCCACCGGGAACCAGCATAATGACACAAAGAGAGAGTTAATGAGAGATGAAGAGGGGAAAACGACGTCGACGGCGGCACTCCGGCACCTGTACGACACCCTATAACGGTGCTGACGGGATTGCAACGGTGGTGAAGCTGTGGCCGATGTGCAAGGAAGAAGAAGATGGAGGGGGCTGTGAATTATTTTAGATCTGAAAGTTTTAATCGATTTGCCTAGGTATACCGATAGAAATTATCACTTGACGGAGGAAAAACTCATTTAACGGAAAGAATATAAAAAAACCGGACCACCGCTAAATTTCCGGTCCGAGGTTCAATGAATTTTTTATTGCTCGCCGATAAAAATGGACACGTGTCGAGTTCCTATGGAGGGTGAAGTTTGCGCCCAACTTCATAATAATTCGACAAAGACTTGTGTGTGGCCGGCCGCATGGTGAGGCCGGATCCACTTGACATGCCCAGCCCGCCAACCCGACCCGGCCCGGCCCAACTGTGGTCAACCCGACCCGGTTCGTGTTGACCCGATCCGTTTAAGTAAAGTGTCAATCTTTGTTAATAAAAGTGCTAATTTTTATGAACAAAAGTGTCAATCTTATAAATAAAAATTTATACGTAATTTGTATGTATGTAGTAATTTTAAAATTACTTTATAGGGTTCATAAATCAATTTAGGGTTTTATAATTATTGTTTAGTATTTAACTTCAATTTTATAATGTTGAATATGGATTATAAATTGAAACTTAGGATATATAGTTCTCCAGCAAAAGTGTCAATCTTAATGAAAAGTGCCAATTGTTCTGAATGAAAGTGCCAATCTATTTGATATCGAAAATTTTATATATATTTTTTATCGACTTGTTATTATAATGTTTTGATATTATGGTTTATATTATTATATTTATATATATATATATATATATATATATTATTTATTTCCATAACATGAAATTAATATTCATTATTAACGTATTTTTCGTAAAAGTGCCAATTATTATGAATAAAAGTGTCAATGTTTCAAAAGTGCCAATTTTTGTAAACATAAGTGCCAATGTTTCAAAGTGTCAATCTTTATAAACAAAAGTGTCAATCTTAATCCGGCCTCACGGTGAGGCCGGCCTCACAGAAGTGTGCCCCTAATAATTCTTGCTTATGGAATAATTACCGTTTACTTCATTTCTAAATTTTATGGGAAAATAAGTGATATCCTAGTCACCGCCTACGTAGGCATTTTTGTCATTTTTTTTTTATTTTTGACATTACTTTATTCTATTTTTTAATTGTAATATATTTTAATACCTTATAAATGAATTAATATTGAAATCACTAATTCAATAAAAAAAAAATGTAAATATCAAGTTTCGATTTGTGCGTTTTTCTTTCTAAGTTCAAAAAAATAATAATAAAATAAATTGAGCTATGATAATTATACTTTTTATGGATTTAATTATTCCAATATTAATTTATAAGGTATTAAAATATATTACAAATTGAAAAAAAATCGAACAAAATAATATTGAAATGAAAAAAATGACAAAGGTGCCCATAAAAGTGACTAACATATCACTTCTCTGTATTAGAATACTTAGATGGACTCTATAAGAAATTGTATTTAAGAAACTACACACGTTTTAAGATAAAAAGTGGGTGATAGTGGAAAAACTAAAAGAGAGAAATGGTAAAAGTACGTCCTCTAACCTCCTAATCAAAAGATACACGTTTTAATTAAAATTAAAAAAAAAATGATAGGAAAAATTAATAGTAAAAAAAGCTAAACGCAAGTGATAGTGGAAAAAATAGGTAAAACAATGCAAATAATAAATATATTTAGGTTAGAATAGTCATTTAGGCAATCATATTAAGTTGGGGTTGGGGGACATCCCAAAAATAAAATAATAACACTAATATGGAACAAATGGAGTAGTACATACTACATACGTATAGGAATGACAACAGGCTGGATATAGACTGGATATTGCCTAGTCAAGATCCAAATCCATATCTTTGTATTTGGTCCAGATCCGATCCACATCCGCCATGTTCCAAAAATCAGATGCTGACCTATATCCAACGAATCCACGGGTCTACGGATATGGACTCGATTCCATAGCATTACTATTATTAATTTTTTTTAATGAAGAAAAGAAAAGAAAAGAAAATCAATTGTAGTATAATATCAAAATCTTCTATATATAATAGTAACGCGAATTCGAAGCACCACATTAATCTACATGCCTCACTTCTTATGCTCTCCATTTTATTTATCTAAGAATTCATTTTATTTAAATAAAATAACAATTATAATCATATATAATAGACAAATATAATATAATCTTATATGCACGGCTAAATATTCTATAATAATCTTTAATACTATTTTATGCATGAATTAATTTTCATATTATATTACCATATTCATATATTAACTTTTTCATAGTTATCTTATTTATTGATAAATTGTGGAGGTATTGCGGTAAAATACCACATAACTTAAGAGGGTTTGGCTAAGCTTATAAGCTACTCCCTCCGTCTCATTTATAATGTCTCATTTGCTTTTTGACTTTTTCTGGCACGCATTTCCACCGAAACTTAATACGGGTTTTACGATATAATATTGAAATATTATTTATTTTACGGGATACTACGAGTGTCGGGATATCCTGTAAAAGAAATAATATTTCAAAATTATATCGTAAAACATGTACTTCCTTTGGCTCACGATTACTAACACGTTTTTTTTTTTTTTTTTCGGCATGGGATTTAAGACGAGAGTGTTTAGTGTTTTAAGTATGTTGTTTAGTGATGGAATTTTGTTTATTTGTTTTGCATTATTTATATAAATTAGAATAAATATAAAAAAATAATGTTAATTAATTAATTTATTTTTGTGGTTAATTAATTAAATTAATTATCGATTTCATTTTTTTTTTTTTCACAATCCAATTATTCCATGCAACCAAAATCACACCACACACTAAAACTAAGGAATTTATGTTCAAATGAACACCAAAAAATAGAATTTACAATTGGGCCAATAATTTTAGCAAGTGGACTTCTTTAAAATGAAACAATAGTTAAACTAATTGTCACATGGGTATAAACTCCCAATTAAAAACAAAGCAAAATTTAAGTGGGAAACAAAAATGGCGCCTCTTTTCAAAATGGGAGAGGGATGGCCTAATCTAGAACATTAGAATAATCTCCTCTTTCAAGTTCATCTTCCATCAGCCAAAAAAAAAAAAGAGAGAGAGAGCAACATTCCATCAGAGAGGAGAAGACATTGCAGTCCATGAAAAATGGTGCCAAGGCCGAAAGACTTGACAAACGAAGAGAGGAATTTGATTGTGCAATTCATTCTTCAAGATTCTTCGAATGGGACGCCGAAATGAGGTAGGCTTCTTGAAGCTCAACAAAAATTCAACATCTCTAGATCCACTGTTTCAAGGCTGTGGAAAACTGCAAGAGACCAGGAAGCACGAGGGTTAGCAATACACATTGTTTCACAGAAAAGGGGGAGAAAACGAAACCATAACATGAAGCCCAACTATAATGTTCTTCGGGCGATGGATGTTAGTGAGAGAGGTAGTTATAGATCAATGGTGGAGAAGATGGGAGTGAGCAGAGCTACTCTACAGAGATGGGGAAAGGCTGGCCTATTTAAAATATTTGCAAGCTACATCAAACCTTCACTCACTGCAGACAACAAATTCTTAAGGTTGAGATTCAGTTTGGAAAATTTGGAGTTGGACAAAGTCATGAACACACTAAAGTACTCATCTATGCACAATGTAGTGCATATTAATGAGAAACGGTTCTTCATCACCAAAGGAAAAAACAGGTACATGGAGTATTTGACCTCAGTTATTTCAAAATACATCATTGGTCAAGATAGGCAGAGACACTTACCTTTTTTTAAAAAACTTATTACAGGTATTACCTTGCACCAGGGGAAGATGAGCCATACAGGGCATGCAAATCAAAGAGATTTATTGGCAAGATAATGTTCTTGTGTGCAGTGAGTAAACCAATACTTAGAGATGATGGCACTGTCCTATTTGATGGCAAGATAGGATGCTTCCCATTCACTACTCAACAAAGAGCACTAAAAAACAGCAAGCGCAGAAAAAAGGGCACACCCTATACCAAAGCAGTGGACTCCATTACAAGAGAAATAATGAAATCCACTCTTGTTAATGAGGTACCAGCAATCCCCTATCCTACATGTTTTATAATGCAATACTTATGCTCATTACATAAGCATAGCAATAGTATGTTATTCATAGCATCTCTTTTTGATAACATGGCAAACTATGGTATCCCTGCAATAAGAAATAAGTGGCCAGAAACTGCATCAAAGAATATCTTTGTTCAACAAGATAATGCAAAGCCACACATTTATGATTCTGATCCAGAGTTCGGATTAGCAGCAAGTAGGGATGGATTCAACATCAGATTAGTTCAACAGCCACCAAATTCTCCTGACACTAACATAAATGAGTTGGGATTCTTCAATGCAATTCAATCACTACAACATAGGAAAGTATGTAGAACAGTTGATGATCTAGTGATGGCTGTGCAAAGTGCATTTCATGATCTACCACCAATGACATTGAACAAAGTGTTTCTCACTCTACAAGGCTGCCTAACAGAGATAATGAAGGTCAAAGGCCACAACAATTACAAGATACCACACATGGGAAAGGATAGACCGATTAGAGAAGGGAGGTTGCCAATCAGTCTAACAATTCCTATGGAATTGGCAAGGCAGAGCATTGATTATCTAGTAGAGAATGGACAGATAAGAGGAATTGAGCAATTGATTCAAAGATTGGGTATGCAGCAGCTAACAGGCATTGAATCACAGTTGGCAAATATTTCAATCATTTAGGTTATCACATATAACCACCACTTTTTTGCAGATGCATATAAATGATCATAGCTTTTGTATATGCAGTTAACACTAGCAGTTACGCCACCAATGTTGGCATTTTAACTTTCAAAATACTTTTGTTCTTTTGATCTTTTGAAATTGAAAATGCTTTTTTTGTTCTACCACTGTCCCATTTTCAAATTGATCAAGTTCTTTGCCAATATGAATCAAAACATGTTTACTTGGGCAGAGATCACATACACTATCAACAAAACAGAGAAATCCATAACACAGATCCCATCAACAACCAAACCAGAGAGTGTCATAGCATATATTCCATCAATAACCATAACAGAGAAAGAGAGATTCATCCATATCCACACATAGCATGATCAAGGAACACAAATCATGAAAAAATGGTGGAACAGTGGCTAATCAACAACAAATTTCACATATAGCATAGATTATTCATTCAACAATCAATCAGCTTCTCTATCACATGAAGCCCACTCCTCTGTGGTGGGATGGAATGGAAAATAGACTGGAAATCCATCCCGATAGTAGAAGACATGCATTTTGGAAAATGGATCACTGTCCGTAAGGCCTTCCTCCTCAACAGCGGACGGCGGCGGCGGCGGCGGAGGCTACTCAACAATTTGGGGAGATTGCTCGACGCTTGGGGCGGCTGAAAACGTCAACCGCCGCGCCGGCCTCTCCGTCGCTTGGTGAGAGGTTGCCCAACGGAAGGGGGGACGAACACTCGCATCACCACGAGGCGGCGACGACGTAAGTTCCCGGAATCGAGGGACGTACACATATTCCTTGCGAGGCGGCGGCGGCCCGGTCCAAGTTGTACGGCGGCGTGCCGTTGGTGTTGAGCGGAGGGTGCCGTATCGCCCAGGTGATATGGGCAGTTTGATTCGAGGAGGAGGTCTAGGAGGGCTTGGGCTCTCGTCGGAGTTGGAACCCCAACGATGGATAACACGGCGGCGGCGGCGGCGGCGTATTGGCTTGTTGTTGCCAACAACCTCGCAGCCTCCGAGCCCGCCGCCACGACGATTCACTGGGGGCGGTTGTGGGTTGAGATCCATTCCGACGGGGCGGTTGGGGGTGGATCCATGGCGACAACAAAGAGAGAGAGGAGAATTAGGATTTCTGATGAATCGAGCAAGAATAGATCACAAAATGGGGGTAGATTTGGAGTTGGGTGTGAAAAGAAAATGGTTCTAGATTAAATGCGATGGGAATGGGGGTAGATTTAGGTGGGTGGGATTTAATTGTGTGTGTGTAATTTAGTTTTTAATAAATAAATTATGAATTAAAAATTTTGCAATTAAAATGTTAATGGTAATAAGGGAGAACTAATTGTGCAATTAAAATGTTAATTATTTTTGAAAATGGAAATGTGTCAAGAATCGTGAGACGGCCCAAAAAGGAAAGCGTGTCAGTAATCATGAGCCAAAGGAAGTACTAGGTTTCGGTGGAAACACGTGCCGGAAAAAGTCAAATGAGACATTATAAATGGGAAGGAGGGAGTAGCTTATAATATGTTTGACTGCTTATAAGTTGTTTGACTGTTTATAAGCACTCTAAACGTGTTTGGCAAAATAAGCTCCTTAAGAGCTTATAAGATGCAAAAATAAGCAAAAAGTGCTTATAAGCACTTCAAAAAATAAGCTCCTCCACCTCAACTTATTTTTTTTTTAAAATTTTGTTACCACTATAATTCTATTTTATTTTTATATTTATATTGTATACACTTCCATTTGATGTTACAATATTATGATTTAAAAAAAAAAAATTAATTTTCAGCTTTTATTTTTTTTATTATTTCCTTAAGCTTATAAGCTCTTTTTATCCAAACACTTCAACAACTTATAAGTTCTTACCCTCATACATCTTATAAGCACTTAGAGCTTATAAGCATTTTGAAATAAGCTTAGCCCAACGGGCCCTTAAGCAAAACAAAAAATACGAAAACTTAAGAAAACATAAAAAACCAACTATTTTTTGCAAAATGGGACTAAAATGCCCCTGGTTTTGTCTTTCCTCTCTCTTTTCTCTCACAAACATGATAATTTGCTTCTCTGTCTTCTCTCTCTCTCACCCCCTTCTCCCTTCCTCTCATCCTCCCCCCCCCCCCCCCCCCCCCCCCCCCTCCTTGCTTTTCTCTCCTATGTGAATTAGTTCCTCGAGAAAGGACAACGACTAGGGTTTTAGCGATGACAATGAGGGTTTTCGCACCACCTTCCTTGGACTAGGGTTTTAGCTATGGCGGGTCATCTCACTGCCTCTGCCATGGAAGCCTCGCAAGAAGCCGGGCTCCATTTCCATGTCAGCCCTCGAAACTCCGAGCTCTTCCCAAAATGTCCGGGTTTCAACCTACTCATTTCCCCAAACCCCAAGCTCCCTTCGTTCTACACCTTGCCCCCTCTGCTTCCGCCGCAGGTTTCCGATGACAATTACATCTGAAGCGCTTAGACACTGTCGAATTTGCGTTGAGAGAGAGAGAGATAGAGAGAAGAGAAGCAAGTAATCAAAAAATAAGAACGCAGAAAAATGGTCGAAAAGTAGATGGAGAAAGGAGAGGGGAGAGAGTAGGGGTATTTTTGTCCTACTTTTGAAAATATGGGTATAAATTGAGTTTTATAGTAAGTATTGATTTTCACTATCTTCCTAAGGTAAAAACATCCAATACTTCTACATAATAACTCTAAATGTTATACAAGAGAATTACAATGCACAACTCACAATGTTTGGAGATGTCGCGACAGTATATATGTGGATGAATGTATTTCTTAAATAAACCATATTAGTCTTTGTTGTAATAAGTTTTAATCTATTTATAAAACTTACTCTATCATTTTACAAAAGGTTTGTAAGGATTTCTAATTATAAAATGCATTTCTTTAAGATGAAAATGAATCGGTATACTATAAAGGTTTGACCTTACAAAATTAAACGGAAATGTGTTTGTGGGTGCAATCAAGTCTATCAATATTGATAACAGGGGAACCTAAGTATCATAACCAATACAATACAAGGGTTAATTGCATCAACACATGTGGAGAAACATCAATTCTAGAGTCCAAAATAACTGAAGCTGAAGAAAAGAAAAATCAGCCAAGAGAGTAAAGTCAAATGAAGCTAAAACAACTCAAGTTGGAGAAAAGAAAAAAAAAAACAGTGAAGAAAGTAAAGTCAATAGAAAATAAAGAAAATATATAAAAGGTCAAGGAAAAATATCAAACCAACTCAGGTGGAAGGAAATAAATATTACTCCCTCCATCCAGCGGCGGAGGCACAATGGGGCATGGGGGGCCCATGGGCACCCCAATTTTTTTTTTTTAAAACCCAGGGGTATTTTTGGTAATTTACACTTTTTTGTATTATAATTATTAAATATATATATATATATATATATATATATATATATATATATATATATTTGTGTGTATTTCTCCTAAAATATTTACAATTTTAATTTATTTGCTAAAAGTTTGCGTCTCCCTCCCCCCTTCACGACTCGCCTCTGTATTTTCTCCTTCCATACAAATCAACAAATTAACGAGGAACATGTATTGACCGTGGCAAGAGAAATCGAATATCAAAACGTCAATCTCTATTCTCTCCTTCGTCAGTAAGTTTCAAACTAACTCCTTCATAGTTAAAGGTTGCGTAGGATAGCAGACTAGCAGTTAGCACACTTTTTTGTATTGTAAATTTTTAGGTTAATTTAAGATGCAATTCCATGGGAATTAAATAATCAAATTGTTGAATTTAATACTCCCCCGTCCCACTTAATTAGTTTTATTGAAATATTATACCTCATATATGAATATACAATGAGACTAATTAAGTGGGACGAAGGGAATATAATGTTTATGTTGGTGTAATGGTGTGATTTGATTTAATTCAGCCGCAATGTTACAACTTAGGCGTTCTTGATTTTGTTATCAAATTGAAAATAAAAATTTCTTATGTCAAAAGTTGAGCATTAAAACATGACACATTAATATTTTAATTGATGCATTGTTAAACTAATACTCTTATCTTTGTTGCTTTCCTTTTTGTGTCATATATTCTAATGGAAATTTGTTTGCTGAATTTGGTCTACTACTTGTTGGATAACGAAAAAGATTTAAAAGAATGTTAATAAAGGAATTCAATAGAAACTAATCTAGATTGAAAGACTATTATTCGTTTATAACTTAATCTTATTATTGTGTTCAACATTATTTACAGGATATAATTGCAATATGTCCGGATTGAAACGTTATTTTAAGCCGACATCTGGTGATGTGGAAGTTCCAACCCCTTCAGTTAAAAGACCTACAATTGTCTCACATGAAGAGTCAACAGAGAAAGAGAGGTTAGCAGTTGATTTAGAAAATCTTCCAAGTGATCCTGGACTACGACCCGATATAACAAGTTATCCACTGAACTTAATAGAACAGGTTCGTAGATCTTATTTACTAAAAGGTCCGTGTCAACCACGTAAGCATGCTTTTCCTGATAGAGTTGATGGAAATCGTAAACGTAAATTTGTTGCGGCTTAGTTCGATGAATTCAAGACTTGGTTAGAGTATAGTATTGCAAAGGATGCAGTTTTTTGCTTATATTGCTATCTTTTTTCAAGACTTCATGGAAATGGGCATGATGCTTTTGTATCTGGGGGATTTACTTCTTAGCGTAAGAAAGAAAGAGTGAGAGATCACGTAGGAGATCATAACAGTGATCACAATAGGTGTAGAATGGCATGCCAAAACTAGATGAATGAAGCTCATCACATTGAAGTGTCGATTTCCAAAGTTTCAAAACAATCTGAGATTGATTACCGTTGCAAACTAAATGCAACAATTATTTGTCTTCGCTACCTTCTTGCACAAGGATTGGCTTTTAGAGGTCACGATGAGTCGACAAATCATTAAATCATGGGAATTTTATTGAGCTTTTGAAAGTTTTAGCTTCTTGCAATGAAGAGATAGCTAATGTTGTGTTGGAAAATGCTCCTAAGAACCATGCAGTTACATCCCCAGATATTCAAAAGGACATCATTAATGCAGTTGCAGTTGAGACAACAAATGTTATCATTAATGATATTGGAAATAGTTTTTTTTCAATATTAGTTGATGAATGTCGGGATGTGTCAGTGAAGGAGCAAATGGGCGTTGTTCTACGTTATGTCAATATTAAAGGACGTGTCATTGAATGGTTTCTTGGTAGTGTGCATGTGACCGATACAAGCGCTGCCTCACTTGAGGAAGGTATTGACTCTTTATTCTCTACTCATAGCCTAAGTATTTCTATCTTGAGAGGCCAAGGATATGATGGTGCAAGCAACATGAAAGGCGAATTCAAAGGATTGAAAAGTTTGATACTCAAGAGAAATCCTAATGCTTATTATGTCCATTGCTTTGCCGACCAACTCCAACTAACAATTGTAGCAGTTGCAAAAAAGCATACAGCTGTTGGATCTTTTTTTAATATTGTCTCGCGTTTATGCAACGTTGTTGGAGGTTCTTGTAAGCGCATGGATATGCTTCGAGATAGCCAAAGAGAGAAGGTTATTGAAGGCATAGCGAGGGATGAAGTTAAGACTGGAAGAGGATTAAATCAAGAAATGTCATTGAATCGACCAGGAGATACTCGTTGGAGTTCTCATTACGGTACTCTCATTAACTTGGTGCATTTATTTAGTTCTATATGTGATGTCATTGAGTATCTTGGAGATAATGGTAATGAAGATTCACAAAGAGCCGAAGCTTTGGATTTGCTTGAGATTATAAGTCGATTTGAGTTCGTCTTTGTCTTACATCTCATGAGGCAAATATTGGGGATCACACACGATCTATCTCAAGTGTTGCAAAGGAAGAATCGGGATATTGTCAATGCAATGCATCTCGTAAGAGTTGCAAAATCACGTTTGCAAGCAATGAGAGATGAAGGGTGGGAAATGTTGGTAAGTGATGTTTCGCAATTTTGCAGCAAAAATGAGTTGGATATGCTAGATATGGATGATGAGTATGCAGCTAGAGGAAGGGGGAGACGTAGGGTCGAGAAAATGACAAATCTCCACTATTATTGTGTTGAACTGTTTTATTCTGTGATTGACATGCATGCCTTAGAATTAAATCATCGTTTTGATGAAATCAACACAGAATTGCTTTTATGCATGTTGGGAATTGTTAAGGACTAAATTGTTAAGGGGGAACTACATGGGATATTTGGTAAATAAAGTCATTTGTTTTGATTAGATCCCAAAACCCCAAGCGTCCTATTCCCAAGCGACCCATTTTGATGTAGTTTATAGGTTAGAATTTTTCTAAGCCTACTCTGTTAGGATGGCTCTTTTATTTTGCTTAGATTAGGCTTCAAATGTTCAAGTGAAGGCCACTCGCTTGAGTGTGTTTTTCAAAGCGAAGCGGGTCAAGCAAATCGAAGTGAAGCGTGCCGAAGAATAGCGAAGCGAAGCGATCGCTACAGTAGATTCAAAGTGAGTCTGCCAAAGCGAAGCGAAGCGAGCGCTACAGTTCAAAGCAAAGCGAAGCGAAGCGTGCGCTACAAAGAAAAGCCGAAGCGAGTCAACACGAGTCAACACTTAATTTAGTAGGGTCACGGGAAATTTATTTCTCAAGTGACTCACTACAAATTTGACTGTGAAGCGACTCACTTCAGAGCGGCCGCTACAACTTCAAAGCGAAGCGAGCCACTACCTAGCAGAAAGCGACAGCACAAATTCCCGCTCCGAATTTGAACTCCAGTCAACTGGAGATCTCCGCATTAATTACGAGATCTCCACGTGTCGAAAGCGGAGAGGAGCAGAGGAGTTGACTGCCAGGCCGACAAGGCGCCGCTACAGTACTGGGTCGCTCCAGTTACTGTTGAAATTGGAACTTAGCCATTTTCGGCAAAAGTCCAAATCTGCACATCTGAAAAGTAGCCAGCCTGTGCAAGTACTGTCGAGAGGAGGAGGGACAAGGCCACCAACCAAGCAACGGATCTCAGCCAACCCTCCGCCTATAAATAGTGAAGGATGAAGACGTGAAGAAGCAGAACACTACTTGAGCATTCGAGCGCATTCAGCAAACAAACACTCCCCAGCTTTCTAGCAATCTTCGAGTTTTTGTTTCCAAGTGTTCTCCGAGTTTCCAGTTCATCGGAACTCGTCTTCACAACCTTCACACTTAGAGTCTAAGCCCATTCCATATCCGAAGCTTAGAAGAAGAGCTCTAGCCATCTTTGCACTTATTGTAAAGAGCTCTTCATAGTGTGTTCGTCAACCAAAAACCCTAAACTCTGTCTGTTAGGTTTTTGAGTGTCGTCGTTAGGTTGTTCAGATCTAAGGCCCTTCTTTCATC
Organism: Thymus mandschuricus; assembly: GCA_029379335.1. Classification (NCBI taxonomy): domain Eukaryota; kingdom Viridiplantae; phylum Streptophyta; class Magnoliopsida; order Lamiales; family Lamiaceae; genus Thymus; species Thymus mandschuricus. Next base: position 54,689,182 of record CM057071.1, read on the forward strand.
GATTGAAGAAGCCTCAATCATAGAGTTGAGATCCAAGCTTACACTTACACCGTTTGTGTAAAGCTCGATCGAAGCTAGGCTGTAAGGAGAGCCTGTAATCTCCCTGTTGTTCGGACAGAAGCGAGTGAAGCTTCGTGTCCAGTTTAGGTCTTAGTAGTGAACCCGTAATCACTACACTGTTCATCAGATCCAGGCGAGTGAAGCCCGATCTCGATAAGGTTTTTGAAGGACCCGTAACCTTCAAGTTCTTGAGTGAAAAGAACAGTTGCCGTCGTGCAACAAGTGGACGTAGGAGTTTTATCTCCGAACCACTATAATTCTCGGTGTCGTATCTCTCTAACCCTAAACTCTTTATTTTGTTCATCCATTGCACGTGCATCTAAACAAACTTAATCTGGAAATTTCAAATACTTAGGAAAGATTTTAGCTCACCAAATTCCGCACAAAGAGTAAAGTCTCACTCTTGATCAAGCTCTAAGCTTAGGTCAAGAGATTCGTGATTGCTTTAGATCTAGCCCTCGGCTAGGACTTAGTATTTCCAAAGAGCACTTTACTTTATACTCTGAGTTAAGGAATTGAAGTTGAAAAACTTCAAAATACGTATTCACCCCCCCCCCCCCCCCTCTACGTATTTTTCCTATAGCAAACCGGGACCAACAAGTGGTATCAGAGCAGCGGTTCTTTCGAGCCTCTGCTTTGTATATCCGAAGCGAGTCCCCACTCGCTTCACGTTGTCTCACTGAACCGGATCCTATTTTTCTAAGTGCATCAAAACCTCACCCACGCATATTGCATTTACTGCTGATAGTTTGCTATGTCTACATACAGTGCATCAAATCTTCCACAGTTCTCGATCGAAGGATACGAGATATGGAGTTTCCGTGTCGAGAGCTTCCTATGCTCAATCCACGACCGGATGTGGGAAGTCATTGAGGACGGACCAATCGAAATCAAGAAAGCCATATCTGTGGAGGTTCCAGCCGCTGAAGGTCGTCCAGCCCACGTTCGACAACAGTACGTGGAGAAGGATAAGGATGAGTATACTCCAAATGACTTCAAAGTTGCCAACCTCGACAAGATTGCACGTCACACGATGCAGAGCACCGTGTCGGACGCCTATCTACCACGAATAAGGAAATGTGCAACGGCAAAGGAAATGTGGGAAACCCTAACCCTCATTTCTCAAGGCACAGACAAAATCAAGGAGAACAAACTCGCCGTTCAGATGCGGGAGTTTGAAAATCTGGTGATGAAGTCCGGAGAATCCATCGACGCCTTCGAGCTGAGAGTTACCAACATTACTGCAACTCTCAACTCGCTTGGGAAGGAACTCACAGACAAGGAAGTAAACCTGAAAATAGTCCGTGCTCTCACAAGGAAATCGCAGACTATGAAGGAGCTATATCTAGCTACCAAGGATCTAACGAAGCTCACGCCAGAAGTGCTGTTCTCCGAGCTCAAAGCTCACGAGTTTGATCTGAATCGAATGAGCCTCGACGACGAGGATGAAGCGCCCACTACGTCAAAAGGAGTAGCGTTCAAAGCTGCCGAAGGGCCAAGCGAGCAGTCGCTAGCCAAGATGACGAGAGAAGAATTGGAAGAACACATTGCGTTCTTATCCAAGAACTTCAACAAGATGAACTCTCGAGTGGGCAAGTACAAAAGATTCTACAAGCAGTACAAAGGGAGGAGCACTGATGCTCGAGAAGGAAAAGGAAAGAGAGAAGAGACGACCAAGCCGATCCCGCGCGACATGATGGAAGTGGAGTGTTACCACTGCCACAAGATGTGCCACTACAAATCCGATTGCCCAAAGCTAAGTGCCAAAGAGCGCGAAGAATTGAAGGCCAAGAGGGATGCCCCAAGGCGAGCGCTCGTAGCGAGTGAAGTGCCGGTCGCTACAACTGAAGATCCACCAAGCGACTCAGATGCATTCACCGATCCAAATTCCAGTGATGGTGAGGATCTTGGATTTATGGCGCTCACCGATGAAGAAACAGGAGAGGTATTCTTCTATCCTTCAATCACTTCAATTACACTAGCACACACTGTCAATGAGGAAGAACAATCCTCTACATGGAGTGAGTTGTTTGACAAACACCAGAAATTGTCAAGCGACCACGAAGTGGTAAAACAAGCTCTGTCTCAAAGCGAGAAGGAGAACCGAAAGCTAACCCGTGAGCTTGACGAAGTCAAACTTAATTTAAGGGCTATGACTAGTAAGTTCGAGGATCTCTTCGCTAGACATCAAAGCTTGGAGGGAAGGTATGAAACCCAGTCCACTCTAGTTGCCAACTTGAACAAAGCATCATATGCTAGGCAGGCACTAGAGGGCTCGCTTCTGCCTGTTGGTAGGAAAGCAGGCCTTGGATATGAGGGTGGACCTCCCAAGCCGACTGTCTTTGTTGGTGCATCACACACTACACCATCAGTCACTTTGGAATTGCCCACTGCATCCAAAGCGACCACCAACAAGGATAAAGGCAAAGTGGCTGAGAACCCTAAAAGGAAGCCAATGAAGATGTCTATATCTTTAAGGGCATATCCTAAGGGCAAGCAAAATTCAACAATCCCTAGCACTCAACATGCTAAGTCTTACCAATCCAAGGGTAAAGGGAGAACTGTTGAAGCTTCTAAGTCTCAAGCCAAGACACGAGAGACAAAGGATCTACCTCCTAAAAAGAGGAGTAATGTCTATGTGTCACGTTATCCGGACTGGAGATGGTCCAACCGGACTAACGTTGAGGGGGAAGAACTTGAAGCACCCAAGAGGCCGCTTCAAACTTCCAAGGTTACTCAAGCGAGTCGGGGTCAAAACCCTAGTTGGACCGCTTCGAGGAAACCAAGCGTGCCGCTTCAACAGACTAGAAACCCTAAGTTAGTCTCTAAACCCAAAACTAACCCTAAGCGAGTCGCTTCAGGATATAAGCAAAGTGGGAAGAGCATGGGTAGGACTGAAGCGAGCCGCTACCCCTCTTGCACACACTGTTGCACGTGTGAAGCTGCTTCTAGGCAGTACACCAAGTTTTCGAAGGTCGAGAAGCCCAAGACACAAGCTTCATCTCAAAAGAGAGTGAAGCAAGTGTGGGTACCTAAGGGAACTAACCTGCAAGGACCCAAACTGATTTGGGTACCAAAATCTGTCTAATTGCAGGTGAGCGCCGTGGATCCCATGCCAAGTGAGGGTCAACTAGTATGGTACTTGGACAGTGGATGTTCAAGACACATGACTGGCATGAAAGCTCTACTTCACGACTATATAGAGAAGAAAGGTCCACACGTTACATTTGGTGACAACTCTCGAGGAAGCACCAAAGGATACGGCGCACTGAAGGTTGGAAAGCTCACAATTGAAGAAGTTTCCTACGTGGAAGGACTCAAGCACAACCTGTTATCCATTTCACAGTTCTGTGATAAGGGGTATAGGGTGGAGTTCATCTCCAACAAGTGCATTGTGAAGAGCAAACTCACGTCCCAGATTGTGCTCACTGGAATAAGACAAAGGAACGTCTATATAGCACAATGGGATAGCTGCAAAGTGGAGACGTGCTTAGTTGCAAGAAGTACTACAGAAATTGGATGGCTATGGCACAGACGCTTGAATCACCTCAATTTCAAAGCTATCAATCGCTTAGCTCGGAAAGGTTTGGTGCAAGGCATACCGAATGAAGTCTTCATCAAAGACCATCCATGCTCACCATGCCAAAGAGGGAAGCAGACGAAGAAGCACTTCGCCAGTCTCGAAGAAGCCTCATCAAAGCGAGTGCTCGAGCTGCTTCACATGGATCTGTTTGGTCCAGTTACTCCAGTTAGTGTAAATGGAAGGAAGTACACTCTAGTTGTAGTCGACGACTTCTCTCGCTACACTTGGGTTGTATTTCTATTCAGCAAGAAGGAGACACTGACCAAACTGCCACAACTACTCAAGCGATTGGCTGTAGAGAAGAATCAAGCTATCAAGGGCACAGAGTTCCTGAACTCTACAATTGAAGCGTACTGCACGGAGCATGGCATAGCACATCAAACTTCTTTAGCACGCACTCCTCAGCAGAATGGAGTTGCTGAAAGAAGGAATCGAATCATCAAAGAAGTCGTTCGCACCATGATTGCTGACTCGAAGCTTCCGATGAAGTATTGGGCTGAAGCTGCCAACACGGCGTGCTACACACAGAATCGGACGCTTCTCAACAAACGGCACGACAAAACACCATATGAAATATGGACAGGGAGAATTCCTAACATATCTTATTTCCATATTTTTGGCTGTAGGGTCTTCATTCACAACAATGGGAAGTCCCAGTTGAAAGCCTTTGAAAGCAAAGCTGATGAAGGAGTATTCTTAGGATACTCTACATCTAGCAAAGCCTACAGAGTGTTCAACTGTAAAACCCTAATTGTGGAGGAATCACCCCATGTCGTATTTGATGAATCTTCTTTAAGTCTTCCACAGGAACAGACCCAAGCGAATGAAAAGGATCAAAGCAAGGAACCCTCAAATCAACTCACTTGGGACGTGCTTGATGAAGATGATGAGATCAAGGACTCAAGCGAGCAGGATCCCAAAGGAGAAGTCGAAGCTGCCCCCAAGATTCCTGAAGCTAGTACTGGCCAAGCACCCAATCCAGTCGCTTCAGACGGTGAAGCGAGCGACAAGGAAGCGGATGAAGATGAAGCTGGCGGATCAAAGCGAGCGTGGCTCAAGGATCACTCACCTAGCCAAATCATTGGAGATCCATCCAAGGGTGTAGTGACCAGAAGTCAAGTGTTTGGAGAAAGTGCCATGTTCAGTTGCTTTCTCTCAAACATTGAGCCATCAAGCGTGGAGGAAGCCCTAGCCGACTCCAACTGGGTGATAGCCATGCAAGAAGAGCTCAACCAGTTCACCAGGAACGACGTATGGTACCTCGTGGATCGTCCCAAGTTTCAACATGTTATTGGCACCAAGTGGGTGTTCAAGAACAATACGGACGAGGATCACAACGTAGTGAGGAACAAGGCGCGACTCGTTGCCAAAGGCTACTGCCAAGAGGAAGGAATCGACTTTGACGAGACCTTCGCTCCAGTGGCACGGCTTGAAGCGATCCGACTATTTCTAGCCTATGCAGCGGCCAAGAAATTCAAAGTGTATCAAATGGATGTGAAGAGCGCATTCCTCAACGGTGAATTGAAGGAAGAAGTGTATGTGGAGCAGCCACCGGGTTTCGAGCAGGGAGATAAAGTGTATCGCTTGAAGAAAGCTCTATATGGGTTGAAGCAAGCCCCCAGAGCTTGGTACGATACACTTTCTCAATTCCTAGTGGAAAATGGATTTCACAAAGGAAAGATAGATCGAACCCTATTCACCATCAACCATGGAGAAGACATGCTGTGGGTCCAGATCTACGTGGACGACATCATATTTGGGTCACCAAACCAGTCGCTTAGCGAGAAGTTTGGAGAGCTAATGAAGACCAAATATGAGATGTCAATGATTGGCTTGATGAGCTGCTTTCTAGGTCTTCAAGTGAAGCAGCAGGATAATGGAATTTTCATCAACCAAGCGAAGTACACTAGAGATATGCTTGCCAAGTTTGGTGTTCAACATGCTAAAGCTGTGAAGATTCCTATGAATACCAACTGGAAGATGGAGCCAGACGAAGGAGGAAAATCCGTAGATCCTACAGATTATCGTGCCCTAATCGGATCACTTCTCTATCTCACTGCAAGTAGGCCAGACATTGCTTTTGCAGTCGGAGTCTGCGCTCGCTTCCAAAGCAATCCCAAACACAGCCATCTTGAAGCTGCCAAAAGGATTCTTCGATATTTGAAGGGCACTGTCAATATGGGGCTGTGGTATCCAGCAGAAGACAATTTGGAGCTCACTGGATATTCCGATGCTGACTATGGAGGCTGCCGAGTTGATAGGAAATCAACGTCGGGCACATGTCAGTTCTTGGGAAGCAAGCTAATCTCATGGTTCTCAAAGAAGCAAACAAGCGTAGCCACTTCAACAACGGAAGCTGAATATATGGCCGCAGGAAGCTGCTGTTCTCAAATCCTATGGCTTCGACAACAGTTGAAGGACTACAAAGTTGAAGCGAATGAAATTCCGATCTTCTGCGACAACAGCAGTGCCATATGTATCTCGCAGAATCCAGTGCTTCACACCAGGTGCAAGCATGTGGAAATTCGACATCATTTCATTCGTGATCATGTCGAGAAAAAGGATATCAAGCTCGAGAAAATTCATACCGATCTCCAGCGAGCAGATATCCTCACCAAGCCTCTAGCTGAGTCTCGATTCAACCAGCTATGCATGGAATTAGGGTTATTAGACCCTGGTGAAAAATGCTAGTTCCAAGGATGCACGAAGGAGTGTTCGCTTGTTCTCATGAGCGTCACTCGCTTCGGATCTTCACCAACTCAAGCGAGCCACTTCAAATCTCACTCGCTTGAAGAAACTGAAGTTAGGTGGAGAAAGGTGGAGTAATGGAAGAAGTTCCCTACCAACTTATTGGAATTGTTAAGTATATGGTTAAGGGGGAACTAATGCTTCTCTCGGAGCAAGCTACTTCCAAAGCGAGCAAGAATGCTGCAATCTTGAATTCTGCATTGCTTCAATTTGCCCTAGCTTGGGTCAAAGCGAACCAACTGCAGATTCATTCTTTAGAATGTAGGAAAGCTTGAAGGTTTACCTTTTTATACAAAAGGTTGCAGGGCTGGTGACATGCTTCTGCGTAAAATACGAGATTGTCTTGTCAGAGCATTCTCATTGTCATCCTGTCCATTTCTGCTCTGAGATAAGGACTTGTACTCATCCCCCATTCGTCGTGAATAAGTACACTTACGTGATGCTCCCTTCGGGTTGTAGTAAGCTTGTGTACTTTATTCATTTTCTCCCTCATTCACTTCGATGGAGGACTCTCTAATTCGTAGAGGAAGATGAATGCCATGAAGATGAATGCCATGAAGATCTAACTCAACGTGTAGCATTCAACAGGTGGTATCTAATTCAAATGAAGTCTTCAATTTGTGGTATCAATCTCCTACGAAGTGAGATTGACTGGTAAGTGTTTCAATTTTAAGTACACTAAGTGAGCCGAAGCGTGCTAGAAACCTTCACTCACTACGTGGAAAATATGAAATGAATCTGACACAAATACAAAGAGGAAAACACTCTTGTTTATCCTCGAAGTATGTAAGTCAGAAACATTTTAAATTAAGCGAAGAAATTCAATTTCTTATTCCAGTCGCTTCAGATGGCCAAGCGAGTGCTTCGTCACTCAAAGCTAGCCATCGCAAGCGAGTGCAGAACAGTCACTCAAGCGAATGCCTCTCAAGCGAGTCAAGGCATAGCGGCCCAACTCGAAGCGAGCGGGCATGAAGCGAGTATGAGCTGTCTGCACTCGAGTGCAATTTTACTTTCTGCTGTGCATTTAATGCAGGTGCAGGAACGAAGGAAATAACGGGAGCGTGTTCACACGTTTGAATTTGAAGCGGGAAAAGGCGGAGAAGATCCAGCCGTCGAATCTCAACAGCCCCCAATCTGGAGCCGTTCGATCAACGCCGTATACGACAAGCCAACCATAGAAGGCCACGTGGCGACGCCGAGCAAGTGGCGGTTCACTTTTACTGTGATGACGCCGGACACGTCAGATCCATCACCGCACGTCCGCCGCCTACCTACAGGATTTTCGGTGTTATTACCGTCCTACCCCTGCCACGTCAGCCATAATCTAACTCTATATATATGGGACGAGGCAGAACTGCAAACCTTTCACAGCCTTCTAAATTTGCCATTCTCGTGCTAGATCTGCAATTGCTCTGCAACTCACGAGTCTCAACCCTTAATTTTCATTGATAAAACATCACTCAAATCTCTCTAAATCACCATGGGAAAGAAGAAGAATACCGAGACGATGGAGGAGTTTCTCGCGGAGGTCGACAAACACATTAATGTCGAGCCTCATCTCGATCCAGCCATCATCGAGAGGAATGGATTTCTCCGTAGGGCCGTGACCAAGGCCGGCCTATGGAAGTTTGTGACGGCAGTCCCGTCAAAGATTCTGGCCAAAGCCGTCGGTGAGCTCCTGCTAAATTTGAGGAAGGAGCAGAACATATCCTCTTTCACCGATCCACAGACGAGGAGGCCAGTGGAGGTGGACATGAATGAGCTAATCGGCACGTTCAACTTGCCGAGAGAAGGAGGAGACTCATTACTGGATTTGGGTCTCTCAGCCGGAGTTCAGTACGGTCGTTTTGCAACCGCCGAAGCCGATCCAAATTTCAAGGAGGCAAGTATCCGTTCGAGTTTGAAGGCCCCCTTCAACCACATTTGCGAGCTCTTCTCGAAGAGTGTCGCATGCTACATCGGAACCTTGGATACTCTCTCCGAGACAAAGCTGATCGCCACAGCAGTCATCGTCGACAGCCTCACCGGAACCAGCTTCAATTGGCATAACTGGTTCCTCAATCAAATCCATGAAGCTGCTGCCGACTTTGCGTTCGTGAAGGGGAGCGCCGATCAGATTCTCCGCAAGGGGAAACTGAAGTTCTTCTCAAGGCTTTCCTATGCCTTGGAGAAGAAGTTTCCGGGCAAGGCATGGCCGGAAGATGACGTCACAATCTACAACAAGCAATCCATTTACTACGACAAATGGAGGAAGTCCAAGCAATTGATGGATTTGGGACTTCTGGAAATTGAAGTGCCCGTAGCGAGACCGGTTGCCGAAAGGCAAGCCGAAGTGAGCCAAGTGAAGCCGGTCGCTTCACCCGGGAAGCGAGCCGTGCCGAAGCGAGGCAAGAAGACAAAGCGAGTCGATTTGATTGTCCAAGAAAGCGAGGCGGTGGAGAAGCCGCTTGAGGACATCGAAGCGACTCAACCCCAGCCTTTACCTATCAAAGCCAAATCACCCCCACTCCAAATCCAAACCCACTTTGCCCAAATACCAGAACCTCAATCCTCATCAACCCAACAACCATTAAAACAGATAACCCCCATCTCTCCCCATGAAGAAGATGTTGGGATTATATACTGAAAAGCATACTTTTTATGCTATGTTATATAGTACTTCTTCCTGTTTTATGAAATAAATAATGTCATATGTTTTTGCATATTTATTCGTGTTATGGTTATGCAAAATATCGTCCTGTAGTATATATTATAGATAATATGGTGTGGGCTCACACGGAAGATCATATTATCACTTTCTTATATACTTAAATAGTGTTCGCAATCTAAGTAATTGTGGACAAATTACTTGTTAAGGTTGTAGTATAAGGCTGGATATTAGCTGATCTTGGCTAAGTAGCTTATACTAATGCATCCAGTTGCATTGAACAGGATCGCGGTGAGATAAATCCTTTTGTACTGATTTAATAAAAGGATCAAAGATCTCAGACGATTATTATTTCTTAATTCTAGACATATAATATTGAATTATATATTTATGATAATTATTACTTTGATTTATCAATGAGTGAGAGTTATCGCAACTCAAAGCATCTCGATATCTTGGGTAATGATATTATAAATATGATAATTAATATTAATGCTAGAAATCGTGTCTCGGCTGAGTCCGAATTGATGATGTCCCCTTGAGGCGCTCCAAAGATTATTATATTAAACCCTGCAGGTGGATTAAGTTCCGATATAATAATAAGGTCGAGCGGGTACTACTCTCGGAATGAGATATTAATTAATAGAGCTATCAGTAAGCTTAATTAATTAATGGACATGCGATATCTTTAACACGGGAAATAATATAATCCAAAAAGGAGCCCAGTGCGTAATAATTTGGGAGATGGACGGCAGTGCAATATTATTTCTATAGTGGAGTGAAATAATATTTATATAATTAAGTAAAGTATTCGGGCCCAGAGAATACTTGGATTATTAATTATATTGGGAGGCCCAGTCCATATCCTCCTTAAGATCCCTAGTGTAGCCCAACAGAAGCAGGCCTGGCCCAGTAAGAGAAACCCTAACCCTAATCTGCCTCTATATATATATAGATGGTGATTAGGGATTTCACACACGGAATTTATCGGCTCACATAACGATAAGTGGCGGCTAGGGTTTTACGGGGAAGGGGAGAAGAAAGATTTCCGTCCATCCGGAATTCTTCTCTGTGCTCGGGAATACACTAGAAGATCTCAAGGTTTACGAGAAGAGCTAGATCTCGTGTGCAGAGATCTAGTGCGTGGAATACTTCACCAAATATCATTATACCGGCTGGATCTGCCCCGACAAGGTATGCAATCTAGATCTGTTTCCGCTTTAAGATCTAGGAAATTGCATGTTATAATTCTTGTTTAATCGATTAACATCCGAGCGATCTTCACGGATCCAACAATTGGTATCAGAGCCAACTCGGCTCTGTTAATTGATTAATTAAAATTATGTGTTTCATATTATTGTATTGGATGCGAATTTTGTGTTCTTGCAGAGATCCAATTGTCATGGTTAATATGAATGTTTTTTGGTTTTAATTATGTATTAAAATCGGTCTGTTTGTGGCCGCGTTTGTAAAACACGAGGGTTGATCGTGTTAGATTAGGTTTTATTTTTCGTTTTTTGTTGTAAATTCGATGTAAATATTCCCTATCTATGTAACCGATCAATTCCGGAGGAGAGGTGGTGAAGCACACGTCGGAAATCGACGGCGGCGGCGGCGGCTCGACGGCGACGAACGCAGCGCGCTAGGGTTTTCACCCTAGCGACTGTTGTGGCTCGGTTTCGCCGGTGGGAGCCACCACTCGACCCCCTCGACGACGGGAGCAGGTCGGAGGAGGGAGCAGCGGCAGCCCAGCGCGGCGGCGGCGGCGGAAACGCTGCTGCCCAGCGGCGGCTCGAGCTAGGGTTCCTCGGAACCCTAGCGACTCGCGGCGATCTGCAGCGGCGCGAGGCTGCTGACCGGCGTTCTCCCTGAACGCCGGCGACTCCCAGACGGCAGCAGGCGGCGTGGAGGGCGGAGGACAGGCGGCGGCAGTAGCTGCTGCACGCGGCAGCCGCTTCGCGGCTGTGCAGCGGCGGCGGTGGCGTTTTGCTGCTGCTCTCCGTTTTCTCCGGCGACCGGCGGTGGCGACATGCAGTGGGAGACCTCCGGCGAGGTCCCCTCCAGCTCCAAGCAGCGGCGGCTCGGCGGCAGCAGCGGTGATGGCGACGGCAGCTAGGGTTTGCGGTTAGGGTTTTCCAAACCCTAACGGGCCGAAACCCTAACGGGCCAATTCGTGGGCCCGTTTTCTCGTGAAGATCAGCCCGTTTCGAGAAGAGTCAAGATTTTCAAGCTCGTTCGAAGATAAATGAAGACCATGATGATTGGATAATTTATTTTATTTCCATGGTTGTTTTATTTTCATGTGATGGATAGCATGTTTAAATTATTCGCGATAATTGTTTATGTGCTATGCTTGAAAATGGTAAAAACCTTGATGAGAAATTACTAAGTGTGATAATATTATCATTATTCGATTTAATTCGAAAGACGATGATAATCTAGCCTCCATAATTGGTTTAAAATAATGAAGTAATTAGCATTCGCGTTGACGATGAGTCTTCCTCCCTATAGGAGATGCTGATTATGGATTTCATTGGTTTAGACTTCGTAAAAACATAATTTGATTTAAAATGAAATAATTAGTGTTCGCGTTGACAATGAGTCTTCCTCCCTATAGGAGACACTGATTATAGTATTCATTGGTTAAATCAAATTGATAATATTGGAAAAATGTTTTATTTAGGTAACTGCTCCTTCTGGTAGAGTTACTCTTTATAGAAATCATTTTGAAAATTTAAATTATGGTATTCACTTAGATGCGACTTAATAAATTATTTCCCTATAGGAAAGGTAATTAATTATTTTTGCATGGCTAGGAGGACCAACTATTAACTTATCAATCAGAAGGCTAAGGTTGATTGGAAGATAAGTTAAAGATTTTAAGATCTACTTGAGGTATTATATGTACTGTCCACCTATAGTGGCTTATGTGTAAGAACTTAAGGTGTTGGGGGATGCTTTTTATATTGTTTCAAGGCTTATCAATATAATCTGCTTCAAAACTTTATATGACTGTTTATGTGATGTTTATTTATTTATTTCAGCTTCACTATGTCTCTTAATCCGCTTGCTACGATTCTCAAAGAGAATAAACTCGAGGGTTCCAATTATATTGATTGGAAAAGAAACTTGGATATTGTTCTTACTGCTGACGGACACAAATATGTCCTCATTCAGGCTTGCCCCCCTGAACCTACTGATGAATCCACGCCAGAACAGCGTGAGGCTTATACCAGCTGGAAAAGGGCTGATGAGATGGCAAAATGCTATATATTGGCTTCTATGTCAAGCATTTTGCAGCATCAACATCAACATGTCCGAACTGCAGCTGATATGATCTATAGCCTTACGGAAATGTTCGGGCACCATGGTCGCCAAGCGCGTCAGAAAGCTATGAGAGCTATTATGACTATGCGCATGGGGAATGGTGATTCTGTTAAGGAACATGTTCTAAAGATGATTGGTCATCTCAATGAACTTGAGGTCCTTGGTGCTGAGATCGATGGGGAAACCCAGGTCGATATTATTATTGAGTCTCTCCCCAGATCCTTTGATCAGTTTCGGATGAACTACAACATGAATCAAAAGTTGTACACATTATCCGAATTACTCAATGAGCTTGTGCAAGCTGAGGAAGTTCTTCGGGTTGAACCTCAGGTACTTGTGACCGCTGTTTCTGAACCTTCTAAGCCGAAAGGCAGAATTAAGAAGAAGAAGAAACAGGTTGGCCAAACTCAAAATCGAGCAAGTCAAAGAGTGGGAGGACCTCAGGGAGGGATAAAGAAGCCTAAGGGGAAGTGTTACCGTTGTGGAGAGAAGGGACATTACAAGGCGGCTTGTCCTCTGCAAAGAGGCAATCCTAAAGGTAAATCTTGTGCATTAGTAGTCGAAGCTTGTTTAGCGGCTCGTTCTACACATACTTGGGTTGTAGATACGGGAGCCACTGATCATGTATGTTTTGACTTGCAGGGGTTCTCACAAACCCGAAGACTTAATGCAAGGGAGATCACCGTCACCATGGGGAATGCTACGCACGTAGCGGTTTCTGCAGTGGGAGTAGTCAGTTTACCGTTTTTGGATAAAACATTGGTTTTGAGAGACGTTTTGTTAGTACCTGGTTTTAAAAGGAACCTTATTTCGGTTTCCAAATTGTATTTGGATGGATATTCGGTTACTTTCAGTTTGAATGACGTTACTATTTTTCGTAACAATGAGGTCATTTGTACGGGTATTATGTCTAACAATCTCTATACCATTAACTGTACTGTACCTGCTATTTACAGCACATCATCGAGTTCAAAGAAACGTAAAGTTTCTTCAGATGTGAATCAAACACTTCTCTGGCATCTGAGGCTGGGTCATATTAACCTCAAGCGAATTCAAAGGTTGGTGAAAGACGGTCCCTTGGATAAACTCCAAATAGGACCGATACCGACTTGCGAATCCTGCTTAGAGGGTAAAATGACGAAAAGGATTTTCAAATCCAAGGGCAACAGATCAGAAAGTGTGTTGGACTTGATTCATACGGATGTGTGTGGTCCAATGTCTATTCAGGCTAAAGGTGGTTTTGAGTATTTCATCACTTTTATTGATGATCACTCAAGATTTGGATACGTTTATCTGATGAAACGGAAGTCTGAATCCTTTGATAAATTCAAAGCATTTAAGGCAGAAGTTGAGAATCAGCATAATAAATCCATCAAATCCATTCGATCTGATCGAGGTGGAGAGTACCTTAGCGCTGAATTCTTGGAATACATGTCACAAGCCGGGATTACATCCCAGCTTACTGCGCCAGGAACACCACAGCAAAATGGTGTGGCAGAACGCAGGAACCGAATCCTATTGAACATGATTCGGTCGATGATGAGCTATTCTGAGCTACCTACTTCGTTTTGGGGCTATGCCTTAGAAACAGCGGCATATATTCTAAACCTAGTTCCCTCCAAATCAGTACCCAAAACACCCTTGGAGTTGTGGTCAGGCCGAAAGGCTAACCTTGAACACATTCGGATCTGGGGTTGTCCTGCACATGTGTTGCGCAAGGATGCTGATAAGTTGGAGTCGAGAACTGAATTACGGCTGTTCATAGGGTACCCCAAAGGTACGAGAGGCGGATTGTTCTATAGTCCAAGAGACCAAAAGATCATTGTCAGCACCAATGCTCATTTCTTGGAGGAAGATTATATGAACAATCACAAACCCATGAGTGAGGTCATCCTAGAAGAGATGAGGGATACAAACCCGCCTGAACCACCCGTACTAGATGCAGCACCATCAACTGCACCACGTGTTGACACTAGTACACAACCTCAGAATATGCCTCGTCGCAGTGGGAGGATCATCATCCAACCTGAAAGATGGTTGTGTTTGGGAGAGTCTTCGGACAACTTACCTGGTGAAGATGACTCTGACCCCTGGACATACAAAGAGGCAATCCAAGACAAAGATGCACAGCTTTGGCAAGTTGCAATGGATTCGGAAATCGAATCAATGCATGAAAACGATGTGTATGACGTTGTAGAACTTCCTGAAGGGGTTAAACCCATCGGTTGCAAGTGGGTCTACAAACGTAAGAGAGGACCTGACGGAAAGATTGAAACTTTCAAAGCTAGACTTGTGGCAAAAGGTTTCACTCAGAAAGAGGGTATCGATTATGATGAAACCTTCTCGCCTGTTGTCATGCTTAAGTCGATCCGGATTCTCTTGGCCATTGCGGCCCATATGGATCTGGAGATTTGGCAGATGGATGTCAAGACTGCTTTCCTCAATGGTAGTCTTGATAAACCCATCTACATGCGCCAACCAGAGGGTTATATTGCTGAAGGAAGTGAGCATCTTGCGTGCAGGCTTAAGCGATCCATTTATGGACTTAAGCAAGCTTCTAGGTCTTGGAACACACGGTTTGACGAAGTAATCCAGTCGTATGGATTCACGCAGTGTGTATATGAGAGTTGTGTTTACAAGAAGTGTCATGGAAACGACTTGGTGTTTCTAGTACTGTATGTAGATGACATTCTATTGATTGGCAACAACGTAGATATGTTATCGGACGTACGGATGTGGTTGTCCAGACAATTCAAGATGAAGGATTTGGGAGAAGCAGGACACATTCTTGGGATCAAGATCTTTAGAGATCGACAGAAGAGAATGCTGTGTCTCTCCCAAGCAACCTATATAGATACGGTTGTAAAGCGCTTCAGCATGGAGAATTCCAAGAGAGGATCTCTCCCTCTCCAGAGTGGAATCCATCTATCAAAGGATATGTGTCCGAAGACACAAGCTGAGATAGATGACATGAAGGGAGTTCCATATGCTTCGGCAGTTGGAAGCCTCATGTATGCTATGCTTTGCACTAGACCGGATATCTGTCATGCTGTGGGCATGGTTGCCAGATATCAGTCTAACCCAGGAAAAGGACACTGGACTGCTGTAAAGAATATAATCAAGTACCTGAGAAGGACTAGGGATTATATGTTGGTCTTTCAGTCTGACAGTCTACATCCTCTGGGATACACTGATTCTGATTTCCAATCAGATAGGGATTCTCGAAAATCTACCTCAGGATGTGTTTTTACACTGGGAGGTGGAGCCATATATTGGAGGAGCGTAAAGCAGAAATGCATTGCTGACTCCACAATGGAGGCTGAGTATGTGGCAGCCTCGGAAGCAGCCAAAGAGGCTGTATGGCTCCGGAACTTCTTGTTGGATTTGGATGTGATTCCGAATTTGCCTCAGACAATCACAGTCTATTGTGATAACTCTGGTGCAGTGGCAAATTCAAAGGAACCACGAACCCATAAGGCCAGTAAACACATTGAAAGGAAGTACCACCTCATACGAGAGTATGTAAAAAGAGGAGAGGTCGTGGTGTCAAAGATTGCTTCGGAGGATAACCTGGCTGATCCTTTCACGAAGGCCTTGTCTATCAAGGTATTCGAAAGGCATGTTGAAGGCATGGGAGTTCGTTGCATGACAGCACTGCTTTGAGTATAAGTGGGAGAGATATTTAGTGTAGTAGTATACTTGAAAGCATGCTTTTGAGTATAAGTGGGAGATTGTTGGGATTATATACTGAAAAGCATACTTTTTATGCTATGTTATATAGTACTTCTTCCTGTTTTATGAAATAAATAATGTCATATGTTTTTGCATATTTATTCGTGTTATGGTTATGCAAAATATCGTCCTGTAGTATATATTATAGATAATATGGTGTGGGCTCACACGGAAGATCATATTATCACTTTCTTATATACTTAAATAGTGTTCGCAATCTAAGTAATTGTGGACAAATTACTTGTTAAGGTTGTAGTATAAGGCTGGATATTAGCTGATCTTGGCTAAGTAGCTTATACTAATGCATCCAGTTGCATTGAACAGGATCGCGGTGAGATAAATCCTTTTGTACTGATTTAATAAAAGGATCAAAGATCTCAGACGATTATTATTTCTTAATTCTAGACATATAATATTGAATTATATATTTATGATAATTATTACTTTGATTTATCAATGAGTGAGAGTTATCGCAACTCAAAGCATCTCGATATCTTGGGTAATGATATTATAAATATGATAATTAATATTAATGCTAGAAATCGTGTCTCGGCTGAGTCCGAATTGATGATGTCCCCTTGAGGCGCTCCAAAGATTATTATATTAAACCCTGCAGGTGGATTAAGTTCCGATATAATAATAAGGTCGAGCGGGTACTACTCTCGGAATGAGATATTAATTAATAGAGCTATCAGTAAGCTTAATTAATTAATGGACATGCGATATCTTTAACACGGGAAATAATATAATCCAAAAAGGAGCCCAGTGCGTAATAATTTGGGAGATGGACGGCAGTGCAATATTATTTCTATAGTGGAGTGAAATAATATTTATATAATTAAGTAAAGTATTCGGGCCCAGAGAATACTTGGATTATTAATTATATTGGGAGGCCCAGTCCATATCCTCCTTAAGATCCCTAGTGTAGCCCAACAGAAGCAGGCCTGGCCCAGTAAGAGAAACCCTAACCCTAATCTGCCTCTATATATATATAGATGGTGATTAGGGATTTCACACACGGAATTTATCGGCTCACATAACGATAAGTGGCGGCTAGGGTTTTACGGGGAAGGGGAGAAGAAAGATTTCCGTCCATCCGGAATTCTTCTCTGTGCTCGGGAATACACTAGAAGATCTCAAGGTTTACGAGAAGAGCTAGATCTCGTGTGCAGAGATCTAGTGCGTGGAATACTTCACCAAATATCATTATACCGGTTGGATCTGCCCCGACAAGGTATGCAATCTAGATCTGTTTCCGCTTTAAGATCTAGGAAATTGCATGTTATAATTCTTGTTTAATCGATTAACATCCTAGCGATCTTCACGGATCCAACAGAAGAGTCAGCATCTTCTTTTCACATTCCCACTGTTCCATTCCTCAGCACAGATGAAGCTGCTGCCTACACTTCATTCACCCCACTTCAATCCCAGCCTATACAACCACCACCCACCGAAACTATCCAACCACCACCCACTGAAGCCATCCAGATTTCCGAAACCTCATCACCTACCCAATCCCTCTCGACATCGGCAGCTACAGCCGATACCGCCCAAACTGTAGGGGAACAACCCATCATTCCTCAATTCATAACCCCTGCCCTCACCATACACAAGCGGGCTCTGGAACGCTATGTCCTGGACAGAGAGCAAGCCGCTGAAACTATCAACCTTCGCTACAATCTCAGCTCCGCGAGCGTTGAATGGAGCGACGTGTTCTACACGAATGTAGTCGACTTTCTGACGTACATCACGTACCGAGGAACGGAGTACTACAAGATTTTCAGACTCCTCAAAGCCTTCACAGAAGAGGAACTGATTCAGATGGAGGCCAAAACACTCAACTTCATAGGCGAAAATGGCTTCCATGCCTTCCTTGAAGGGACCAGCTTCTGGGAGAAGCTGGATGCAAAGGTGAAGGAATCATATCCACTCGCTACAGTTCCGAAGCGAGTGCCCTCCTCTCATGAAAGGAAGCTGATCAGAGAGCATAGGGAGGAGGTGGAGTTGAAGGATGCGGAGATCGCTAGTCTCCAAAGCGAGATTACGAAGAAAAGTGAAGAGATGGAGAGGAAGGCGGGGGAGGTCATCACTCTTAGAGAAGACTATGACAGGAAGAAAAAGGAATTGGAGGGAAAGGTGGAGGAGAAGGAGAGGCTTCTAGAGGAGAAAGAGGAGGCGCTGGAGGCGCAGGTGAAGCTTGTGGATGATAACACCAAAACCATCACCGAACTCAAGGGCTTGCTTGAGGCAGAAAGAAGCCGCTTGAGGGAGGTCAATGCCAAGTTGATCGCTCTTGTCAAAGAGAAGAAGGAGTTAGAGAAGGAGGTGAAGGAGCTGAAGGAGAAGGTGGAGGATAGGGAGGGAGAACTAGTGTTGAAGGGAAGCGAACTACTCAGTTCCAAGAAGGCTCTTGACTCACTTCGAACTGAGTTGAAGGGAGTCAAAGATGAGAGTGCAGTTGACAAAAGAGAGCTCGAAAGCCTGAGGGGAAATGCGCAGGCTCTTGACTTGAAAAACGCTGAATTATCCATTCTACTGCAGAAAGTCAAGAGGCTGAAAGAAATTCTCACTGTTAGGATCACTGCAGATGCCGAATTTCACAACTCTCTTAATCAGAGGGAAAGGAGGCTTGCAGTGATGAAGGCAGAACTTGAAGCGTCCAAGGAACACTTGGATCTCACACTTCAAGAAGAAACCAAGAAGATCACCAAAGCCATAGAAGCGGAGCTGGAGGCTCGCTTCAGAGAGGTGGAGCCTTTAGAGAGCATGATGGCGTCTGTTGTCGAGCGAGAGAGGCAATGCGAATATCTGCTTGAAGAGATATCTATCAAGACTGCAGAAATTGTGGCGCCATCCATGGACAAAACCCAGCAGATGCTTCAGACTGTCCTCAACACAGTCAATTCACTACATCAATCCCTATCTGGAAAATCTATAATCCTAACCCCTGGCAGTGATGATGCCAAAAAGGGGGAAGGACAAGTAGAGCAAGGTGAAGCTGGAGGTTCAGGAGGAAGGAGAGTCGGTGCGGAGTTAACGTTGGAAGGAGGAAGTGGTGATGGAGGAGATAAGGAGGGAGTGGATGATGAAGCGAGGAAAGGAAAGGAAAAACTCTCGGAGGAGGAGTTACTGAAACAACTTGAAGAGCCCAGTAGGCCGCTTCAAGAAAAGTGCTGAGTGCCTCTATTGCACGACATCCTCCAGTCACTGTGATCACGAAGGAGGAAAAGAGGGTGCAGGTGGAGAAGGATGCTGCCTTGGCGTGGGAGTTGGAGCAGGTGTTTAAACTAACAAAAGATTCTATTGCTGCAGGTGCTTCATCTAGCTCCCAAGTGGCCGCTACTCCCAAGCTGCCCACTTCAGACGCCGCGCCAACTTCGACAGCCGCACTCACTACGACCACTGCTGCACTCACTTCGTCAGCAGTCGTCCCTCCAAGTGCTGCCAAGAAGACCATGCCACCTCCCCCACCACCGAAGCAGTCATTGAAGCGAGCTGCTCCAGACTCCAAGCAAGATGACCCCGAGGCCAAGCGCCAAAAGGTCAAGCAAGCAGTCGCTTCAAAAGCTGGAAGAAAGGAGAGAAAGAGGAAGGAAAGAGAAGAGGGAAGGAGCAAAGGTGAGAGAAAGGAGAGGAGTAATGAAAGGCGACTACAAGTGATCAACGCACGGATCGAGGAACACTTCAGTGAAGTATTACTCATCCAGTCCTCATTAGTGCGCAGCGCCTTCATCCCTCTCATGCCAGAAGAGTCCGAAGCATGTGAAGCTCAAGCCACAATTGATGCATGTGACGTGACTACGAAGGAGATGGTTGAGTCTGGTCGATATCCTCTCAAAGAGGAGCAAGATTACATCCGCAAACGACTCAATGCGAAGCGTCCATCATGGAACAGCGAGTCGGGAGCAAAATTCAAAAAGACTATGGCTCAACTGTCAAGCAGGCCAGAGGAGGAGTTGGCCAAACGGAGGGATGAGCACCTGGACGGAAGGGAAATCGAGGATTTCATTCCGAGAGATCTGCTCGAGCTGTGGCTGTACTACAAAGACCTATTCATCAAAGCCTATTATTTCTGGGAGGTAGTGCCGCTGCAGAATGAGTGTTCTCGAATAAGTGCACTCAACAACTTCCTTGCCACCTATGACGACAGATTGCGCCGCAAAATCTTTACAATGGCTGAACAAGCAGAGCCCAAGCCAATTGTTGTCAAGGTACCAGCTTTAAAGGAATTCGCCATGCCTTATCATCCAGGCACAGACGTTCCTAACAGAGGAATTATCGATGAGGAAGTAACTGAAGCCTTCAGGCTGGAGAGTGCATGGAGAAGACCTAGTATCCACACAGTAGACTCTATGGAATCGAGAGTTCTATCAGCCTACGTGGATACTGCTGCTATTGAAGAAGAAGAGAAGAAGGAGGAAGAAGGAAAGGAGTAGGAGAAGGAGGATGAAGCTACAGGAAACCTTCGAGTTTCAAGCTTTTGAACATATCTTTTGTGAACTGCCTTGTTCATTTATCCCACTTTTATTTCTGTCTCTTCTGTGTCATTTACTCGCTTTGTGAATGACTTTATGTTTTCTGCTACAAACTCATTAATTTAACCGAAAAAAAAAGGGGAAGGAACTTAAAAGAAAATTACAAACGAAACTGCAAAGGAAGCAGTCGCTTGGAGTTCCCTTCACGGTTAGATAGACTAGATTTATTTTTATCTAAGTCGTATGGGTTTTGGCATCATCAAAAAGGGGGAAATTGTTGGGAATTGTTAAGGACTAAATTGTTAAGGGGGAACTACATGGGATATTTGGTAAATAAAGTCATTTGTTTTGATTAGATCCCAAAACCCCAAGCGTCCTATTCCCAAGCGACCCATTTTGATGTAGTTTATAGGTTAGAATTTTTCTAAGCCTACTCTGTTAGGATGGCTCTTTTATTTTGCTTAGATTAGGCTTCAAATGTTCAAGTGAAGGCCACTCGCTTGAGTGTGTTTTCCAAAGCGAAGCGGGTCAAGCAAATCGAAGTGAAGCGTGCCGAAGAATAGCGAAGCGAAGCGATCGCTACAGTAGATTCAAAGTGAGTCTGCCAAAGCGAAGCGAAGCGAGCGCTACAGTTCAAAGCAAAGCGAAGCGAAGCGTGCGCTACAAAGAAAAGCCGAAGCGAGTCAACACGAGTCAACACTTAATTTAGTAGGGTCACGGGAAATTTATTTCTCAAGTGACTCACTACAAATTTGACTGTGAAGCGACTCACTTCAGAACGGCCGCTACAACTTCAAAGCGAAGCGAGCCACTACCTAGCAGAAAGCGACAGCACAAATTCCCGCTCCGAATTTGAACTCCAGTCAACTGGAGATCTCCGCATTAATTACGAGATCTCCACGTGTCGAAAGCGGAGAGGAGCAGAGGAGTTGACTGCCAGGCCGACAAGGCGCCGCTACAGTACTGGGTCGCTCCAATTACTGTTGAAATTGGAACTTAGCCATTTTCGGCAAAAGTCCAAATCTGCACATCTGAAAAGTAGCCAGCCTGTGCAAGTACTGTCGAGAGGAGGAGGGACAAGGCCACCAACCAAGCAACGGATCTCAGCCAACCCTCCGCCTATAAATAGTGAAGGATGAAGACGTGAAGAAGCAGAACACTACTTGAGCATTCGAGCGCATTCAGCAAACAAACACTCCCCAGCTTTCTAGCAATCTTCGAGTTTTTGTTTCCAAGTGTTCTCCGAGTTTCCAGTTCATCGGAACTCGTCTTCACAACCTTCACACTTAGAGTCTAAGCCCATTCCATATCCAAAGCTTAGAAGAAGAGCTCTAGCCATCTTTGCACTTATTGTAAAGAGCTCTTCATAGTGTGTTCGTCAACCAAAAACCCTAAACTCTGTCTGTTAGGTTTTTGAGTGTCGTCGTTAGGTTGTTCAGATCTAAGGCCCTTCTTTCATCGATTGAAGAAGCCTCGATCATAGAGTTGAGATCCAAGCTTACACTTACACCGTTTGTGTAAAGCTCGATCGAAGCTAGGCTGTAAGGAGAGCCCGTAATCTCCCTGTTGTTCGGACAGAAGCGAGTGAAGCTTCGTGTCCAGTTTAGGTCTTAGTAGTGAACCCGTAATCACTACACTGTTCATCAGATCCAGGCGAGTGAAGCCCGATCTCGATAAGGTTTTTGAAGGACCCGTAACCTTCAAGTTCTTGAGTGAAAAGAACAGTTGCCGTCGTGCAACAAGTGGACGTAGGAGTTTTATCTCCGAACCACTATAATTCTCGGTGTCGTATCTCTCTAACCCTAAACTCTTTATTTTGTTCATCCATTGCACGTGCATCTAAACAAACTTAATCTGGAAATTTCAAATACTTAGGAAAGATTTTAGCTCACCAAATTCCGCACAAAGAGTAAAGTCTCACTCTTGATCAAGCTCTAAGCTTAGGTCAAGAGATTCGTGATTGCTTTAGATCTAGCTCTCGGCTAGGACTTAGTATTTCCAAAGAGCACTTTACTTTATACTCTGAGTTAAGGAATTGAAGTTGGAAAACTTCAAAATACGTATTCACCCCCCCCCCCCCCCCCCCCCTCTACGTATTTTTCCTATAGCAAACCGGGACCAACAATGCATGACATGTTTTGATCCAAAGGATTCATTTGCTGCGTTTGATGCTAAGAAGTTAGTTCGACTTGCAAAATTCTATCCTACAGAATTTCCTGCAACTGCTCTGTATGAACTTGAAGGCCAGCTTGGAAACTTTATATTCGATCTTCGTCTAGATGAAAATTTCTCAAACCTAGCAAGCATTGGAGATCTGGCTGAGAAGATGGTTTCTACAAGGAAAGACAACATTTTTCCATTAGTCTACTTGTTACTCAAGTTGTGTTTGACTTTACCAGTTGTTACTGGTACGTTTGAAAGAGCTTTTTCAGCCATGAAGATTATCAAAAGCGACGTGCACAATCGTATGGGAGATAAGCTACTGAATGATTGCTTAGTGACATACATCGAGAAAGATGTATTTGTAAATGTTACTACTGAAGCTATTATGCAGCGATATCAGAAGATGAAGGATAGAAGAAGAGAACTATCTATGAAGTTATCATGATTACTTTAGTTTGTTAGTGTACTGTTGACTTAGGGTTATGAACATGTTTACAAGTTATTATTTATTAATGTTATTTATTTTCATTTCATTTAAAATTTTCGTATGTGTATAATATATTTTTAAGTGGGCCCCCCAGGTTTAAAAGTCTGCCTCCGCCCCTGCCTCCGTTCCATTATATTAGTCCCATTTCTTTCGGCACATGAACCAAGTGAGTGGAGAGTGAGTGAAAAATGTGTGGTTGTAATTAATCCTGAGGAGAGAGAGTGAATTGTGGTCAAGTATTCTTTGTCATTTTAGGAAATAGGACTAATAGGTGGGACAAACTAAAATGACAAATGAGACTAATAGAATGAGACGGAGGGAGTATAAAGCTAAGCTGAAGTGCAACTTGATGAAGAACAAGAAAATGAAAAAGGAAAGATAACAAAAAAGAAGTTCGAAAACTACTATCTCCATCTCAGTCATAAAGGGTTAAATTCAATTTTTGTTTGTCCCACTATATAGGGATATTACCTTAAATAGCAAAATTTTAAACCATTAAAATCCATTCACACTACTTTGTCCATCACTATCACTCTCATCATAATTCCTGTGTCGGGAAAAAGTTATCCCTTTATGAGTGAGACAGAGGAAGTATATTAGTAATATTTTTAGCGACGACGATGACATCACGTTGGACAAGCTCGTGCTTAAAAGCAAAATGAGCGAAATGTGTACTCGGTTCATCAAAATCAAACAAGAATGTGAATAAACATTCAAATTTGAATGGTTAAGTTTTATACATTGAGAATAATATACTTTTTTTAATATTTTATTTTTTATAAAT
This sequence comes from Thymus mandschuricus, assembly GCA_029379335.1. Classification (NCBI taxonomy): domain Eukaryota; kingdom Viridiplantae; phylum Streptophyta; class Magnoliopsida; order Lamiales; family Lamiaceae; genus Thymus; species Thymus mandschuricus. The sequence goes on from CM057071.1 coordinate 54,713,188, forward strand.
ACAATATTGTTTATTTAATTAACTTTAATTTTAATTTTTTCATGTTTCTCAAGTTTTCAAAAAATTAATTATTCGTTACCATCTATCTGTACATCAAAGGTAAAGAAATACATAAAAAATACCGATCTACGTGAAACGCACATGATCAATACTAGTACTATTAAAAAAAATCAAAGTTTCTTCCCTCCTCGAACTCCTTGGAAATGTGCTTTTCACAAAGTGGACATTTTTCATGAATTGTTTCTAAAGAACTTATAATATACGAAAACTCAAGACTCAAGTCCATCTCCCTTTACAGTAAGGATCTAGATCTGCAGATATCCCAAAAGTTAGTATAACATGATTATCTACTAGTATGGCAATTGGCAAAGTTATGAAATATCTCAAGCGAGATTGAGACGCGCTTCGGCTAAATCTTTGCGCCATTAAAACCACACTGCAAGAACAATGTCAATCTTCTCTGAGTTATGTAAGGACATTTATAGGCCTTGTATCAAAACAACGAACCCCTAGCGAGAGAAATGGATAACATAAATATTGCGGTTCAAGAAGAAAAACACTCAATGGAAACAAAACTGCACAGCATTATTAGAACCATATGCTATGAGTTACGTTACATCCACAGTCATAACTACTTGTTTTCCGATGTCTCATCCTGCCATGCAGCTTGCCACTGCTTGTCGTAGAACGTGGTCTCCTCTACTAATTTCTTGATGGTTTCAAAGTCCTCGTTCTTTCTTATAAGGAGCACCCCTCCTACGGCTACAAATAGCAATGTTTTACAGAAGAAGTTGCCCATTTGATCAACCAGACCCACCCCAGTCAGGCTGTCCACAAAGTAGGCCATGAAGAATCCAATCATAGCAGCACGGCCTATATGTATAACATAATATTAACAACCTAGCTAGCAATAGTAGAGAAATCATGTGCACAATTCAAACCAACCATTTAGCAGCTCAGCTTCAGGAAGATGAAACCTTTTCATCCATGCCCACCAAGGAATAATGGAAGTGTCGAAAATAACAGGTTCTTCGTTAGTTGATGATTGGGGGCTATCTTCCATCCACTTCCTCCTCTTCACTTCTGTACAGAGAGAGAAGAAGAGAGAGTTATACCACAGTAATGGTCCCCCGATTCTAATCTAATCACCAGCATTATACATGTACAAATTAGTGAAGGAAGAATTTCTTTTTAATGTACTTGTAGGGGCGATTAGTGATGCCATGCCTCCTCTATCAAAACGACTTATGCCACCTAACTTATTTGCTTTTCAAGTATCGTATTTGTTAAATCTAATCCACTCACTTCCATTCTAAAGAACCTGAAGTGAAATGGCTATGGTTGGATATAGTTTCACTGAAGCAAAGCAGAAACAAACATGAAAGTCAATTTCACCAATTCAAATCCCAGAGAGCAAAAAAGGGCTTAGTCTGAAGGTACTTACTTGAATCAAGTCAAGGTAGGTACGATCATTAAAAGCAAGGGGAAAAAAGACATCGTTATTTAGTTGCTTTTTTTGCACATTTAAGTTTATTTGAAGTAAATCAACTTTTGGAAACCACTCTTCTACATAGATAAATCAACTTATGTTGAATCAGAATTAGAAGTAGTAGATGCACACATACATAACCACAGTTTAAATTTCGATTTTTAATAGTCTGAGAAGATATAAATTAAGATAAAAACGCGATTGGTTTGAGAGAGAGAGAGAGAGAGAGAGAGACCAGCATCAATGACTGCATCCCAGTTAGTCTTGCCATCTTTCTCAAACTGCTTCAAGTCCCAAGTCCCCCCAACCCACCTAGCATCCTGAAAGCTGTTGATGGATTCCACCGCCACTGGTTCTGGCACCGCCACCTCCGTTGCAGAGCCATTCGAGCCAATAGACGAACTGACTGGAGTATCTTCCGGAGCAGTAGCAGCCACACCAGAGGCGCTATCAGCCTTCACGACCAAGTGGAATTGGAGCTTCTTGATGGGTCTGAGAGGAAGATAATTAGGCCTCGAAACTAAATGGGTTTTGGCGTGACATTGTGGGGCGATATTTGGGAGCTTTGGAGAGAAAATAGCCATCGACATTTTTGAGGAATTGGGATTTACTGCAGTTTGCTGATGAGAAAGAGAGAGAGAGAAGCACGGATGACTTGGGGCGAATTTCAGCCGCATAAAGGTGAAGAGGGTCTTCCTTTTGTAGCTTTATTATTAGCCTTTGGACTCGTCTGGTTATATCCGGTAATTACCGACCTACCCTACTTTTTTAATCTTTGTCCCATTGAAAATGTCTCATTTACTATTTTGTTATGTCTCATTAAAAATGTCTCATTTTTTTGGAATAAGGTGCAAAAATGCACTTAAACTATGGAGGAGCAAAAATACCATCAATGTATGTTTTGGTGCAAAAATGCCCTTAAGTTTCACATGGAAGAGCAAAATTGCCCTCAATGTATGTTTTGATGCAAAAAATGTCCAACTTCACTATTAAATGTTGCAAAAATATCATTAACTTATAAAACTTTTAACAGCCGTCATTTATACACTCTATATGCACAAAATAAAAATTCAGGAGTGAAATGTTTAATTTCATATTAGCGAGATCTTTTACTTATCTTTTATACTTCCAACAATAGGTTATGTTACTTGTGAATTTACATAATTTTCAAAAAAAAATTACAGCACTTTGTTCGTTACTGTTATACCAAACACTACTGTTATTTTAACTTCCAATTCACCTGGACATAGAGAACATTCTAACCATGTAAATTTATCGCAACCAAAGTACAAAACTAGCACTACGACAAATCAAATCTTTGAATGACTGATTCAAGTTTCTTCATTTTCGATTCATCCCGCCATTTTTTACAAGATTCTTGTTTTTACATATGTGTCTGCTTCTACAAATCATAATTATTGGCAATTGTGGATAGTATTGAGTTTTGATTAATGTATTTCAATCGAGTTGAGCAATATGAATCCAAACCAAGATTGAAATTGAACACATTTTATTCTTGCTGTTTAGATTTGGGGTAGAGGAAAAATTAAAAAATTATAACTTGATGGAATTACAGAGTTAACGAATGAAAAAAAATAAAATAAATTATGTTGTGTTGGAGCCTCGATCCATGTCTAGTTGTCAAGTACATTAAGAAATGAACAACATTTTTTTCTTGTAAGAGAATATTCTTTATTTTTTTTTTTAGAGAAGAAATCGGAAAGAGAGAAATGAAGAAATCATAAAGTGGTGATGTTAATTTCTAACAAGATAATGGTGTATCTGAACCATTTAATAGTGAAGTTGGACATTTTTTGCATCAAAACATACATTGAGGGCAATTTTGCTCTTCTATGTGTAGCTTAAGGGCATTTTTGCACCAAAACATACATTAAGGGTATTTTTGCTCCTCCATGTAAAGTTCAAGGGCATTTTTGCACCTTATCCCCATTTTTTTTTATCTTAAAATAATTAGCCCAAACTCAATAGATTATGAGATCAATTAATTAAGTAAATGAGAATCATAATAAGGGTCAAGTTTAAAAATACCCACTTTTATAAGAAAGAGTACTTCTATACCCACATTATAAGAAGTATAACTTCTATACCCATTTTGCCTTGAAATATCTTAAATACCCTTACTATTTGGGCCCACTTGTCTAATAAAACAAAAAATGAACTAAATATATAAATCAACTGTGGGGCCCACCATAAAATTCAATTCAATTTTTGTTGTACACGATCTCACTCTCTCAATTCACGAATGAACTTTCGTGTATTGGAAAATTCCAATCCATATCTGACGTGGAAATAAATTAAAAAAAAAAAAAAAAAAGAAACAAAAATTGGAGGTCACGAAAACCTCGGATAGGAGATTGGCGTGTAAATCTTACGTACAATCTTAAATTGCATTTATTAACTTTCAACCACCAAATCTGACAAATTCCTTCAAAGTATTCGGTTGTTAGCATAACATTAATTGAAAAATCAGAAAAAGTGAGAAAACAATAGCAATAGCATAGACATAATTCATTTCATCACAACACTAAATTTGAAAAAATTGTTGAGAGAGAATATTTGTAGCCATTCTCGAATTTCTGAAAAATTTGGAATCGATTCAAGACGTTTTTTCGAGACAAATACCAAGGTAATATTCGATTTTCTCTATTTATTATTTATAATATGCGAAAAAAAAATAGAATTATTTTTTGTTCTTAAGTACACGGTTGAAAGGTGAATTCAACCGTGTATACACGGTAGAATTACACAATTTGTCGTGTAAAGTCAACAAAGTCAACGATTGAAAGTCAAAATTGTTGACTTTACACGACAAATTGTGTAATTATACCGTGTATTCAAGAACAAAATTTTTTCAGATTATTAATTTTTTTTTTTTTTGGTACAGATGGAGATGGGTGATCAGAGAATTCTTATCCGTCATAGTGGTCGTTGGGAGGGAATATCGTACGTAGGAGGAGACTCTTTTCTCGTCACTTATCCCATATCGAGTTTGAGCTATGAAAACGTATTGCGAGACGTTCAACTTTACTTGGGTGATGAATCGGAGTACTTGCTATTCCACTTGACGAACCTCAACGAGCGGGAGACGGTGAAGGCCGTTTTAAAGAGCACCGGGGATTTGCTTAGAATGTGCATCGCGAGAAGGGAGACGTCGACGATCTACGTCATTAGTAGAGCAAATCGGGCAGCCCATACTACCCAACGATCGACGATTTTTCAGAACTATAGCGTCGAAGAGGAGCCGATCCCGAGATCGAATGCATTTGAATCCGAAGTACGCGACGAAGAAGAGCCGGAGTCGGAAGAAGAGTCTCTCGAGTCCGAGGGCGAGGAAGCAAGGAATGTGGAGGAACGATCCCAATTACTTGAGAGCCTAACGGCTGAATTCGGAGCATGGATCCGCGAGCCCGGCCATATTGATAGGGTTATCGGGCTTCGTAGCCTGCACTCACAAAACCAAGAGCCCCGCGACGACGAAGCTCGTGCTCGCGCTAACGAGGAGGCGGTTCGACATTGGTTGATACCGCACGTCGATCTAGACACCGCGCTCCCTTTAGGATGGATCGATCCCGACTTGGCACGGCCTTGGGTCAGTTGCGAAAGGACGGATACTTCAAGAAGAAGGATGACTTGCATATAGCCGTCGGATTGCTGCACATGGATCTCCGGAAGGAGTATTGTATCCCTCGTTCCGACAAAGACCGTGTGGGTTTTAGGTGCACTTCGGGGAAGGATTGCGAGTTCATGTTGAATGCAACGCAGAAAGGCGGGATTTGGAAGATCAACAAGTACGTGGCCGATCACACGTGTCTAGTTGATTTAAATTCGAACAACAAACGACAGGTGCCGGCCATGGTATTAGGAGCATTCTACGCTCGTCGATTGATCACCGAGGGCGCAGTGTTAAAGCCGAAGGAGATGGTGGAGGAGCTACGGAGTGAGTACGGCATTCAGATTGACTACCCGTTCGCTCTCCGTGCTAGGAACGTCGCTATAGAGATGACGTACGGTGCCTTCGACGAGTCTTATCAGAGGCTCCCTTCTTACCTATACCTTTTGAAGGAGATGAATCCGGGCACCGAGTACGACATCCGCACCTCCCACGTCACCAACCGTCTGAACTACTTCTACCTTGCCTTTGGTCCGTCCATCGAGGCATTCGTAAATGGTTTGCTACGCCCCGTGATCGTAGTAGACGGGGTGCACTTGAAGGGGAAGAATAATGGGATGCTCTTTGTGGCGGTGACGAAAGACGGGAACGAGTAAGTGTTCCCCCTTGCCATTGGATTCGGCCCCAAGGAGAATGACGATTCTTGGACGTGGTTTTTGGCCAAAGTGAAAGAGAGTTTCGGGGCGCCCTCGGACTTGTTGATCGTATCTGATCAGCATGTGAGCATCGCAAATGCGATCGACTCCGTCTTTCCGCATGCTGCTCACGGTCTCTGCTTCGTTCACCTCCAGAGGAATTTCGTTAGGTACGGGAGGCATGCGGGGGCTATATTCGAGTCTGCAGCCTATGCCTATCGAGATTCCCAATTCGATGAATATTGGGGGAATCTGAGGGACCTAAGCAGGGAGGGAGGCGGGATCTACAGGCGGTTGAGCGACATTGGCCTCCCGAGGTGGGCGAGGTGCAAGTGCCCCGTCCGACGTACGAGCTTCATGACGTCGAATCCCGCCGAGACCATGAATGCTCGGTTGTTGTGGGCTCGGAGACTCCCGATATGTGCCATGATCGAGGTGTATCGGATAGTCGTCGAGAAGTGGTTCGACGAACATCGGACTAGTGCCCTAGCTCGGCAACATGAACTCACGGAGAAGGCATATACGAAGATGTCGGCATCGTCGGAATGGGGCCGTCGCTACTCCGTTAGAGGAACGCCTACGCCCACCCTTTGGAGAGTCGAAGGTGAAAAACAGACTTACCTCGTCGACCTCCAAAACTCGACTTGCGAATGCCGTGAGTTTGAGTTAGACGGCATCCCTTGTCGACACGCTTGTGCGGCGATAAGGTACGCCTAGTGATTCCTATTATTTTAGTTTCATGCTTGTGTTATTTCAATCGGATCTCTAAGCGTTTTGAATGTTGTTACAGGCATTCCGGTGGGCGGGCAACTGACTACGTGAGCCATTATTTCAGGCAATCCACGTTAGTTGCTACGTATTCTCCTCAGATTCAGCCGGTTCCTCATCCCGAGACGTGGAGTGTTCCCGAATTCATTTCACGATGGATCGTGCTACCCCCGCTTGTCGAGAGGCCAGCTGGACGACCACCGATGACGAGAGCTCGATCGGCTGTTGAAGGATCCTCCTCAACGAATCGTCAAAGGTGTTCAAGATGCGGACAATACGGGCACAAACGACGGAGTTGCCAAGCCCCGCTTCCCATTAGCGGAGTTGATCTAAATGCTCCTCCTCGACGTCCTAGAGGTAAGAAAAAATGTAGCATTTGCAAGAGCGAGGAGCATACTAGGCCCCGATGTCCGTACGATACGGATGCTTGATTATATTTTTATTTTAACCAAATTGACATTTTTAGATGTTAATGAACGTTTTTGGATGTTTAAGAATGTTATTGGATGTAAACATATTAGAGTTTGTTTGAGTTGTTCATTTGGTGAAAATTGAATGTTTTTGTGTTAAAAAAGGGGAAACCTTCGGCCAAATACACGACATTATTGTTGATTTAAACGTGTGTACACGGTTAAATTCGAGTATTAATCGTGTGAAGTCAAAAAAAAAAGTCAAAATTGTCATTGACTTTACACGATTGAATGATGTTTTCAATCGTGTATACACGATTGGAAATCCAATTCAATCGTGTAAGGTCAACAAAGTCAAATTAAATAAAAGTCAATGCCCTCTACACGAATGTTGACTCTACACGATTTAAATTGAAAAATAGCGTGTACCCTTTTCGTGAGAAGTCAAAATTAAGCCTAAAAAGTCAAAATTAAGCCTAAATTTGCGAAATTCTCGTGTTTCGTTTGAATTTTTCGTGTATCTCGAGTCTATTAAGTTTTGTAAACGTGTAATCACGTAAGTTATGTCATAATTAAGCCAAAATCAATTGAATTGAAGGATATGTTATGTAAGTATGAAGTATAGAGTAAGTGTCACTTATATAGTCTAACTACTAAGGTTACGTTTAATCTAGAACTAACTTACGAACGTAATGTTCTTTCAAACGTGTAATTCACGTAACGTGATCGAATCATAAGATTGCACAATGTACGAAAGTAGCAGTGATTCCAACTCAATTGAGTCCCACGAATCGAAAAATCAAAAAAAAAAAAAAAAAAAAAAAAAAAAAAAAAAAAACGGGGGTTCTTAAGTACACGACTTAGGGTACACGGTTGGGGTTCTTGAGTACACGGTTGAATTGCTAATTCAACCGTGTAGTATGCCGAAGGGTTTGTGGAAAGTTGGCCAAAATAGGTTACTCCCCACCTATTTTTCAATTATTTGATACATTTTAACAAATTCAAGTTAATGAAAACAAATTTACATAAACCACTAACAAAACATTAACCATTACTACAACAATACGAATTCATCAAACAATTTAAAACTTAAAAAAATTCAAATTAAAATCAATCACGGTTTAATTAACAAAAAATAAATAAGATTCAAATTCATTACAACAAAACACTACGAGGACTTTGACAATTTGAAAATCCTCTGTGCTATCTTGGCTCGGGCTTGGACCAATACCTCTGTCGTGTCGCCCCTGTACTCCCTCATTCTCCCAAGTATCCTGTCCAAATACATGCACGAGTAGACACCACAACTCACCTCGTCGATTTGGCAAAATTGTTGCGGGATGCCCATGAATGCGAGTGTCATGAATTGCGTGCCGTAGTTATGAAGTCCCGGGTTCACCCTCGTGTAATACTCGGGCTTCTTCGCCAAAATCCTTGTGAAGAGTCGGGTCAATGGCAATAGTTGGACGATGCGTTGCTTTTTTAGAGGCGAGGAATTCCTGGGGAACCTTCCACTTCGTGTACTTCAGCGTAAGGTTTGTCAAACCCATTGTAGTATCATGGGGCTTGTGAAATTTCTTGTACTGCGCCAAAAGTTTTACCTAAAAGTAGAAATAAACATTTAGGAATAAATAACAACAAAAAAAAAAATCTATAATTGAAATAACTTACGTAAAACTCCAGACGCAAAAGTATGGTGTTCTCGTACGTAACTCCGTTGGCCAGTTGACGCCCGAGTCGAAGTCTGTTAGCCCAGTACACAGTGTAGAGGTCAATCACCTGTAAAAATTTCAAATTCACCGAATTAGTAGGCTGATTTGAACAAAATCACTACGAGAAACTAAAAATTATATTAGAAATCTACTAAAATTACCGCGGCATCGAAGTCTTTGGTGATGTCCTCGATCCTGCCGAAGAGCTCTCGGGTCAGGTGGAATTCTGTCCCGTACACGGTCACGTAGGGAGATCCTGAGGCTTTCCACCTCTCATACTTGGAGGTATGTGGCTGCTCCACTACGTACGGTGATCGGACAGATGCTGAGGGGCATATCTCCCTCGAAGACGCCCGAGTCTGACCTCCCGGAGCGGGGTGAGTAGAAGTACTGGGCACTCGGGATACCTCGTCCTCAGAGGAACCCCGCATTTGCTCTAATTCATCAGCAAAGGCACTCAACCGTCCTTCTGACTCTTCCAGATCGACCAAGTCTACGGAGTGCGGCCTGTCAAGCTGTCCCTCAGAGTGTCTCGAAGACTCGGGACGGTCTGAGACGTGAGTAGCCGAGCCGCGGCCCGCAGAGTGCCTCCCCTCAGAGCGCATCGGAGACTCGCCATGGCCTACGAGGCCATAATCCTCTGCCGGCTCGACTGGGACATCCCTGAGCCCCGCAAACGACTGCTCACCGACACGGGACTGTCCCTCGCCCCCTGAGGAAGAACGGCTCCGGCTCGGACTCTTCGATATGAACTTCTTCAGCTCCCCGGCAAGAGCTCTGGCAAGGCGACCCAAAAATCCGGTCCCTGAGCGATCCTGCTCCCATCGGGACACCAGACGGTCCCCGAATCGGTCCAAGAAGTCGTCACCGAGGGGACCGCGCTCGCACGGATCTCCGTGTGCGCAACAGATCAAGCCGGAGGGCCGGGGGTCAGCGTGCTCGCTCCGAGGCCTCTTCGACGCCCATGTTTCGGGCCTCCTCTCAACCCTCAGCCTCGGCATCTCGACCCCGCCGTCGGAGTGAGCTCGCTCCGCTCGTGGAGCACGACGACGAGGGGCCACTGCCTCAGAAGCGCCCTTGCCCTTGCACTTGAGCTTCTCCACGACCCTCGCCATGTCGCGCTTCGCCTTCGACTCCTTTCTCTCGGGCGGGAGATTGGTTTGTTCGTGGCGCTTGGAGGGAACGTAGGCCACGCCTATCGGCTCGATGCTCTCGAGACTTTGGAATCCAACTTCGAGAACATCGTAATCATCCGCCTCCAGTGTCGGATGAACCTCGAGCTACAACGAAAAATAAAACAAGAGGTGTTAGGAGTCAAATTTAAATTTTCAATCAAAACACACGGCATAGTACACGACTGAAATTGTAATTCAGCCGTGTAGTACACGGTTGAAATTCAATTTCAGTCGTGTAAGGTCAACAATTTTGACTTTAAAGTCAAAATTGTTGACCTTACACGACTGAAATTGGATTTTAAAAAGGTTGACTTTGACTTTAAAAGCAAATTTACAGAAATCGAACGTGAAATAAATTAAACAAGGTAAAAAACTACTAAATCAATTACCTCGGGATTATCGAAGAATCCCCTGAAGTTGCACGAAGAGGAGGACGTGGCCCATCTTCTGAGGCGGGGGGTCAGTGTCGGACGATCCCGAACCCCGCATGCTTGCCCCATTCGGGGGATCGCCTCGTAGGCCCAAATGTTCAGGGCCCAGACCGGCCCGTACAGGTGATAGGCGGGTCGCACGCCCGTTATGAGGGCGGGGTCCCTCTTCATCACGTGCAGCTGGTAGAGCATGATCTGGAACGACCACGCTCCCCACGGAAATGCCCTCCACTGCTCCTCGAACTCCACCAGGTGCCATGCCCAGTCCTCGATCGTCGGGTTGTCGTGGCCGAGTAGCATGAGGTAGTACATGAGGAGGTTGGCCGCCTTCAGATACTGGTCGGCGTCTCCCAGTACACTCGTGTCGTCGTTGAAGTCCGCCTTCAACTTATTTATCTTAGGGGATTTGCCCCCGTACTTCGTGTAGAGGAGGCTCCTTTGGGGAGGGTCGTGACGGCCTTTAGGGTTGAAAGGCGACTCCCCGAAAGCCAGGCCCGTCACGAGGGCGTACTCTTGGGCACGGAACCGTATCACCTGCCCACCTACGTGGAACCACCTCTCCATCTCGGGGATCGACTCATCCTCGAGCTCTCGGGCTAGAAGCTCGTGGAGGGCGTTGTTCGCGCTCCCGTTCCTCCGAATCTCGAGGAGGTATCCGAACGGGCCTTCCGTAAATCTATCGAGCAAGCGTTGGCCGCCTACTCGACGCAACACGCGGGGAATCGACCGAACCACGTCGTCCCGTATGTAGAGGTTTATTTGCCCTCTAAACCCCTGCATTCGGCCCCGCATCCATTGAAACCTAGGCTGCAAATCGAGAACAAACAAAACGAATCAAAAAATTTTTTTTGTAAAATTTCATGCATTGTATTCGGCCAAGTACACGACTGAAATTCACAGTCGTGTACCTATGATCAAAAACTGTAAAATTTTCAATTTTTCACAAAATTCGATTCAAACCATAACATGCTCCATGCTTATTAAACAAAGTGCTCGAAACCATAACATGCTTCATGCTTCTTTACATTGAACGTAAACAAATATAGAAAAGGACATACCGGAGGTGGGGGATCGGGGAAGACGCGGGGCTCAACGGGCTCCTCCGGCGGCTGCTGCTGCCGGCGACGGGAGGCGGGCCGTGGGCGGCGTTGGGCGGCTCTCCTCGATGTTTCGGGTTCATCGTGGTCGGAATGTGTGGAACTCATGTCGGTGACGGCGCTGGCGACGGGAACGGTAAAAATTTTCCGATTTGGGAGAGGGTAAAAATTCGAGTTCACGAGTGTGAATTTTGGGGTGAAAAACACGATTCCAGTCGTGAGGGAGAGGGAGAGGGAGATGGGAGGGTGGGGTAGTTAGAATATTCAATTTTGGATTTATGTCGGGTGGGGCCCACGACATAAATACCATTTTGTTTTTATGAATAACAATTTTGTTTTATTTGATAAGTTGGAGGGTATATATGACATTTCAATTGAAAATGGGTATAGAAGTACTACTTCTTATATGATGGGTATAGAAGTACTACTTTTTATAAAAATGGGTATTTTTAACTATTATCTCTCATAATAATTATGCTAATTATTATGGAATATGAAAAAGAGAGAATAGTTAAAAATAATCACTTTTATAACAAGTGGTACTTTTATACCCACTTTTTAAGAAGTATAACTTTTATAACCATTTTGTCTTAAAATGTCAAAAATACCCTCTCACTTATCTAATAAAACAAAAATCTAATTAAAAAAAAAAAAAAAGAATTTATGTCGTGGGCCCACCCGACATAAATCCAAAATTGAATATTCTAACTACCCCACCCTCCCCTCTCTCTCTCTCTCCCTCTCTCTCTTTCATGAAAATTACTCCAAAATTGCAGTCGTGTAATCCGAAAATTAACCCCCCATTGCCAAATTTTTGTCACGACCCCGCCCCGCTGTAACTGGCCAAGCAGGGTCGCGACGCAAGAAAAGGAATAAAAGAGATGGACATACAAGAACATGAGGTAAAACATCATGAAGAAATAACACTGAGTTCGATTAAAGCAACTCAACATTTGTCGAGAATGTTGGTGAAGGATGTTGTTCATACATAAGAAGGGAATGATAGGAAAGTACGCGGAAACGTGTCTGTTTACAAAAGAGAAGTACTACATAAAACCAGCGGAAGTGTCATTCAAGAAGGATATCGTCGGCTACGATGAGCTCGACTCGTTGCAACGATACACAAAACAACATCTCGTTGCAACGATACACGAAATGGACTGTGTGAACTTCGTAACGAACATTGCGGAAGAACGTGAGATGCATGTATGGAGACATGCACCACCAAGAGGCTTCAACACTCTGATACTCGACAACAAGCTCCTCAGACCGCTCCATTCCAACACGATCAGCCTGCACACGGGAAATATGTACAGGGCTGAGTACAGAGTACTCAGTGGACACATGCCAAAACATTTTATTGTCAGCCATTAAAGCGAGACATAGGGTTTTTTCGGAAAAAACTATGTTCACTAAAACATTTAAATTAAAAAGGCGCTTGCAAGCTATTTACTGGTGTAATCCATCATATCTGAGCTGGGGTTGTACCAGGAGAGGTTGGCCACCCTCCCGGATACCTGACCGCGCTAACTTGCGTTAGCTAACGGTAAACTGAGTGCACAAACTCACCGAGGTCTTGACCTCGATGAGCCCGAATCGTCTTCATAACTGAGGCATAAGCCTTTAAACTGAGGCATAAGCCTTTCCCAGATAGACTTCATACAAAACAAAACATTTTATGGTCTGACAATTCTTTAAGAAAAGAATTATAGCAAAAAGAAACATTTTAGTTTTCGAAAGCCCACCTTGCTTGCTTTCCTGATAACACTTATGTAGCTCTGGGTGCTGTATAGACTCTGCTTGCTCCTTCGCCTAACCTCGTTCAAAGAACGTGAAGTGAGTAACTTAAACTGAAATCGATGAACTTATCGATTTATGCGAAGACTGTCTTTTAATCGAGGTTTTAATTCTCTTTTTCAGATAGCGCTATCGTGTGTATTCTTTAATCGAGAGCTTCTCGATTTTCGTTGAAATCAATCACCTCGATCGATTCTTGTGGCTCACGGATTTCCATCCCCGACAGGTATCGTAGGATGCTTGATTAATCTATTAAGTAAGCTTCGTGATTTTATCACAAGATATACGTGGTCTACACTTATAAGATTAATATACTGGGCTTGATTTATTATTAAGTCTGGTGTTAATAATTTTATTCGGGCCCAATAGAATTGTTATGGGTCTAAGCCCAATTATTTATTCTCGGTAATTTATCGTGTACGACCCTCGTTTACGGGTTTAATTATCAGCCCGATTAAATATTTCGGCCCAACGAAAAATGAATCTCGGCCCATCTTTTAATTAATTCTCGGCCCAATTGAGTTATAAGTCCGGCCGAACAATTAAAATCGTCGGCCCAATTAATATTTTTAGTTCTCGGTCCATTAATCGACTCGTCCCGTTATTTAACTCAGCCCAGCCCGTTACTGGACTCGGCCCGTTACTGGTTTCGGCCCGGTCCGTTACTGATTTCGGCCCGGCCCGTTACTCACTTGCAAGAACACCCCCCCTTCTCTCACTCTCTCTCTCTCAGTCGCCATTCTCCTCTTCTACCTCTCTTCTTCTTCGCGAAAACCTCCCTCTTTTCTTCTCGGCAATCCGCCGCCGTCCGTCCTTCGCCTCCACTGGCGATCACTAGCCGGCGGTCTCCTCTGCTGTTGGCCAGTACTCTCTCTCCTTTCGATTCTGATTTCCCGAGGGTGAAGAGCCCTAATTTCGATTCAAGGGATTTGGGGAAAAATCCCCAGATTCAATCCCGTCGACGGGGTGGCCGTCAACGCATGCCTCCTTTGTTGTTCCTGCCGCCGTGGTGAGACGGCGTTGGTGCGGTGTCGCCGCCGTTCTGGATTGCTTTCGCCGCCGGCGATTTGTGCTCCTCTGTTCGTTGTCGCTCCCAGGGCAACTCCCACGGTGGCTCCTCGTTCACGGCCAGTCGAGCCTATATTAAAATCCCTAGCCTTACGGTTTAGGGGACAATCTTCCCTCCGCTCTGTTTCTTCTCTCCGGCTGAAACGCCGTCCGTCGCCGGCTGCCGATCGTCGCCGTCTGCTCTCTCTCTCTCTCTCTCTCTCTCTCTCTCTTCCTCCCTGTTTCTTCATTCTCTCTGACCTTTCTCTTCTTTTTTTTTTGCAGGTGAAGGTGGCTCCTGCCGGTGTACTCCGACGTCGTTGTGGCCTTCCTCCGATTCTGCCGAAGCTTCCTCCGACCTTGCTGCTGTTGCTCGAACCAGAGATAAGCCCTCTCTCTATCTCTCATTTTTACTTTTGATTCTCGGAGATATTGTTACATTAGGGCAGTTTTTGGTATGATGTGTTGGTGATTGTTTGAATAGCATTTCCAGATTTTTATGCATGTTTGTGGTTAGTTCTATGGTTAGATTGGAGGGCTCACTTGGTGAACTTGTCTTGGCTTATGGACTGTTTTATTAAGTGATTGGTGTCTAGATGTTAGGTTTTTCGTTGTCTTTTCGTGTCCGTTTTCCCTTAGTTTTCGTGTGTTTTCGTTGTTTGTGGCTATGATTTGGTTGTTGTGGAGTCTTTGGTATTGTAGGATGAAAAGGGCGGAAACGAGAAGAAAACCAGAAGAAAGAAGCATTATATCGAAGAGGGGTTCGATAGGAGCACGTAGGCGAAAACGGAGGTCAATTTGGAGTACGGACGAGGAAGATACGGCCGAAACAAGAAAGATGCGCAAAGTGACCAGATCCAGAATCTGGACGCCGTCCAACTCATCTGGACGCCGTCCAACTTCACGTCCAAGAAAGTTGGACGGGCGTCCAGCGTGTTCGAAGCCAAATTATGCAGTTCCAAGTTCTGGACGCCGTCCAACTTGAGTTGGACGCCGTCCAACTCCGGCGGCCAGCTGTTTTTCCTTATTTATCTAGGTTTTTACCTAGTATATATATTACCTCCTTGTGCACGAATTAGAGACATCTTTTATCATCTTTTAGCTTTAGTTTTTCGCACTTAAAATACTTTAGATTAGTTTTACTTTGTTCGGATCCGGATTCTTTGTTCGTGCAATTTAATTCAAGACTTTTCTTTTACTTCGCGTTCTTCGTTCTTCGTTTAATTCTCGTAAGTTTTTTATTGCTTTCGTTTACTTGCTTTAATTACTTGCTTTCGTTTTAGATTCGTTTTCTTAATAGCTTCGTTTAATTTCCTTAGTTTAATTTCGTTCGTTCGATTTCCAGTTTTAGTTTAGATTCGTTTTTCCCAGGTTTCAATTCTCTCGTTTTTAAAGCTTTCAAAGTTAGATTTATTTTCCTTTTAATTTCCAGATTTTATTCATTATGTCTAAGGTAGTTTATGCTTTCTTCGTTGCTTCCTTTATTGCTTTCTTTTCGATTCTTGCCTAGGTAGATTAATCGTTTTACTTTAGTTTAATTCTTAGATTTATTTGTTTGTTCTTAGATTAGTTATTTATTTGCTTTTATTTATTGCTTTGATTTATTTTCTTCCCTAGGATTTAAAAATAAAAAACCCAAAAATCTTATTATTTGCTTTCCTAGTTTTAGGCTAGATTAGGATTTACTACATAATTGATTGCCCTGTTAAGTTTTCCTTGAGATTCGATACTTATGCTAGTGCTACGATAGGATTTCGTTCTATTGCAAACACTTTTTAGTGAAACATTAAGCCTTGGTTGTTAAGCTTATTATGAAAGGCAAGAATCTGATTTTGGGCAGCCTACATGGTTCATTGTTCACTCTAAATCATCATCTATGTTTGCATGCTCGGTTTGATGGGTAAACTATGTTAATCATGCTTGGTTTGGGGAGGTTTTGAACTACTTGTAACATGCTTGGGAGTCTTCCTATCTAGGCAGCCTCTAGATTGAGTTTTGGGGCCATTTTTAGTGTGAAATCATGCTTGGTTACTCTCTAGGTCTTAGGAAAACATAAGGGCACTTACTTGTTTCAAAATGGGTTTGGAAGTTGAAGCTTTTGGCTTAAAATGGGGGCAGCCTTCTCTTGTTCTTGCTTCGTTGCTTCCTTCTCCTCCTTCCTTCCTCTTAAGGCCGATTGTTTGTAACCTAAGATGTAGGTCTTAGTATCTATGTGTCTCAAATGGTTTGTTCTTCATTCTAATGGGAAAAGGGGAGTTCTTACTTGTTGGGAGTACCTTGAAATGTATTTGTTTGTGGAATGGGGGCTGTCCTCCTTGAGTTGCTCTCGGTTCTCTCTCTTTCTTGCTCCTAAGGATGGGGTAAGAGCTCTTAGTTAACCATGCAAATGGGGCTTCAAAGGGAGAGAATTTGGGGCGTTACCAAGGTGTTCTTGGTGCTTGAAGGGCTGGAAATCGGCTGCTCTTTCAGCTTGTTCCTCTCTTGCTCTCTACTCTTTTGTCAGTGTTTGAATGTATGTTGTGTGAATGAAGTTGACTTTGGGGGTGTTTGTGTAGGTTCTTGGGACTAATCATGGCATGAAGGGAGAGAGGGAGAGATGGATTGGTGGTATGCTTCTCAAGAAATATGGGGATGGAGTGTGTGGCAGATTTTTGAGTGGGAAGGGAGGCAAAGAGGGTGCTGCCGTCGGCATGCCTATGATTTTGGAGAGTCCCCATGCAAAGAAATGATGATAGGGTTAATTACCCTCCCTAATCTTCACTTATGGGGGTGATTAGGCCCTCAAATTGTTATTAGGGTAACTAATCTGAGCTTATTCTTGGGAAAGAGGGAGAGAGAGACGCCTGGAGAGCTTCTGCCGCTCTTCACTTTTCTTTTTTATTTATTTATTTATTTATTTATTTATTTATTCTTATTGTTGTACAAAAATGTATTTTCATTTATCTACATGGAATATTATTACTAGTCCATAATAATATTGATCTGGATCCTTTTAATGTCTTATTGGACAATTTTAAACAAGTGTGGGCTTCTTTCTTGGGCCGAATAAATTCGCACCATTAATCGTGAAGTGGGCCTCGGGATTTAAATGGGCCTCGAAAATCAAGTGGGCCTCGGCCCAAAGATAAATAAAATTCTTTTATCGTTTCGTTTTATCGGACTTCTTTATTTAGTTCGGTTCTCGTTCCGGGCAATACTAACATTACTAAATGGGACACCACTAGTAGTAGTACTAAAATTTTATTTTACTCATATTAATAATTATAATACTTCTCAACATTACTTTTATTACTTAAAATAATGTCGAAGTTTTTATTAATCACTACTAAAAACTGCGGTCATTACATCCTACACCCCTTACGAAAAATTTCGTCCCGAAATTTACTTACTTCCTAAGAACAAATCGGGGTATTTCTCTTTCATTCTGTCCTCCAACTCCCACGTGGCTTCCTCCTGCCCGTGGTGTTTCCACTGCACCTTCACTAGAGCGATTTGCTTATTCCTAAGCTGCTGAATTTTCCGATCTACGATGGCTTCATGTTTTGTCTCGTAGCTCAAATCGGGTTCTATAACTGTTTCCTCTTGTCGAATCAAGTGTTTGGGATCGAACACGTATTTCCTCAGTTGAGATACGTGGAATACGTTGTGAACGCTTCCTAGGTTTGGAATTCAGTCGGGTGCCAAGCTCCCTTTGCATACTCATCCAAAATTTCAGGTGAATTTCGTATCTCGGTCCGATGTAATAGACAGGGGTACTCCATGAAGACGTACGATTTCACGAACATACAGTTGCGCTAGCTTTTCTGAACCGTAAGTGGTAGGAATGGGGATGAAATGAGCACACTTTATTAGTCGATCTACTATTACCCAAATAGCTGTGTTTCCTCTTCTGGTTCGGGAAAAACCTATTATGAAATCCATGGTGATATGTTCCCACTTCCATTGTGGAATTTCCAAAGGTTGTAACTTTCCTTGTGGCCGTTGGTGCAAAGCTTTCACTTGTTGACACGTCAAACAACGCTCGACGTATGAGGCTATGTCCTTCTTCATGCCTTCCCACCAAAATTTCTCCTTCAGATCTTGGTACATCTTGGTGCCTCCGGGATGTGCGGTGTACGGGGTGTCATGAGCTTCACTCAGGATTTCGTTTCGGAGCTCGTTGTTACGTGGTACGCAGAGTCTTCCCTTGAAGGTAATCGCATTGTCGGTTTCATCTAGGTAGTCTCCTGTTCCATCCGTCCTCACTCCTAGGCGGATCTTTTCTAACATTTCATCCTTCCTTTGTTCATGGATAATCCTGCTTCTCAAGTCGGGCTCTATGGTGATAGTGGCAATGTCTCCCTTAATCGTCCTAGGTGGGGATACTACCTCTAGTCTGAGTTTATCGAACTCTCGGAGAAGCATCTCCTCGGTCGTGAGGAGGTAAGCTAGTTCTGGTCGGGTTTTTCGACTCAAGGCATCAGCTACAACGTTAGCTTTGCCTGGGTGATAGTTAATGCTACAGTCGTAGTCTTTGACTAACTCGAGCCATCGTCGCTGCCTCATGTTGAGGTCTTTCTGTTCGAAGAAGTATTTGAGGCTCTTGTGGTCGGTGAAAATTTCACACTTCACTCCATAGAGGTGATGTCTCCAGATTTTCAACGCATGTACTACTGCGGCTAATTCCAATTCATGGGTCGGGTAGTTCAGCTCGTGAGGTCGGAGTTGCCGTGAAGCATATGCTATCACTCGTCCGTCTTGCATCAACACACATCTGAGTCCGTTCTTCGAAGCGCCAGTGTAAACCGTATAGCTTTTGTCGGGCTCGGGGACTGCTAGGATTGGGGCGGTGGTCAGTTTCTCTGTGAGTATTTGAAAACTCGCTTCACATTCCGTGGTCTAAATGAATTTGATCCCTTTTCGGAGCAATTGCGTCATCGGTCTTGCTATCTTGGAAAATCCTTTGATGAATCTTTGATTGTAACCGGCCAATCCTAGAAAACTTCGGACTTCGTTCGGGGTTGTCGGGGATTTCCAGTTTTGCACAACTTCTACCTTTGCAGGGTCTACCTTAATTCCCTCTGATGATACGATGTGTCCTAAGAAGATCACTTCTCGGAGCCAAAACTCGCACTTGCTGAACTTCGCGTAAAGCCTTTCCTTTCTGAGGGTTCCTAGAACCGTTCTCAAGTGTTCTCCGTGTTCTTCCTCGCTTCTTGAGTAAACCAATACGTCGTCTATGAAGACTAGTACAAACTTATCGAGATAAGGGTGGAACACGCGGTTCATGAGGTCCATAAACACGGCTGGTGCGTTGGTGTGTCCAAAAGGTACTACTACGAACTCATAGTGACCGTATCGGGTTCGGAAGGCAGTCTTGGGAATATTGCTGGGTCGGATCTTTAACTGATGGTATCCTGATTTCAAGTCTATCTTCGAAAAGACGCTAGCTCCTCTAAGTTGATCGAATAGATTGTCGATTCTAGGCAAGAATACTTGTTCTTAAGAGTTAGCTTATTTAATTCTCGATAGTCGACACACATTCTCATTGATCCGTCTTTCTTTCTTACAAAGAGGACATGCGCTCCCCATGGTGATACACTAGGTCTGATGAATCCTAGCTCTAGAAGTTCTTGGAGTTGGATCTTAAGTTCTTCTAATTCCTTCGGGGCCATATGGTACGGTGCTTTGGACACCGGAGCTGCCCCAGGCTCAAGCTCGATGGTGAAGTCTATTTCTCGGTCTGGTGGTAG
The DNA here is from genome assembly GCA_029379335.1 of Thymus mandschuricus. Taxonomy (NCBI): domain Eukaryota; kingdom Viridiplantae; phylum Streptophyta; class Magnoliopsida; order Lamiales; family Lamiaceae; genus Thymus; species Thymus mandschuricus. The sequence continues at coordinate 54,733,172 of CM057071.1, forward strand.
TCCTGGTAGGGTTTCGGGGAACACGTCGGGAAATTCTCGCACGATTTCTACGTTCTCAACCTTCGTCTCTTCTTTGGTCTCTCCGTATAAGTGAACGAGATATGCTGGGTATCCCTTCTTAACTAAGGTAGTGGCTTGAAGTGCCGAGATAATCGCCTTTCTCTGGTTCATGGAGATACCGTAGAAGTCTGTCGGTTCCTCTCCAGGGGGGTGAAAAGAGATTCGTCGTTCGTTGCATAAAATGGTAGCATGGTGCTGGACTAGCCAGTCCATTCCTAAGATCACATCTACGTCTTTTAAGGTCATAACACTTAAGTTATTTGCTGAGAGCTTGAGTGATCCTAGTTCGAGTTCTAGACTAGAGCAACAGTGCGTGAGAATCTTAGTTCCTCCTACCGGTGATGTGAGACCTAGCTCAACCTTTAATGGTTTTGCTTCTAAGTTCAATTCTTCTACGCATGCTTGGGATATAAAGGAATGCGAAGCACCCGTATCGAACAAGATTATCACAGGTATTCCAAGTAGTTGACCCATACCTGCTAGGTTTCCCGGGTTCTTCTCTGGCTGTTCTATTTAAGCGCAGCTCTAACATTTTGCTGCTCCTGAAGGTGCTGCTGAAACTGTTGACGCTGGTTGGGCAAAGGGGATGGCTAAGGTAGCTGAGGTGGCTGTGGGGGCCTCGGCTGTGCCTGAATGGCACGCAACTGTGGATTGAAACCAGAGGGTTGAGGTCCCATGCCCATCCGGGGCTTCGTATTCGGGCAGTTCTTCGCAATGTGGCCCTTCTGGCTGCAGACGTAGCAAACTTCACTTCCAGCCTTGCAGACACCTCCGTGGTTTCGATTGAACTTCGAGCAGAGGGGGTTTGGAGCAGGGCTGTTTCCCGTCTGCCCTGGCGCTGGATTAGGTCCGGGGTTTGGGAGACGTGGTGGTCCTTGCCATGGCCTCTTGTCGCGTTGGCCACTCGGGTTTCCTTCCCATTTACGTTTTCCCTTGTCGATTGCAGGCTGAAAGTTCGACTGGGTCGGAGGGTTTGCTGGGGCAGGTCTCTCGATCGGCATTGCTGCCTCAACATCTAGGGCGCGACTTAGTGCATCGTGGTAAGAGAGTGTACCCAAACTCGCAAGGGTCATCCTAACTTCGGGTCTCAGGCCGGCTCGAAACTTCTCTGCCATCTTTTCATCAGTGTCGACTTGGTCGGGCGCGTAACGTGACATATCACAGAAAGCTCGGTCATATTTAGTCACCGTCATCCTACCTTGCTTGAGATTATAGAACTCGGCCTCTTTCTTCTTTCGGTAACTCTTCGGAATGTACCTATTATATAGCCTAGTCTTGAATTCCTCCCAGGTAAGACCCGTTCGCTGTTCGGGAGTCATGATCTTCTGCTGAGCTTCCCACCAAAAGTCGGCGGATCCAGTCAATTGGAATGCTACACAGGTTAGTCGCTCCCGGTCAGTGCATCCTAAGAAATTGAAAATGCGTTCTAGGGCGCGTATCCAGGTCTCGGCTTCTGATGGGTCTCCCTTCCCATTGAAAACGGGTGGGTTCTGGCGCAGGAAGAGTTCTTCGATCCTTCGCGGCGGTGGGGGAGGTGGCGAAGGCGGTGGTGGAGGTGGTGAAGGCGGTGGTGGAGGTGGTGGTGCACGGTCGTTCCTAACTCCGCCTCGAGGTCTTCCCCTAGTTCTTGGCGGCATTCTGATAATGAAGGAAATAAGAATTGCAATTTGTCAAATTTTTCGCAAGGTTACTTCCATTTGGGAATATCGTAAGTCATGCTTGGTTTCTACTCATCATGTTATACTGTCTCGGTTTACATGCTGTGTTGGGTTGTCGTAATATAATTTGAAAGAACGATTTCGTGACTTAGATATTGTATGTAGCGCAAATAGGGAAAATTGCCTCTTAGAGGTCTCAAATGTCATAATGGAAGCGAGAATAAAGTACGTCAATTCATCTTACGGTCCACCTAACACTATGTGGCTCCGTACTAATCATATCAAAACATAATATCCAAATCGGAAGTTCTAACGCAAAACAAAGTCAGGACGGTCTACAGGGATCCGTTGCTGACACTAACTAAGCTACTCTAACCCTCTAAGGAACTCTTGGTGCTCAAACATGACTCGGCGTCGGAGTCGGTGTCCGGTCTTGCTCCTAGGTCCTCGTCGGAGTCGGGGTCAACTGCTAGGTTGACGAACAGTCCCTCCTCCTCGGGGTCCTCCTCCTCGGGCTCCTGCTCGGGCTCCGACTCTGGCTGTGGCTGGGGTGCTGCTTCGTTCATCCACTCCTCGACCACCTGTGTTGGTCCCGGTTTATTATAGGAAAAATACGTAGAGGGGGGGGGGGGGGGGGGGGGGTGAATACGTATTTTGAAGTTTTTCAACTTCTTTTCCTTAACTCAGAGTATGAAGTAAAGTGCTCACTTGACTCACTAAGACCTAGCCGAGAGCTAGATCTAAAGCAATCACAATTCTCTTGACCTAAGCTTAGAGCTTGATTAAGAGTGAGACTTTACTCTTAGTACGGAATTTGGTGAGCTAAATCTTTCCTAAGTAATTAAGATTCCAAGTTATGTTTGTTTAGATGCGAATGCAATGAATAATCAAACAAGGAAAATAAAGAGTTTAGGGTTAGAGAGATACGACACAGAGATTTATAGTGGTTCGGAGATAAGGCTCCTACGTCCACTTGTTGCACAAAGCAACTGTTCTCTTCACTCAAGAACTTGAAGGTTACGGGTCCTTCAAAAACCTAGTCGAGATCGAGCTTCACTTGCTTGGATCTGACAACAGACGCAGTGATTACGGGTTCACTACAAAGACTAACTGGACTGGAAGCTTCACTCGCTTCAGTCCGACGACAGGGAGATTGCGGGCTCTCCTTACAGCCTAGCTTCGATCGAGCTTTACACAAACGATGTAAGTGCAAGCTTGGATCTAGACTCTATGACCGAGGTTTCTACAATCGATGAAAGTAGGGCCTTGGATCGAAACAACCTAACGACGAACACAAAAACCTAACGAACAGATCTTCGGGTTAGGGTTTTTGGTTTACGACGAACACACTATGAAGAGCTCTTTACAGTAAGTGTAAAGTAGGCTAGAGCTCTTCTTCTAAGCTAAGATATGGAATGGGCTTAGAATTCTAGGTGTGAAGGTTGTGAAGACGAGTTCCGATGAGGCTGGAACTCGGAGAACACATGGAAACAAAGACTCGAAGATTGCTTAGAAAGCTGGGAGTATTTGTTTGCAGTAGGCGCTCGAATGCTCAAGTAGTGTTCTACTTCTCTTCGTCTTCATCCTTCACTATTTATAGGCGGAGGATTGGCCGAGGTCCGTTGCTTGGTAGGTGGCCTTGTCCCTCCTCCTCTCGACAGTACTTGCACAGGCTGGCTGCTTTTCAGACGCGCAGTTTTGGCTCTTTGCCGAAATTGGCTAAGTTCCAATCTTAACAGTAACTGGAGCGAGCCAGTACTGTTGCGGCGCCCTTGTAGGCCTGGCAGTTAACTCCTCTTCTCCTCTCCGCATTCGACATGTGGAGATTTGTTGGGAATTGTTAAGAACAACATGTTAAGGGGGAACCTATAAGGGACACTTCATTGTTTTGATTTGATCCCAAAACCCCAAAGCGTTCTGTTCCCAAGCGACCCACGTTTTCTATATAGATAATAGGTTAGAATTTTTCTAAGCCTACTCTGTTAGGATGGCTCTTTATTTTGCTTAGAATATAGACTTCAAAATGTTCAAGTGAAGGCAACTCGCTTGAGTGTGTTTTCCGAAGCGAAGCAAGTCTAGCAAGCCGAAGTGAAGCGTGCCGAAGAACAGCGTAGCGAAGCGAGCGCTACAGTGTAGAGTCAAAGCAAGTCAACTCTGGTCAACATTTTCCAAGTCAGTCACTAGGGAACTTTACTTCCCAAGCGACTCACTACAAAATGACTACGAAGTGACTCAAATCTAAGCGGACGCTACAACTTCAAAGCGAAGCGAGCCACTACCCACCAGAAAGCGACAGCACAATTCCCGCCCCGAATTTGAACTCCAGTCAACTGGAGATCTCCGCATTTATTACGAGATCTCCACGTGTCGAACGCGGAGAGGAGCAGCGGAGTTGACTGCCAGGCCGACAGGGTGCCGCAACAGTACTGGGTCGCTCCAGTGCCTGTTGAAATTGGATCTTAGCCATTTCCGGCAAAAAGCCAAATCTGCGCGTCTAAAAAGCAGCCAGCCTGTGCAAGTACTGTCGAGAGGAGGAGGGACAAAGCCATCAACCAAGCAACGGATCTCGGCATCCCTCCGCCTATAAATAGTGAAGGATGAAGACGAAGAGAAGAAGAACACTACTTGAGCATTCGAGTGCCTACTGCAAACAATCACTCCTAGCCTTAGAGCATTCTTCGAGTCTTTGTTTCCAAGTGTTCTCCGAGTTTTCAGTCCATCGGAACTCGTCTTCACAACCTTCACACTTAGAGTCTAAGCCCATTCCATATCCATGCTTAGAAGAAGAGCTCTACCCATCTTTACACTCATTGTAAAGAGCTCTTCATAGTGTGTCGTCGTATACCAAAAACCCTAAACTGTTGTTAGGTTTTTGAATTCGTTGTCGTTAGGTTGTTTCGATCCAAGGCTCTTCTTTCATCGATTGAAGAAGCCTCGATCATAGAGTCTAGATCCAAGCTTGCACTTACATCGTTTGTGTAAAGCTCGATCGAAGCTAGGCTGTAAGGAGAGCCCGCAATCTCCCTATCTGTTGGTTGGACTGAAGCAAGTGAAGCTTCCAGTCCAGTTTAGGTTTGTGTAGTGAACCCGCAATCACTACGTCTGTCATCGGATCCAGGCGAGTGAAGCCCGATCTGGACAAGGTTTTTGAAGGACCCGTAACCTTCAAGTTCTTGAGTGAAGAGAACAGTTGCCGAGTGCAACAAAGTGGACGTAGGAGCCTTATCTCCGAACCACTATAAACCCTGTGTCATATCTCTCTAACCCTAATCTCTTTACTTATTTGACTATCCATTGCACGTGCATATAAACAAACATAACTTGGAATTTTAATTACTTAGGAAAAACATTAGCTCACCGAATTCCGCACTAGAGTAAAGTCTCACTCTTGATCAAGCTTGACGCTTAGGTCAAGAAAATCTTGATTGCTTTAGATCTAGCTCTCAGCTAGGTCTTAGTATTTCTACGAGCACTTTACTTCACCCCCCCCCCCCCCCTCTACGTATTTTTTCTATAACAAACCGGGACCAACAAGTGGTATCAGAGCAGCGGTTCTTTTGAGCCTCTGCTTTGCATATCCGAAGCGAGTCCACACTCGCTTCACGTTGTCTCACTGAATCGGATCCTATTTTCCTAAGTGCATCAAAACCTCACCCCACGCATATTGCATTTACTGCTGATAGTTTGCTATGTCTACATATAGTGCATCAAGTCTTCCACAGTTCTCTATCGATATGAGACATGGAGTTTCCGAGTCGAGAGCTTCCTGTGCTCCATCCACGACCGGATGTGGGAAGTCATAGAGGACGGACCAATCGAGATCAAGAAAGCCATATCTGTGAACGTTCCAGCCGCCGAAGGTCGCGAGCCCATGTTAGGCAGGAGTATGTCGAGAAGGACAAAGATGAATACAATGCCAACGACTTCAAGATCGCCAACCTTGATAAAATTGCACGTCACACGATGCAGAGCACCGTATCGGATGCCTACCTTCCTAGGATCAGGAAGTGTGCGACGGCGAAGGAAATGTGGGAAACCCTAGCTCTCATTTCACAAGGAACGGACAAAATCAAGGAGAACAAGCTCGCCGTACAAATGCGGGAGTTTGAAAGTCTGATAATGAAGCCAGGAGAGTCCATCGACGCCTTCGAGCTGAGAGTTACCAACATCATTGCAACTCTCAACTCACTTGGGAAGGAACTCACAGACAAGGAAGTCAACCTGAAGATTGTCCGAGCTCTCACGAGGATGTGGCAGACTATGAAGGAGCTGTACCTAGCTACCAAAGATCTATCGAAGCTCACACCGGAGATTCTGTTCTCCGCTCATGAATTCGATCTGAATCAAATGAACCTCGACGAAGAGGATGAAGCTCCCACGACGTCAAAGGGTGTAGCTTTCAAAGCTGCTGAAGGGCCAAGTGACCAGTCGCTGGCCAAGATGACGAGGGAAGAGTTGGAAGAACATGTTGCGTTCTTATCCAAGAACTTCAACAAAATGAACTCTCGAGTGGGAAAGTACAAAAGATTCTACAAGCAGTACAAAGGAAGGAGCACTGATGCTCGAGAAGGAAAAGGGAAGAGAGAAGAGACGACCAAGCCGATCTCAAGAGACATTATGGAAGTGGAATGCTACCACTGTCACAAGATGGGCCACTACAAGTCCGATTGCCCGAAGCTGAGTGCAAAGGAGCGAGAGGAACTGAGAGCAAAGAGGGATGCTCCAAGGCGAGCGCTTGTAGCGAGTGAGATGCCGGTCGCTTCAACTGAAGAAGTCTCAAGCGACTCGGATGCATTCACAGATCCCAACTCCAGTGAGGGAGAGGATCTTGGGCTCATGGCGCTCACCGACGAAGAGACCGGAGAGGTATTCATCTATCCCTCACCTAGTTCAATTACACTCGCACACACTCACCAAGAGGAAACAAATTCCTCTACATGGAGTGAGTTGCTTGACAAGCATATTAAATTGTCAAGCGACCACGAAGTGTTGAAACAAGCTTTGTCTCAAAGCGAGAAGGAGAACCGAAAGCTAGCCACTGAGCTTGACCAAGTCAAACTTAACTTAAGGGCTATGACTAGTAAGTTCGAGGATCTCTTCGCGAGACATCAAAGCTTGGAAGGAAGGTATGAAACCCAGTCCGCTCTAGTTGCCAACTTGAACAAAGCTTCATATGCTAGGCAGGCACTAGAGAGCTCACTTCTACCTTTTGGTAGAAAGGGTGGACTCGGATATGAGGGTGGACCTTCCAAGCCGACTGTCTTTGTTGGTGCTACAAACACAACACCATCAGTCACTTTGGAATTGCCCACTGCATCCAAAGCGACCACCAACAAAGATAAAGGCCAAATGGCTTAGAACCCTAAGAAGAAGCCAATGAAGATGTCTATATCTTCAAGGGCAGAAACTATGGGCAAGCAGAGACCAACTGTCCCTAGCACTTACAATGCTAAAGCTTACCAATCCAAAGGTAAAGGGAAATCAGTTGTAGCTTCTAAGTCTCAGGCCAAGACACCAGAGACAAATGATCTCCCTTTTAAGAAAAGGAGTAATGTCTATGTGTCACGTTATCCGGACTGGAGATGGTCCAACCGGACTAACGTTGAGGGGGAAGAATTCGAAGAACCAAAGAGGCCGCTTCAAACTCCCAAGGTTACTCAAGCGAGTCGGGGTCAAAACCCTAGTTGGACCGCTTCGAGAAAACCTAGCGAGCCGCTTCGAAAGACTATAAACCCTACGTCAGTCTCTAAACCTGTAGCTAATCCGAAGCGAGCCGCTTCAGGATACGAGCAAGCGGGTAAGAGCATAGGTAAGCCTCAAGCGAGCCGCTACCCCTCTTGCACACACTGCTGCACGTGTGAAGCTGCTTTAAGGCAGAAATCACAGTTTTCAAAGGTCGAGAAACCCAAAGCACAAGCTACCTTTCAAAAGAAAGTGAAGCAAGTGTGGGTACCTAAGGGAACTAACCTGCAAGGACCCAAACTGATTTGGGTACCAAAATCTGTCTAAATGCAGGAGAGCACCGTGGATCCCATGCCAAGTGAGGGTCAACAAATCTGGTACTTGGACAGTGGATGTTCAAGACACATGACCGGCATGAGAGCTCTACTTCATGACTACATAGAGAAGAAGGGTCCACACGTTACATTTGGTGATAACTCTCGAGGAAGCACCAAAGGATATGGCGCACTGAAAGTTGGAAAGCTTACAATTGAAGAAGTCTCCTACGTGGAAGGACTCAAGCACAACTTGCTATCCATTTCACAATTTTGTGACAAGGGATACAAGGTGGAATTTATTTCCAATAAGTGCATTATAAAGAGCAAGCTCACTGCCCAGATTGTGCTAACTGGAATTAGACAAAGGAACGTCTATATAGCACAATGGGACAGCTGCAAAGAGGAGAAGTGCTTAGTAGCAAGGAGTGCTACAAAAATAGGATGGCTATGGCACAAACGCTTGAACCATCTCAACTTCAAAGCCATAAACCGCTTAGCTCGAAAGGGTTTGGTGCAAGGCATACCAAATGAAGTCTTCATCAAAGACCATCCATGCTCACCATGCCAACGAGGGAAGCAGACGAAGAAGCACTTTGCCAGTCTCGAAGAAGCTTCATCAAAGCGAGTGCTCGAGCTGCTTCATATGGATCTGTTTGGTCCAGTCACTCCAGTTAGTGTGAATGGAAGGAAGTACACTCTAGTTGTAGTCGACGACTTCTCTCGCTACACTTGGGTTGTATTTCTCTTCAGCAAAAAGGAGACACTGACCAAGCTACCAAAACTGCTCAAGCGATTGGCTGTGGAAAAGAATCAAACGATTGTGACCATCCGCTCCGACAAAGGCACAGAGTTCCTGAACTCTACCATTGAAGCTTACTGCACGGAGCATGGGATAGCACATCAGACTTCCTCAGCACGCACACCTCAGCAGAATGGAGTTGCTGAAAGAAGGAATCGAATCATCAAAGAAGCCGTTCGAACCATGATTGCTGACTCGAAGCTTCCGATGAAGTATTGGGCTGAAGCTGCCAATACAGCATGCTACACGCAGAATTGAACGCTTCTCTGCAAACGGCACGACAAAACACCATATAAAATATGGACAGGGAGAATTCCGAACATATCTTATTTCCATATTTTTGGTTGTAGGGTCTTCATCCATGACAATGGGAAGTCGCAGTTGAAAGCCTTTGAAAGCAAAGCTGATGAAGGAATATTCTTAGGATATTCTACATCAAGCAAAGCTTATAGGGTGTTCAACTGTAAAACCCTAATCATGGAGGAATCACCCCATGTCGTATTTGATGAATCTTCTTTGAGTCTTCCACAGGAACAGGTTCAATCCAAGGAAAATAAGTCAAGCGAGGAACCCATCAATTCATTAACTTGGGACATGCTTGAGGATGATGAAGAAATCAAGGGCTCAAGCGAGCAGAATGTCCAAGGAAAAGTTGAAGCTGCCCCCAAGATTCCTGAAGCGAGTGCAGGCCAAACACCCAATCCAGTCGCTACAGAAGGTGAAGCGAGCGACCAAGAAGAAGATGAAGATGAAGCTGGCGGATCCAAGCGTGCATGGCTCAAGAATCATTCACCAAGTCAAATCATTGGAGACCCATCCAAGGGTGTAGTGACCAGAAGTCAAGTGTTTGGAGAAAGTGCCATGTTTAGTTGCTTTCTCTCAAACATTGAGCCGTCATGCGTGGAGGAAGCCCTAGCCGATTCAAATTGGGTGATCGCCATGCAAGAAGAGCTGAATCAGTTCACCAGAAACGACGTATGGTATCTCGTGGATCGTCCCAAATTTCAGCATGTGATTGGCACCAAGTGGGTGTTCAAGAACAAGACGGACGAGGACCACAACGTTGTGAGGAACAAGGCGCGTCTCGTCGCCAAGGGCTACTGCCAAGAGGAAGGAATCGATTTTGATGAGACCTTCGCTCCAGTGGCACGGCTTGAAGCGATCAGACTATTTCTAGCCTATGCAGCGGCAAAGAAATTCAAAGTCTATCAGATGGATGTGAAGAGCGCGTTCCTCAACGGTGAATTGAAGGAAGAAGTCTATGTGGAGCAGCCACCGGGTTTCGAGCAAGGAGATAAGGTGTATCGATTGAAGAAAGCCCTATATGGATTGAAGCAAGCTCCCAGAGCTTGGTATGATACCCTCTCTCAATTCCTAGTGGATAATGGATTCCACAAAGGAAAGATAGATCGGACCCTATTCACCATCAATCATGGAGATGATATGCTATGGGTTCAGATCTATGTGGACGACATCATATTTGGATCACCAAACCAGTCGCTTAGCGAGAAGTTTGGAGAGCTTATGAAGACCAAATATGAGATGTCAATGATTGGCTTGATGAGCTGCTTTCTAGGTCTTCAAGTGAAGCAGCAGGATGATGGCATCTTCATCAATCAAGCTAAGTATACAAGAGATATGCTTGCCAAGTTCGGTGTTCAGCATGCTAAAGCTGTGAAGATTCCAATGAACACAAACTGGAAGATGGAGCCAGACATAGATGGGAAGTCTGTGGATGCTACAGACTACCGAGCTTTGATCGGATCCCTTGTATATCTCACTGCAAGTAGGCCGGATATAGCTTTCGCAGTTGGAGTCTGTGCTCGCTTCCAAAGCAATCCCAAGCACAACCATCTTGAAGCTGCCAAGAGAATTCTTCGATATTTGAAGGGCACTGTCAATATGGGGCTGTGGTATCCAACGGAGGATAATTTGGAACTCACTGGATATTCAGATGCTGACTATGGAGGGTGCCGAATTGATAGGAAATCAACTTCGGGCACTTGTCAGTTCTTGGGAAGCAAGCTGATCTCGTGGTTCTCGAAGAAGCAGACGAGTGTAGCTACTTCAACAACTGAAGCCGAATATATGGCCGCTGGAAGCTGCTGTTCTCAAATTCTATGGCTTCGTCAGCAGTTGAAGGACTACAATGTTGAAGCAAATTAAATTCCTATATTCTGCGACAACAACAGTGCGATCTGCATCTCACAAAATCCAGTGCATCACACCAGATGCAAGCACGTGGAAATCCGACATCACTTCATTCGAGATCATGTCGAAAAGAAGGATATCAAGCTCGAGAAAATCCATACCGATCTCCAGCGAGCAGACATCCTCACCAAGCTTCTAGCTGAGTCTCGTTTCAATCAGCTATGCATGGAATTAGGGTTGCTAGACCCTGGTGAAGAGTGCTAGATCCAGGATGCACGAAGGAGTGGTTGCTTGATCCTTGAGCGTCACTCGCTTCGGATCTTCACAAATTCAAGCAAGTCACTTCAAAATTCCACTCGCTTGAAGAAAGAGAAATAAGGTGGAGAAAGGTGGAGTATTGGAAGAAGTTCCCTACCAATTTATAAGAATTGTTAAGTATATGGTTAAGGGGGAACTAGTGCTTACTCTCGGAGCAAGCTACTTCCAAAGCGAGCAAAGAATGCTGCTACTATGAATCTTGCATCGCTTCATCTTACCCTTCCTTAGGTCAAAGCGAATCGATTGCAAGTTCATTCTGTAGCTTGTAGGAGGAAGCTTGAAGGTTTACCTTTTTCTACAAAAGGTTGCAGGGCTGGTGACATGCTTCTGCGTAAAATATGAGATTGTCTTGTCAGAGCATTCTCATTGTCATCCTGTCCATTTCTGCTCTGAGATAAGGACTTGTACTCATCCCCCATTCGTCGTGAATATGTACACTTACGTGAAGCTCCCCTCTGGGTCGTAGTAAGCTTGTGTACTATATTCATTCTCTCCCCCATTCACTTCGACGGAGGACTCTCTAATTCGTAGAGGAAGATGAATGCCATGAAGATGAATGCCAAGAAGATGAAGTACCCAACAGGTGGTATCAACAAGCTTCAAAGCAATATCAACAATTGGATTCATCAAGTGCTATCCAAATCCTCAAAATGAAGTCTTCAATAAGTGGTATCAATCTCCTACGAAGTGAGATTGACTGGTAAGTGTTTCAATTTTAAGTACACTAATTGAGCTGAAGCGTGCTAGAAACCTTCACTCACTATGTGGAAAATATGAAATGAATCTGACACAAATACAAAGAGGAAAACACTCTTGTTTATCCTCGAAGTATGTAAGTCAGAAACATTTTAAATTAAGCAAAGAAATTTCATTTCTTATTCCAGTCGCTTCAGATGGCCAAGCAAGTGCTACGTCACTCAAAGCGAGCCATCGCAAGCGAGTGCGGAACAGTCACTCAAGCGAGTACCTCTCAAAGCGAGCGAAGGCCTAGCGGTCCAACTCGAAGCGAGCGGGTACGAAGCGAGTATGAGCTGTCTGCACTCGAGTGCAATTTTAATTTCTGCGTAGCATTAAATGCAGGTTCACGTACTGGCGAAAATAACGGGCGCGTGGTCTACACTTTGAATTCGAAGTGGGAAAAGACGGAGAAGATCCAGCCGTTGAATCCTAACAGTCCCCAATCTGTAGCCGTTGGATTGACGCCGTATAAAACAAACCAATCACTGCAGATCACGTGGAGACGACGTGCAAGTTGGCGGTTCACTTTTACTGTGATGACGCCGGACACATCAGATCCATCACCGCGCGTCCGCCGCCTACCTACAGGATCTTCGCCGATATTACTGTCCTGCCCTTTGCCACGTCAGCCAAACCCTATCTCTATATAAGGGTGGAGTTGCAGACTGAGAAAATTTTCACAACTATCAACACTTGCCATTCTTGTGCAAAAACTCTCTGCAACTCACGAGTCCTAAAAATCCCCAGTTTTTCGTCGATAAATCTCCGATTCAAACCCTCTCATTTTTCACCATGGGAAAGAAGTTAAACACCGAGACGATGGAGGAGTTTCTCACCGAAGTTGACAAACACATCAACGTCGAGCCCCATCTCGACCCTGTCGTCGTAGAAGAGAATGGATTTTTCCGTAGAGCCGTGAACACGGCCGGTCTATGGAAGTTCATGACGGCGGTACCAAAGAAAATCTTGGCGAAGGCGGTGGGAGAGCTTCTTCTGAATTTGAGGAATGAGCAAAACACATCATCATTCACCGATCCACAAACCAGGAAGCCGGTGGAGGTGGATTTGAGCGAGCTCATCGGCGTGTTCGACTTGCCGAGGGAAGGAGGAAATTCCCTGTTAGATTTGGGTTTTTTGGCCAGAGTCGAATACGGTCGTTTTCCCATCGCCGGAGCTGAACCAAATTTCAAGGAGGCCGGTATCCGTTCCAACTTGAAGGCCCCCTTCAACCATATTTGCGAGCTCTTTTCGAAGAGCATCGCGTGCTACGTCGGAACCTTGGATACGCTGTCTGAGACGAAACTGATCGCCACCACCATTATCGTCGACAGCCTCACCGGAACGAAATTCAACTGGCATGGTTGGTTTCTCAACCAAATCCACGAAGCCGCTGAAGATTTTGCGTTCGTGCCGGGAAGCGCCGATCAGATTTTCCGCAAGGGGAAGCTGAAATTCTTCTCCAGATTGTCTGTTTCACTGGAGGCATGCTACCCCAACAAAACGTGGCCGGACTCCGACGTGGCTGTCTACAACAAGCAGTCTATTTTCTACGACAAGTGGAGGAAGACCAAGATTCAGATTAATCAGGGACTTATAGCTGTAGAAGTGCCCGTTGCAAGACCAGTTGTCGAAAGACAAGCTGAAGCGACCCAAGCAAAGCGAGCCGCTTTACCCGGGAAGCGTGCGGCGCCGAAGCGAGGGAAGAAGAAGATGAAGCGAGTCACTTCACTCATCCTGTCAAGCGAGGCGGAGGAGAAGCCGCTTGAGGATGTTGAAGTAACTTAACCCCAGCCTTCACCAATCAAAGCCCAAACTCCCCCACTACTAATCCAAACCCAAACAACCCAAATACCAAAACCACAAGCTTCATCAACCAAACAACCACTCACACAGACAACCCTCCTCTCTTCCCAGGAAGAAGAATCTGCATCTTATTCCAAATACCCCCAATCCCCATACTACATGTAGACCCAGTCGAAGCCTACACCACATTCCAACCCATCCAAACCCAGCAAATACAACCACCACCCACAGAAACCATCCACATAACCAAAACTACTGAAACCTCATCATCATCCCTATCCCCCTCGACATCGGCAGCCACAGCCGATACCGCCCAAACAGCCGGTGAACTCCCCATTATCTCACCATTCGTTCCTCCCACTGTCACTGCAGAAATGCAGGCCATCGATCGCTACGTCAAGGATCGAGAGCAAGCTGCAGAGACCATTGCTCTTCGCTACTCCAACGTTCCGTGGACCGACGTGTTCTACACTCAGACCGTCGACTTCCTGACGTACATTACGTACCGCGGAACGGAGTACTACAAGGTGTATAACCTCATGCAGGCCTTCAAGAAAGAAGAGTTGATTCAGCTGGAGGCCAAGCTGCTCAATTTCATTGGCGTGGACGGCTTCCACAACTTTCTTGATGGGACCAGCTTCTGGGACAAGCTGGACGCTAAGATAAAACAACAATACCCAGATGCTGTGATTCCCAAGCGAGTGCCAACTCCTCACGAGCAGAAGTTGATCAATGCTCATTCGGAGGAGATGGAGGCGAAGGAGGTGGAGATCTCAAATCTCCAAAGCGAGATCTCCAAGAAGGAGGAAGAGGTGAACCGGAGGGTGCTGGAGGTCAAGAGTCTTCGTGAAGACTTTGACAGGAAGAAGGGAGAACTGGAGGCAAAGGTGGAGGAGAAGGGAAGATTGCTGGAGGAAAAGGAGAAGGCGTTGGAGGCGCAAGCGAAGCTGGCGGGAGACCAGACGAAAACCATCACCGAACTCAAGGACTCGCTTGATGCGGAACGGAGTCGCTTGAGGGAGGTTAATGCCAAGTTAGTCTCAATTGGCAAGGAAAAGAAGGATCTGGAGAAGGAGGTGAAGAAGCTGAAGGAGGCAGTTGAGAAGAAGGATGAAGAGTTGATAAGGAAGGGAAGTGAGCTGATTAGCACTAAAAAGACCCTCGACTCACTCAGAAATGAATTGAAAGAACTCAAGCAAGAGAGTGAGATTGATAAGAAAGAGCTTGAGAGCCGAAGAAGGAGTGCGCAGGCTCTTGATCTGCAGAGTGCTGAATTGTCTATCCTACTGCAGAAAGTCAAGGAACTGGGAGAAGCTTACACAGAGAAAGTTGCTGCAGGTGCCGAATTCCATCTCTCTCTAAATCAGAGAGAGAGGAGCCTTGAAATGATGAAGGTAGAACTTGAAGCGGCCCAAGAGTTCTGGTACTTTAATTTGCAGGAAGAGAAGAAGGATTTGAGGAGTGAAGTTGAAGCGGAGCTGGAGGCTCGCTTCAAGTCGGTGGAGTCACTGGAGAGGTTGATGCTCTCAGTGAAGGAGAGGGAAAAGCAGTGTGAGTACCTGCTCGAGGAGATCAGTGTCAAAACTGCACAGTTGGTGCTCGCCCAAGAGCACACCTTTGCTGGAAAGACCGAGCGGATGCTGCACGCCGTATTTAACGCCGTCAACAATCTTCAAAAATCCATTACCGGAAAGATACTCTCCCCAACCCCTGGCAGTGATGATGCCAAAAAGGGGGAAGGACAAATGAAGAAAGGAGGTGTTGGAGGTTCGGGAGGAAGTGGAGCTGTTGGTGTGGAGAGGATGCTTGAGGGAGGCAGTGGTGTTGGAGACGAGGAGGAAGAATTAGATGACGAAGCGAGGGCTCTACGTGCAAAGAAAGGGAAAGTGAAGCTCACTGAGGAGGAGCTTATGAAGAAGCCCGAAGAGCCCAGCAGGCCAACTGAGGAGAAAATTCTTGGCTCCTCAATCGCACGTCATCCTCCTGTAGTAGTGATGACCAAGGAGCAAAGGGAGAGGCAAATTGCGGAGGATGAGGCCTTGGCCTGGGCACTGGAGCGTGATTTTGAATTAAGGAAGCTAACACTTGCAGGTGCTTCAGGTTCTAAAGCGCCCGCTTCAGCCGCCGTGCCCACTTCAACTGCCGCGCTCGCTACATCGACTGTAGGAGCCACTTCATCTGCAGTCGTTCCTCCAAGCACTACAAGGAAGGACATGCCGCCTCCCCCACCACCAAAGCAAGCACTGAAGTGAACTGTGCCGGATTCAAAAATAGATGACCCCGCGACCAAGCGTCAAAAGGTCAAACATGCAGTCGCTTCGAGGGCTGAGAAGCAGGAAAGAAGGAGGAAGAGAGGAGAAGAATGGAAGGAGAAGGAGGAGAAGGAGAAGAGGATAAAGGCCAAAAGACTTCAAGTCATTGATGGCCGGATCGAGGAACACTTCAGCGAAGTGAAACTCATCCAATCCGCCATCTGCCGAAGTGCCTTCATTCCTTTCATGCCCGAAGAGTCCGAAGCATGCGAGACACAAGCTATAATTGATGCATGCGACGTGACGGGGAAGGAAATGGTCGACTCCGGACGCTACCCTCTCAAGGAGGAACAAGATCACATCCGCAAGCGTCTAAATGAAAAGAGACCATCTGGAGCACTGAGACGAGCGCCAAATTCCATGCTGTCATGAAGGAATTAGCTAGCAGAACAGAGGAAGAGTTGGCAGCCAGGAGGAATGAGCATCCCGACGCAAGGGAGATTGAGGACTTCATTCCAAGAGATCTCCGCGACCAGTGGATATTTTACAAGGAGCTTTTCATCAAAGCTTATTACTACTGGGGAGTAGTGCCACTGCAGGATGAGTGCTCTCGGATGAGTGCTCTTAACAACTTCCTATGCGCATATTGATAGATCCGGGTTTGAGATCCACAACAATTATAGGATGATTCATGGTATTTGCAAAGAGCATTCATGGGTAAAGCATTGCAGCAGTAAAGAGCAAGAGATTCATATGGTTTTATCGGCCATAACTAGGCATTTCATACAGATTTCATACACAACAATGTTCGCATAAAGATAGCAAGTAACGATCGAGTTATACACTTAAATGAAAGGCGCTTCTAGCTATAAATCAGTCACATTCATGGAGTTTAGGACTCATTTAAGTAGAAAATAAAGAGAGGAAATGGGAGGAGAAAGAAACCGAGAGCGGAAAGCTTTGTTAAGCTTCTTCCTCCCATGGCGATGAGGATTATACCTTAGGCTTGAGATAGTGTGCGAGAGAGAGATTCTTCCCGACGATGAGAAGGAGAAAAATGGCGGTGATCGCGGGTGAAGTTTCCAGGGAGAAGGCATCGGAGAGCTTCAACTGCTTGAGCTCGAAGGAGCTCGGGACAGAATGTGTAGGACGAATGGAATAGTACGCAGAGTGCGTGTGTTGTGATTATTCTGAACGTTGTACGCTCACTTAGTATTTATAGGTGCAAGAAGGGTGAAAAAGTGAACATTCGTGTGAAGAAGGGACAGAAAAGGGAATTCCGACGAGGACAAAGTATCCTTTGTCATGAATGTGGTGGTCCTCACTCTATAGTGAGTAGAGTCACGCGGATCGTATGCTACACAGAACCTCGAGCTTTGCTTCACATTATGGGATCTGATCAGATCCTTTTAGCTTTGCAGATGCTTACGGATCTTATAGGGCTTTTGGAATGGCTAAAACCCCACAGCTTCTACAGGGAACATGGTTCTTGATTATGCTGAGCATTTAAGGCTCATGAAATCTCTTTGATGACATACTTCATATATAGAACAACCTCCATTGACTCCTACTAAGAGTATTATCAAATAATCTTGATAATAATGACGGTAAGGCTTGTTTCACCCAGAACTTATCATTCCATTTCTTCTTGATAGGATTTCTACGTTCATCGTAGCCTCTGATATATCATGACTTTAGAAATGATATCCTAGAGTTGAGGAGAGCACTTATTCATATCAACTCGAGTTGTTTGGGCATTACAGCTGATATTAATCCCTATCAGCTACTCCCCCTCCAGGTCCAGAAGCACCGGTATGTGGGCTTCTGACGAGTGTTTTGGCGGGAAAATAAATCTTGCTTCAGCTATTGCCTCCCCCTTCCTTTTTCTTTCTCTCTTTTTTCAGATGCCTGATGGCGTGAGAAACCGAAACGACGGTTATCTTCTCGAGAATAGAGCTAGGTCTATTCCTCATCATTATCCCTTCCTTAGGGATGGTAGGGATGGAAGAGCACGAGACTATTTGAGATTTATTTTAAAAATATGTCTCATTATTACTTTGTTTTATCTTTGGGTAAGAGGATATTTTCCCTTTTTCTCTCTCTCTTTTTTTTTTTTTTTTTTTTTTTTTTTTTAAACGTCGTGGGATGATGAATAAGAAACCACCCCACGCCTTCTTTTCAATCTCTTCATCTTTCTCTTTGCATTGTACCCTAGAAAGAAGAGGGCAATAGTGCGGATCATCGGCCGTTCTCAGCAACTACATTGACGATTACCCTTCCGTTCAGGTATTCCCTTATTTTACTTCCATGTGCTCTTGCACATGTTTATTTTGAACTTCTTTTAGGGCAATGTTTACTCCTTCCCCTGCTCATGTTTTGGGGGGGGGACATCGCTAGCTCTAGCTTTTCGGTGTGATATTGATCGTGACGCAAACGCAGTTGATGTTTTGTTTTCAGAATTATTACTCAGTTATTAAGATTTATAGAGTTGGGCTTTACCTCCATTATTCACATCCTTCCATCTATTATTGTTTTTGGGCGGTTATCTTCGCCTTACAGCTATGGATTCTACCAAACTGGGTATGGGGCAAAAAGCTCGCGAAAAGCTATTGCAAATAATGGAGCAAACGAGGTCTGGCGGTTCCTCTCCTATTTTATTGATGGGCAACACTTCTACCCAGGAACCCGCGAGCCCTGGGGGTGGTAACCCTTCCCAAGAGAATCTTCGGGAAGTAGAGATCGGTAAGCCTCGATTGAAGCCTTATTTCCTTCACTTGATCAGTTTTGATCGATCAACTTCATCTCCTCATATTTTCACTGATGGGGATGCTGGTGCCTTCTCCCCTGTTTCTCCAGCGCCTTATTCTTCTTCCCCCAAAAGGAAGAGCGAGTTATCTCCCCTCTTGGCGAGGAAGAAGGGTAAGGTGTCGGAAGGTTCCCCTTCCGTTCAAGAGTTAAGTCTAGAGCAAGTGCGAGAATGTCTTTCTCAATCTGAGAAGAGCAGAGAGCAGCTCCAGGCTGAAGTCCACCAACTTCAGGGATTCTTGCTAGCCAGAGAGGAGCATACACTCTCTCTCTCTGAGCGAATAAGGGAACTTGAGAGAGCTCTAAAGGCTTCATCCGAGAGGGTAGAACAGCTAATGGACATTCAAGTAGCAGAAATAGCGCAGCTGACACTCAGCTATGAGAAGGAGCTAGTACAGGCTCGAACCTCCTCATTTACTCAGGGGAGGAGAGAAGGGATGAACCATGGTGTTTCTTCTGGAGTTAAAGATTGCAAGTCCAACTTGCTGATGACTCCTTATGGTCAAGCCTTCCTGGATTCCCTAATCAAACGCTTGCTAGAGGCCTATCTCCAATCCCATGATTTTTGGCTGCGTATGTTCAAGCCTCTAACCGCGTGGACAGCCTCAGCTATCTTTGAGTGCTGTGAACAGTTGGGGATTCCTGAGCGTGCCACCGCTATCAACGCCGGGGCCATAGTAAGAATGTTCGATACCGAGCCTGATTCCCTCCGGAGGGGTCGTCCCCTTCCTTCCTCAGAGCCGTGGTATATGCCTGTGTTGATGGAGGCAGCTCAAATTCTTCGCCAGCCTGCCAGGATCGTCGAGAATCTCCCTTCTTGGGAGGCTCCCCCATTCCCTCTTTTTCCTCATAACACCATGGTTATGAGATCTATTCGGAAAGTTCTTGACCAGGTATTTTCTCGTTTTTCCATTACTTGCTTCATTTTTGGAATTTTATCCACTTACTATGGAATTTTCTTCTCCTTAGGAACTAAGAAGGAAGAAAAACTCAGGCCCATCTACCAGCAGGGCATCTGCCTCCTTACTACCCCTTTCTGAGGAGGTAGGAGATGATTCTAAGGAACAGGGCAACCCATGGGCTCTCGCAGTTTCTCCCAAAGGTGGTCCCTCTACTTCCTCTGCTTTGGCTGCTATCGAGGAATGGGCTTCTTCCTCTCACTCATCCAGCTCTGAGGATTTAGCTCCTCTTCCAAATCCTTCGTCTTAATCTCATCGCTTCGGATAAGATATTTGCTAAACAATTTGTTTTTTTTCTTGATGTTTGTGGCGGGGTGCTTTTTATGACCCTGAAATCGTGCTATTGGGGTACAAACAACTGTTATTTTTTATTTGGGCCAGATGCCTTTTTTGGGACCCTATTTATAAAATGTTTCTGTTATTCCCTATTCAGCTTAGAATGTTACCTCTCTTGCTCTTGTACTTATAGGGGCTTTACTTTTTACCCTGTTTCCACTTGCTGAGGTATTCTAAAATGGCGAGGTAGAGATATCCCCATGTTCTTAGGGTGATGGAACAAAATAGCGGAGTAGTATCTTGGTGTAAAATAGCGTTTTAAGATGATGAAAACATTTTAAGATAGCATTTTAAGCTAATGGGTTATGGGCATATGGGTGTCCCCTACTCCCCCCCCCCCCCCCCCCCAAGTGAGGTGTAAGGGACTGAAGGAATTACACCTCATTTGAGGGTTAAACATATACGAAATATAACTACTTTAAAGATAAAAAGGTATGATTCAATGTTTCATACACCAGTTAACCCTGGAATAAGAGTTTTTAAAACGAATAAGGGGTGATAGCCCATCATACTTTCTTCTTGAGAGTAATTCTCAATTTGCCTTTCATATTTTAAGGGTGATAATTTTTCCTTTGCCTGTTGTCTTCTCGACATCTTCCTGGTCTAGCCCTTCCTTTGCACTTTTGACCTTAGCCCTGGCCTGGGTTATTAGTACTTCCCCTTGCCCTTTCACAATTGGGGTGTGGCACCTGATTGTGGCTTCAGCTTCAGGTCCTTTAGTTTCGTTTATCTGTTGTTGAATCAGTTGTTTGGTTGGGTCCTGGGATATCATCAGTTCCTCATGAGGGTTGTTGCTAGTGATCAACAAGTGCTCCATTGAAGTGGAAAGGTTCTGACCTTCTCTTGCTGGAGTTGGGGTTTTAAGTCTTTTCCCTTCGAGCTTTATCTCATCCTCTTCGGTGGCGGGTTCTGCCATCGGTCTTTTCCTGGCCTCTCCTGCTTGAACCGATTGGACATAGCATCTTCGCGAGATCTCTTGATCTCCCGATATTTGCCCTACCTGATTTCCCACGGGGAATTTCATCATCAGATAGTAAGTGGAATCCACTGCTTGGAACGGGTTCAACGCGGTTCTTCCTAGAATGATGTTATAGGAAGATGGTTGTCGCACCACCAAGAAGGTGACTGGCTTTGACACTCGTGCAGGCCCTTCACCCAGAGTGAGCATTAAATCAATTGATCCTATCGACATCACCGGGTCTCCTGAGAAATCGCGCAGTGCCGTAGCTACCCCATTCAATGGCTTCTGGAGGCTCATTTGGTTGAAACAACTTTCAAATATAACATTGACTGCGGCCCCTGTGTCTACAAAGACCCTTTGTACCTGATACCTTTCTATTTCCACTGTGATGACTAATGCATCGTCATGCGGATGAATTACTTTCCGGTTATCTTCTGGCCCGAACGAGATTTCTGGTGGAGGTAGGCCTGCTTCGACCTTCCAGACCCCGTGCCTTTCATGCATATGCAATTCCCTGGCAGATGCTTTCCTGCTTCTGTTGGAGTCTCCCATGGTTGGTCCTCCATATATCATTTTAATAACGCCTTTGGGTTCTGACCCTTGGCTAACATCAGTTACTTTTTCAGGAGCTTCCTTGCGCTTCTTGTTTTGTTCTGTCTCCCTTTTAACATATTCCAAGAGTTCTCCTTCCTGGATTAATTTTTCAATGGCAATTCTTAGGTTCCTACAATCGTTGGTCATGTGACCAAAGTCATTGTGGAACTTACAGAATCTTTCAGAGGGTGGATTCCTTGGTGGCTGCCTATGTCCAACAGGGATCTGAACCCCAGGCTTCCTCAGGACCACTTCGAGCAGATCAACCGGTTGCTTGATTAATGGGGTGAAAGATCTTAGAAACCTTTCATTCCTATCAGTTTTCTTAGCATCTGGAGTCGGTCTTTTTCTTTCTTCCGGCTTCTTTTCTTTTTGAGAGGCCAACTCAGCTCTCTTGCTGCTCAGAGCCTCCTCCATATGGATGTACTTTTGAACTCTCGTCAGTAATCTTCAAAAGAAGTAGCCTCTTTTTTGATGAGGGATGCGAAGAACTGCCCTGGCTTCAGGCCGTCTACACAGGCATGCACTTTTAGTTTTGGCTCTACTCCTGGAATTTCCAGGACGGCTTCGTTGAAGCGTGTCATGTAGTCCCTCAGACTTTCATTGGCACCCTGCTTTATGGTCGTCAGATGCAGGGAGTTCCGAGTAGTCCTTTTAGCACTGACGAATTGCTGTAGAAAGACCTCTTTCAGGTCCATGAAGGAATGTATGGAGGACTTTGGCAACTGCTTGAACCAATGTTGAGCCGTTCCCGACAGAGTTGTAAGGAATACCCTACACTTAACCCCTTCTGAGTACTGATGGAGGAGGCATAAACTTTCGAACTTCATCAGGTGCTCTTCGGGGTCTCCTTTCCCTTGATACTCGCAAGAGATTGTTTTGAAGCTACTTGGGACAGGATCCGTTTGGATGTCCGCTGAGAACGGGCTGTTCTCATCAATATATAAGGGGAAGAGTTCTGATTTGTCTCCTCCATTCCTATTGTTTGAAGAAAGTTTTGGATTCTTTCCTTCCTTCGGATTGCGGAACTCTTTCTCGCTTGTTTCCACTTCTTTTGAGGCCCTTTCCACGACCTGATGTTGTTCCTTCAGTTTTTTGACTTCTTTTGTTAAGAGCTTCATCTGCTCTTGCTGTTGAGCATATTTCTTGGCCCATTATTTTCAGTGTTCTCGTTGAGATTTCCCTCAAGTTCTTCGGGACCTTCCTCATCTGGGGATTCCCAATCAGTAGAAAATCCCTCTTCCTCTTCGGCAATTGTCGGAGGCAGCCTCGAGACTAGCTCTTAGGTTACGCCTTGGTATATAGGCTTCTGCTTATGCATTGCAGGAGTGCTCTTACTTCCTCCTCCTTCCTGAGTCTCGCCCAAGGGATCTGTGTTATGAGGATTTGCTCCTAGAGCGTGGAGTCTTTTTTCCACAGCCCCCTCTACCGCTCCTTCGATAAGGGCTTTCATTTGCTGAAGCATAGCTGGAGAAAACTGAGCCTCCATGTTGACACTAGCCTCTGTCAGCATAGTGCCCGTTCTTTTGTGTCCCACCACAGAATTTTCCGGATTCCCGGTGGCTTGACCAGTTTCCTTGGCAACGGAATCTGATGTAGTATTCATCCTTATAGGGATCTGCAAAGGTTTAAGTACGTGTAGAGGATTAGTTCCAGATGCTCTTTGAGAGAGACTTGAAGTATATGTAACTAGCTATTAACAAGCTTTCTGCATTTGAGCATTATTTATAATGATTTCAACGTGTATAGCTTGTTTGCTATAAGGCTCTTAAAGGGGGTAGCTTCTGTCAGTGTGCGATGCAGGTAAGTAATGGCTTAAAGATAGGAGTCTAATTATGGTGAAGGATTTTGTCATAGTTTCCTCTTTTTGACATGAGGCATCTGATCATATGAGATTTAGTTACGAGCCACTGCTGATCTACCAGATCCTGTTGCAATCGTTAGCCATTCGAAACGGCTTTAACAAGCGTGGTTTACTTAGTATAAGGTTTCTCAAAAGGTGGCTTTCGCCTTCAGGGAGTTGATGTCAGCGACATCTGTTTCTACGAAATCTATTTTGCTAAATTGTTTGTCCTCCTAGGGCTTTCCTGATGAGGCCTCTGGGAGGGACCTGATCAGAAGAGAAGGTCATTAAACATTTGTGTGGCATCTTACTTTATTGAGCTTAATATAATATGCTTCGGCCGTGTAGGCCCCTTTTTATCACTAGCACCTACTTTATAGGGCTTTCTTATTAAGATGTTCCCAGTTAACCAAGGGTTGTGAAAATGGCGTCCCTTATGCGGAATTCCTATGAACATTACTTATCAAACCGAGCCCGCAAGAACTTGGTCCATTTTATAAAGTTTGCAGAGGCGCTGACTATCATGTTAAGCTTATGAAAACGATATCCTCCTTAGAGGTTTATAAAGGTATTGTTATCGCATGGGGTTTTTCGAGAATACCACTTGTAAAGCGGGATTTAGGTGAAATCTTACCCACTGGCATGCAATGGGTAAAACTCATAGGAGCGATATACAAAAATGTCGCCTTTAGAGCAAGGCTTAGGGGTGCACTGCCCATTTAATGAGACTTATAAGGAATTTCGTCTATTGTGTGAGGTTTAGGAGGATATCATCTACTGAGTAGGGCTTGAGGAAAGTTCTGCCCGTTGCAAGGGACTTGCAAAGGAGTCGCCTATTGGATAGGGCTTTGTAGGAGGCTCTGCCCATGGAGTGGGGCTTACGAAAGAAGTGTCTATCAGATAGGGTTTATAAAGTGTTCCGCCCATTACATGGGGCTTAGGATGATATTGCCTGCTAAACATGGCTTTTCGAGGAGGGTTGCCTATTAAATAAGGCATACGAAGGATTCTGCCCATTATATGGGGCTTACGATGATGTTGCCTACTGTGTAGGGCTTCTGAGGGCTCTGCCCGTTATTCGGGGCTTACGAGGGAGTTGCCTGTTAAATAGGGCTTCTGAGAATTTTGCCCGTTATTTGGGGCTTACGGGGAGTTGCCTGTTAAACAGGGCTTCTGAGAGGAGGTTCTGCCCGTTATTCGGGGCTTACGAGGGGGTTGCCTGTTAAACAGGGCTTCTGAGAGGAGGTTCTGCTTCCAGATGCGGGCTCCCTTCATTAACAGGAATGGGGTAACCTTAGCATCTTTCGGCTCTCCTTTTTCTTTAATGTTTTTATTACTTCATGGGTTTTGGTGTCATGACAATTCAGGAGCATTCGACTAGCTTTAGTAGGGATGCTTATTTTGTAATCACCAGTCTTTTGCAACTTATAGATGGATTTCATATTGAGCAGATAATAGACAGAATTGTATGCTCACCAAGTACACAAGGTGAATTAAATGTGTTTTGAGATTGCTGCAGTTTTTAACCCAGCTCTCCTCCGGATCCTTCACAACCTTAAGATTTTGGCAAAACAACAACAGATTAGCTACCATAACTCATGTCATGAAAGAGATATGGCCTTGAGATCGTTTCTGATCACTGGATTGATTAGTCATGAGCAATGTAGCTACAACAAATTCATGGTATACATACTAAAATTCTCCAGGAATAATATAAATCTCACATTCAATACACATTCCTCCTATTAGATAGCCACCATCCTAGGTGATCATCGCGACAGAGTAAATGACAGGACGAATTTAGGCACATATCATCAGAATCAGCTAAAAGCCTCAAAAATAAACAGGGGATTAGCCCTCTGAACCCATGGGTTTTGACAGTACTTATAGATATCAACTCTTAATCCACATTCAAGGAGAGAAAATCATCCTTTCATACACAAGTTGCCTCTCAATCAAAGTGTTTACCATAATTTCCATTTCAAAAGAAATATAATCCTAGAATCACATCACATTCAACAGCTCATAACCGAGAAGAGCTTAGCAAATATCAGACAACAGAATGCCCGGATAAGTTTGCGCTAGCTAAACCTCAACAGAGCATTCCTAATCAATGTATCATCAGATTTCCTCACATTTTCTACATAAGGGCGTGATACCAAGAAATCGCAAGCAGCAATACAACAGCGAGCTAGAATTTTACATACAAAACAGGGGAAATCAACATCTCAACTCAAGAATTTCCCACAGACGGCGCCAGTTGATAGATCCGGGTTTGAGATCCACAACAATTATAGGATGGTTCTTGGTATTTGCAAAGAGCATTCATGGGTAAAGCGTTACAGCAGTAAAGAGCAAGAGATTCATATGGTTTTATCGGCCATAACTAGGCATTTCATACAAATTTCATACACAACAATGTTCGCATAAAGATAGCAAGTAACGATCGAGTTATACACTTAAATGAAAGGCGCTTCTAGCCATAAATCAGTCACATTCATGGAGTTTAGGACTCATTTAAGTAGAAAATAAAGAGAGGAAATGGGAGGAGAAAGAAACCGAGAGCGTAAAGCTTTGTTAAGCTTCTTCCTCCCATGGCGATGAGGATTATACCTTAGGCTTGAGATAGTGTGCGAGAGAGAGATTCTTCCCGACGACAAGAAGGAGAAAAATGGCGGTGATCGCGGGTGAAGTTTCCAGGGAGAAGGCCTCGGAGAGCTTCAACTGCTTGAGCTCGAAGGAGCTCGGGACAGAATGTGTAGGACGAATGGAATAGTACGCAGAGTGCGTGTGTTGTGATTATTCTGAACGTTGTACGCTCACTTAGTATTTATAGGTGCAAGAAGGGTGAAAAAGTGAACATTCGTGTGAAGAAGGGACAGAAAAGGGAATTCCGACGAAGACAAAGTATCGTTTGTCATGAATGTGGTGGTCCTCACTCTATAGTGAGTAGAGTCACGCGGATCGTATGGTACACAGAACCTCGAGCTTTGCTTCACATTTATGGGATCTGATCAGATCCTTTTAGCTTTGCAGATGCTTACGGATCTTATAGGGCTTTTGGAATGGCTAAAACCCCACAGCTTCTACAGGGAACATGGTTCTTGATTATGCTGAGCATTTAAGGCTCATGAAATCTCTTTGATGACATACTTCATATATAGAACAACCTCCATTGACTCCTACTAAGAGTATTATCAAATAATCTTGATAATAATGACGGTAAGGCTTGTTTCACCCAGAACTTATCATTCCATTTCTTCTTGATAGGATTTCTACGTTCATCGTAGCCTCTGATATATCATGACTTTAGAAATGATATCCTAGAGTTGAGGAGAGCACTTATTCATATCAACTCGAGTTGTTTGGGCATTACAGCTGATATTAATCCCTATCACATATGATGAGAAGATGCGGAGGAAAATATTCACCATGGCTGAGCTTGCAGAGCCCAAATCCCTTATCGTCAAGGTGCCTGAAGTGAAGAACTTTCCGATGCCATTCCTTCCAGGAGCAAGAATCCCTGA
Organism: Thymus mandschuricus; assembly: GCA_029379335.1. Lineage (NCBI taxonomy): Eukaryota > Viridiplantae > Streptophyta > Magnoliopsida > Lamiales > Lamiaceae > Thymus > Thymus mandschuricus. The sequence continues at coordinate 54,759,975 of CM057071.1, forward strand.
TCGCAGCGTCACAGATGCAGAAGTGAATGAAGCGTTCAGACTGGAGAGTGCATGGAGGAGACCAAGTATCCACACTGTTGGTACTTTGGAATTGAACGTTTTATCTACTTATTCTGCTGAAGCGAAGGAGAAGAAGAAGGAGGAGGTGACGGAAGAGAAGGAAGAAGAGGCTGCAGGAAACCTTTGAGTTTCAAGTCTCTTAATTGTGAACTGCTGTTCATCTATCCAATTTATTTTCTGTCTCTCCTGTGTTATTTAATAGCTTTGTGGATATTTTATCCTTATGCTACAAACTCAAACAAAAATTTAACCGAAAAAAAAGGGGAAAGGAACTTAAAAATAATTTCAAACGAAGCCTGCAAAGGAAGCAGTCGCTTGAAGTTCTTTCCATGGTTAAATAGACTAGATTTCAATAATCTTAAGTCTTTGGGTTTTGACATCATCAAAAAGGGGGAAATTGTTGGGAATTGTTAAGAACAACATGTTAAGGGGGAACCTATAAGGGACACTTCATTGTTTTGATTTGATCCCAAAACCCCAAAGCGTTCTGTTCCCAAGCGACCCACGTTTTCTATATAGATAATAGGTTAGAATTTTTCTAAGCCTACTCTGTTAGGATGGCTCTTTATTTTGCTTAGAATATAGACTTCAAAATGTTCAAGTGAAGGCCACTGGCTTGAGTGTGTTTTCCGAAGCGAAGCAAGTCTAGCAAGCCGAAGTGAAGCGTGCCGAAGAACAGCGTAGCGAAGCGAGCGCTACAGTAGATTCAAGTGAGTCTGCCAAAGCGAAGCGAAGCGAGCGCTACAGTATAGATTCAAAGCAAGTCAACTCTGGTCAACATTTTCCAAGTCAGTCACTAGGGAACTTTACTTCCCAAGTGACTCACTAGAAAATGACTACGAAGTGACTCAAATCTAAGCGGACGCTACAACTTCAAAGCGAAGCGAGCCACTACCTACCAGAAAGCGACAGCACAATTCCCGCCCCGAATTTGAACTCCAGTCAACTGGAGATCTCCGCATTTATTACGAGATCTCCACGTGTCAAACGCGGAGAGGAGCAGCGGAGTTGACTGCCAGGCCGACAGGGCGCCGCAACAGTACTGGGTCGCTCCAGTGCCTGTTGAAATTGGATCTTAGCCATTTCCGGCAAAAAGCCAAATCTGCGCATCTAAAAAGCAGCCAGCCTGTGCAAGTACTGTCGAGAGGAGGAGGGACAAAGCCACCAACCAAGCAATGGATCTCGGCATCCCTCCGCCCATAAATAGTGAAGGATGAAGACGAAGAGAAGAAGAACACTACTTGAGCATTCGAGTGCCTACTGCAAACAATCACTCCTAGCCTTAGAGCATTCTTCGAGTCTTTGTTTCCAAGTGTTCTCCGAGTTTCCAGTCCATCGGAACTTGTCTTCACAACCTTCACACTTAGAGTCTAAGCCCATTCCATATCCATGCTTAGAAGAAGAGCTCTACCCATCTTTACACTCATTGTAAAGAGCTCTTCATAGTGTGTCGTCGTATACCAAAAACCCTAAACTGTTGTTAGGTTTTTGAGTTCGTTGTCGTTAGGTTGTTTCGATCCAAGGCTCTTCTTTCATCGATTGAAGAAGCCTCGATCATAGAGTCTAGATCCAAGCTTGCTCTTACATCGTTTGTGTAAAGCTCGATCGAAGCTAGGCTGTAAGGAGAGCCCCGCAATCTCCCTGTCTGTTGGTTGGACTGAAGCAAGTGAAGCTTCCAGTCCAGTTTAGGTTTTTTAGTGAACCCGCAATCACTACGTCTATCGTCGGATCCAGGCGAGTGAAGCCCGATCTGGACAAGGTTTTTGAAGGACCCGTAACCTTCAAGTTCTTGAGTGAAGAGAACAATTGCCGAGTGCAACAAAGTGGACGTAGGAGCCTTATCTCCGAACCACTGTAAACCCTGTGTCATATCTCTCTAACCCTAATCTCTTTACTTATTTGATTATCCATTGCACGTGCTTATAAACAAACATAACATGGAATTTTAATTACTTAGGAAAAACATTAGCTCACCGAATTCCGCACTAGAGTAAAGTCTCACTCTTGATCAAGCTTGACGCTTAGGTCAAGAAAATCTTGATTGCTTTAGATCTAGCTCTCAGCTAGGTCTTAGTATTTCTACGAGCACTTTACTTCATACTCTGAGTTAAGGAATTTGAAGTTGAAAAACTTCAAAATACGTAATCACCCCCCCCCCTCTACGTATTTTTCCTATAACAAACCGGGACCAACAAGATCTCGCAATTAATGCGATGATCTTTAGTTGACTGGAGTTCAAAATCGGAGCGGGAATTGTGCTGTCGCTTTCTGGTAGGTGGTGGCTCGCTTCGCTTTGAAGTTGTAGCGTCTGCTTTGAGTTGAGTCACTCCAGGGTCATTCTGTAGTGAGTCGCTTGGGAGGTGAAGTTCCCTAGTGACAGGTTTAGAAAATGTTGACCCGCGTTGACTCGCTTTGGCTTTTCACTGTAGCGCTCGCTTCGCTTCGCTTTGGTGGATTCGCTTCAATTCCACTGTAGCGCTCGCTTCCCTTCGCTTTTCTTCGGTACGCTTTACTTCGGCTTGGTAGACTCGCTTCGCTTGAAAAACACACTCAAGTGAGTGGCCTTCACTTGGGATTTCTGCAGTCTAAAAACCTAAGCAAAAATTGAGCCATCCTAACAGAGTAGGCTTAGAAAATTTTCTAACCTATTATCTACATCAAAAATGGGTCGCTTGGGAATATGACACTTGGGGTTTTGGGATCAAATCAAAACATATATAACATTTCTAAAATGTCCCATATTGGTTCCCCCTTAACATGTTTGTCCTTAACAATTCCCAACAATTTCCCCCTTTTTGATGATGCCAAAACCCAAAGATTTTTAGGCTAAGAGAATTAACCTACCTAACCGTGGAAGGAACTTCAAGCGACTGCTTCCTTTGCATGTTCGTTTGAAAATTTTCTTTTAAGTTCCTTTCCCCTTTTTTTTCGGTTAAGTTATTTGAGTTTTGTAGCATAAGGAAATCATTCACAAAGCTTGTAAATGACAAAAGGTGACAGAAATTTAAAATGGATAGATTTGAACAGCAGTTCACAAAATATCGAGACTTGAAATTCAAGGATTTCCTGCAGCCTCGTCCTTCTCTTCCTTCTCTTCTTCCTTCTTCTCCTCTTTCTTTTCTTCCTTCTTCTCTTCTTCAACAATGTAAGCAGAGAGAACTTTCATCTCCAAAGTTCCGATGTTGTAAATGCTCGGTCTCCTCCAGACATGTTCCAGCTTGAAAGCTTCATCCACCTCTTCATCGATGACTCTTCGATCAGGAACTCTTGTGCCGGGCAAGAAAGGCATAGGGTAGGGAAGTCCTTCGAAGCAGGTACTTTGATAATCAGAGGTTTCGGCTCAGCAAGCTCTGCCATTGTGAAGATCTTCCGCCTAAATTTCTCGTCGTAGGCACAAAGAAAATTGTTGAGCGCGTTGATCCTTGAGCACTCATCCTGCAGAGGCACTACTTCCCAGTAGTAGTAAGCTTTGATGAACTTCTCCTTATAGTACAGCCACTGCTCAAGTAGATCGTTGGGGATGAATTGCTCAATTTCTCGAGCATCAAGATGTTCATTCCTTCGCGCAACAAGCTCTTCTTCTGATCTGCTCGACATCTCCTTCATGACCGCGTTGAATTTTGCACTCGTCTTAGTGCTCCACTTTGGAAGCTTCGCAATAAGACGCTTGCGGATATATTCTTGTTCTTCCTTGCGCGGGTAGCGACCAGAGTCGATCATTTCTTTTATGGTGACGTAGCAGGTATCCATCCAAGCTTGAGTCACACAAGCTTCTGATTCATCTGGCAGGAAGGGGATGAAGGCGCTTCGAGTGAGGGTGGACTGGATGAGTCTCACTTCATTGAAGTGTTCCTCGATCCGGCCGTCAATGATCTCAAGACGCTTGGCCTTGATCCTTCTCTCCTTCTCCTCCTCGTTCTTTCTCTCTTCTCTTCTCCTCTCTTCCTTCTCCTCTCCATCTGACCAGACCATGAAGCGACCGACTGTTTGATCTTTTGGCGCTTGGCCTTGGGATCATCTTCTCTCGCTTCGGGTGTGGTTCACTTCAGTGTCTGTTTTGGTGCTGGCGGTGGAGGCATTTCCTTCTTCTTCTCTGTGGCACTTGGAAGAGTGGCAGCTTGGGCACTTGGAGGAGTAGCAGCTTGGCTGGATGAAGTGGCTCCAGCAGTAGATGATGAAGTGAGTGCCAGAGTTGAGGCGGCCAGAGCTGAAGCGGGCGCTTGGATTCCAATAAGAGTTTTCAGAGATTGTAGATCAAACTGTAATTCCATTTCGCGGGCGAGGGCTTCGTCAGCTGCTATTTGCTGCTCCCTTTGTTCCCTGGTTAACACAGGAACAGGAGGGTGAGAAGCAATAGAAGAGCCAAGCAGCTTCCCCTCAACCGGCTTGCGGGGCTCTTCAGTAACTTTATCTTTTCCCTTTCTCCTCGCAAGCTCAGCCCGAGCTTCATCATCCATCTCCTCTTCAACTTCAACTCCACTTCCTCCGGCTCCACTACTTCCTCCTTCAATCATTATTCTCTCCACTCCACTTCCTCCTGCTCCTCCTTGTTTCTCCTGGATTTCAGCATTTTTCTTCTCAATACCTTCCCCCCTTTTGGCATCATCACTGCCGGGGGCTGAAACAATCATTTTTCCAGTGATAGATTGGTGAAGGTTGTTGACAGCATTGAATACGGCATGCAGCATCCGCTCGGTGTTTCCTGCGAAAAGATGCTCCTGGGAGAGCACTAATTCAGCAGTTTTTACACTTATCTCCTCGAGCAGATACTCGCACTGCTTTTCCCTCTCCTTGACAGAGACCATCAGCCTCTCAAGCGACTCGACGGATTTGAAGCGAGCCTCCAGCTCCGCTTCGATCTCTATCCGAATTTGCTTGCGCTCCTCCTCGATAGTGAAATTAAGGAAGTGCCGAGAAGCTTCAAGTTCTGCTTTTGCAGTAGCTATGGCGCTTTCTTGGTTGTGAAGCGTTACGTGAAGTTGAGCAGCTTCGGCATGTCTAACTGCAAACTCACTGGCCCTCTCCTGTGCTTGGTTAACTTGGATAGCTAACTCTGCATGCTTTAGGTCCATGGCTTGAGCACTTTTTCGCCGGCTCTCAAGCTCTTTCTTCTCCATGTCACGCTCTAGCTTCAGAACCTTCATCTCCTGTTCTAGCTTGTCAAGAGCCTTCTTGGTTCTGGTCAGATCGCTTCCCTTCATGATCAGATCAGAGTCCTTCTTCTCCACCTTCTCCTTCAACACTCTCACCTCCTCTTCCAACTTTTTCTTTTCTTTCCCAACTGTCACTAGCTTGGCGTTGATGTCCCTCAAGCGGCCTTTCATCGTCAAGCGAGTGCTTGAGTTCATCAATTTTCTTTTCCTGGTCTCCCACCCGCTTCACTTTTTCCTCCAGCACCTTCTCCTTCTCCTCCAACAGCTTCTCCTTCTCCTCAACCTTTCCCTCCAACTCTTCCTTCTTTTTGTCAAAATCTTCACGAAGATTCTTGACTTCTTCAACCTTCTTCTCCATCTCCACATTCCTCCTTGTAATCTCACTTTGCAGATTTGAGATCTCTGCATCCTTCACCTCAATGTCCTCCGTATGTTCTCTCATCAGCCGCTGCTCGTGAAGGGTTGGCACTTGATCAGGAACTGAAGCGTCTGGGTAGGTTCGCTTTACCTTTGCATCCAGCTTGTCCCAGAAGCTGGTTCCATCGAGAAATGCGTGGAAGCCATGCTCTCCAATGAAATCGAGAAGCTTTCCCTCCATCTGAATAAGTTCTTCCTCTTTAAAGGCTTTTAAGAGTTTGAAGACCTTGTAGTATTCGGTTCCGCGGTAGGTGATGTAGGTGAGAAAGTCGACGGTCTTGGTGAAGAACTCGTCAGACATATGCACAGAGGAGTAGCGAGTAGTGATTGTCTCTGCAGCCTGCTCTCTATCCTTCACGTATCTTTCGAGAGCCTCCACCTCTGCAGGGACCTTGGAGATTTGGAATTGGGGAATGATAGTGCCGGTAGTTTGGGCGGTATCGGCTGTAGCTGCCGATGAGGAGGGGGATTAGGTTGAAGATGAGGCTTCGGAGGTTTCAGTGATTTGGATGGGTTCAGTGGCTGGTTGCTGGGATTGGGTCGGTTGGAATATGGTGAATGCAGCAGTAGGATCTGCACTGAGTAGGGGTACTGGGGGTAGTTGGTAAGAAGAAGCTGATTCTTCTTCATGTGGAGAGAGGGGGGATTTCTGGGTTTGGGGTTGAGCTGAGGATGAGGCTTGGGGTTCTGGTAGTGGTTGAGATTTGGTTTGGATTGGGGTTGTCTGAGTTTGAGGTGGGGGAGTTTGGATTTTGATGGGTGATGGTTGGGAAACTTCGGTCTCCTCAAGCGGCTGCTCCTCAGCCTCGCTTGACTTGACCAGCGAAGTGACTCGCTTCATCTTCTTTTTGGCTCGCTTTGGCGCAGCTCGCTTCCCGGGTGAAGCGGCTCGCTTGGTTTTGGTAGCTTCAACTTGCCTTTCGGCAACTGGTACTGCAGCGGGCACTTCAACATCAAGAAGTCCCGAATCGATCAGTGATTTGTCCGACCTCCACAAGACATAGAACACTGTGTTCTTCTTGTAGTCGGTGATGTCTAATTCTTGCCATCTTTTGTTGGGATACCGTTCCTCCAGAGCGACGGAGAGTCTGGAGAAAAATTTAAGCTTCCCATTGCGGAGAATCTGATCGGTGCTTCCTTGCACGAACTTGAAGTCGTCGGCGGCTTCGTAAATCTAGTTGAGAAACCAACCATGCCAATTAAACTTGGTTCCTGTGAGACTGTCGACGATGACAGTGGTGGCAAAGAGCTTTGTTTCTGACAACTGGCCCAAAGTCCCGACGTAGCACGCGACGCACTTGGAAAAGAGCTCGCAGACGTGGTTGAAGGGAGCCTTCAGATCTGATCGAATGCTGGCCTCCTTGTAGTTGGGCTCTGCTCCTTCGACGACAAATCGAGCATACTCGACTCCGGCCGATAACTCCATCCCCAACAAGGAGTTACCACCTTCCCTTGGCAAGTCAAATATTTCGATGAGATGGCTCAAGTTCACCTCCACTGGTCCTCCGGTCTGTGGATTAGTGAATGACGATGTGTTCTGCCCTTTTCTCAGGTTTAGAAGAAGTTCGGCCACCGCCTTGGCCAAAATCTTCGACGGCACCGCCGTCACAAACTTCCATAAGCGGGCCGTGGTCACGGCCTTACGGAAGAAACCATCATCTTCGATGACTGTAGGGTCGAAATGAGTCTCGACGTTGATGTGCTTGTCGACCTCGGTGAGAAACTGCTCCATCGTCTCAGCTTTCTGCTTCTTTCCAATGATGAAAGATTTGAGGAATTTGATCGGAGATTTAAAGACGAAAACTGGGTTGAGACTCGTGAGTTGCATTAGTTTGCAGATCTTGCACGAGAATGGCAAATATGGAGAGTTGTGAAAGGTTTTGCAGTCCGCAACGACGTCCTTATATAGAGGCAGGGTTCGGCTGACGTGGCAGGGGCAAGACAGTAATATCACCGAGAATCCTGTTGGTATACGGCGGCCAACGGCGAAGTGATTGACATGTCCGGCGTCATCACAGTAAAAAGTGAACCGTCAAGTTGACTCGGCTCTCCACGTGGCCTGCTGCGATTCGTCTCTTTATACAGCTGAAGATCCAACGGCTATAAATCAGGGACTGTTTAGATTCGATGGTCGGATCTTGTTCATCTTTTCCCGCTTCAAATTCAAAGTGCAGTGCATGCGCCCGTTATTTTCGGCTGTACGTGAACTTGCATTTAATGTAAAGCAAAAGGTAAAATTTGCACTCGAGTGCAGACAGCTCATACTCGCTTCGTAACCGCTCGCTTTGAGTTGGGCCGCTTGGCTTTTACTCGCTTGAGAGGTACTCGATTTGAGTGACTGTTCTTCACTCGCTTGCGATGGCTCGCTTGGACTGACATAGCACTCGCTTGGCCATCTGAAGCGACTGGAAAAAGAAATGAAATTTCTTTGACATTATTTAAAATGTTTCTGACTTACATACTTCGAGGATAAACAAGAGTGTTTTCCTCTTTGTATTTGTGTCAGATTCATTTCATATTTTCCACATAGTAAGTGAAGGTTTCTAGCACGCTTCAGCTCACTTAGTGTACTTAAAATTGAAACACTTACCAGTCAATCTCATTTCGTAGGATATTGATACCACTTATTGAAGTCACCATTTGTTGAATTCTTTTGATGGATCTGACTTCAAGCTTCTGCTTCATGGCATTCATCTCTTCCATCTTCCTCTACGAATTAGTGACCCCTCCATCGAAGGAATGAGGGGGAGAGTGAATAATGTACACAAGCTTACTACAACCCAGAGGGGAGCTTCACGTAAGTGTACTTATTCACGATGAATGGGAGATGAGTACAAGTCCTTATCTCAGAGTAGAATAGGACAGGATGACAATGAGAATGCTCTGACAAGACAATCTCGTATTTTACGCAAAGACATGTCACCAGTCATGCAACCTTTTCAAGTAAAAGGTAACTCTTCAAGCTTCCTCCTACGAGCTACAGAATGAATTTGCAGTCGACTCGCTTGACCCAGATTAGGGTTGATTGAAGCGATGCAAAATTCAAAGTGGGGGAGGAATGGATAGATATTCGGCAGCTCAACTCAATGAAGAGTGAGTAAGAAATGAATATTTATCCACGATGAAGGAGATGAGAAGACTTGCTCCTCTTCGGCGGAAAGATGGGAAGAGGACGCAAGGTCTAGGTGCCAGCCCTGCCTAAGCTTTCCTTGCTCGCTTTGGAAGTAGCTTGCTCCAAGAGCAAACAATAGTTCCCCCTTAACCAATGGCTTAACAATTCCTGTAAGCGGGTAGGGAACGTCTTCCAACACTCCACCTTTCTCCACCTTATTTCTCCTTCTTCAAGCGAGTGGAATTTTGAAGTGACTCGCTTGAGTGGGTGAAGATCCGAAGCGAGTGACGCTCAAAGAACAAGCGACCACTCCTTCGTGCATCCTGGATCTAGCACTCTTCACCAGGGTCTAGCAACCCTAATTCCATGCATAGCTGATTGAAACGAGACTCAGCTAGAGGCTTGGTGAGGATATCTGCTCGCTGGAGATCGGTATGGATTTTCTCGAGCTTGATATCCTTCTTCTCGACATGATCACGAATGAAGTGATGTCGGATTTCCACGTGCTTGCATCTGGTGTGAAGCACTGGATTTTGCGAGATGCATATAGCACTGTTGTTGTCGCAGAATATTGGAATTTCATTCGCTTCAACTTTGTAGTCCTTCAACTGCTGACGAAGACATAGAATTTGAGAACAGCAGCTTCCAGCGGCCATATATTCGGCTTCAGTCGTTGAAGTAGCTACACTCGTCTGCTTCTTTGAAAACCATGGGATCAGCTTGCTTCCCAAGAACTGACAAGTGCCCGAAGTTGATTTCCTATTAATTCGGCATCCTCCATAGTCAACATCTGATTATCCAGTGAGCTCCAAATTGTCCTCCGTTGGATACCACAGCCCCATGTTGACAGTGCCCTTCAAATATCGAGAATCCTTTTGGCAGCTTCAAGATGGCTGTGCTTGGGATTTCTTTGGAAGCGAGCACATACTCCAACTGCAAAAGCAATATCCGGCCTACTTGCAGTGAGATATAGAAGGGATCTGATCAAGGCTAGGTAGTCTGTAGCATCCACAGACTTCCCATCTAGGTCTGGCTCCATCTTCCAGTTGGTGTTCATTGGGATCTTCACAGCTTTGGCATGCTGAACACCGAACGTGGCAAGCATATCTCTAGTATACTTAGCTTGATTGATGAAGATTCCATCATCCTGCTGCTTCACTTGAAGACCTAGAAAGTAGCTCATCAAGCCAATCATTGACATCTCATATTTGGTCTTCATAAGCTCTCCAAACTTCTCGCTAAGCGACTGGTTTGGCGACCCAAATATGATGTCGTCCACGTAGATCTGGACCCACAGCATGTCTTCTCCATGATTGATGGTGAAGAGAGTCCGATCTATTTTCCCTTTGTGGAATCCATTATCCACTAGAAATTGAGAAAGGGTATCATACCAAGCTCTGGGAGCTTGCTTCAACCCATATAGGGCTTTCTTCAATCGATACACCTTATCTCCCTACTTGAAACCTGGTGGCTGCTCCACATAGACTTCTTCCTTCAATTCACCATTGAGAAACGCGCTCTTGACATCCATCTGATAGACTTTGAATTTCTTGGCCACTGCATAGGCAAGAAATAGTCTGATCACTTCAAGCCGTGCCACTAGAGCGAAGGTCTCATCGAAATCGATTCCTTCCTCTTGGCAGTAGCCCTTAGCAACGAGACGTGCCTTGTTCCTCACAACGTTGTGGTCCTCGTCCGTCTTGTTCTTGAACACCCACTTGGTGCCAATAACATGCTGGAATTTGGGACGATCCACGAGGTACCATACGTCGTTCCTGGTGAACTGATTCAGCTCTTCTTGCATGGCGATCACCCAATTGGAATCAGCTAGGGCTTCCTCCACGCATGACGGCTCAATGTTTGAGAGAAAGCAACTGAACATGGCACTTTCTCCAAACACTTGACTTCTGGTCACTGCACCCTTGGATGGATCTCCAATGATTTGACTTGGTGAATGATCCTTGAGCCATGCACGCTTGGATCCACTAGCTTCGTCTTCATCTTCTTCCTGGTCGCTCGCTTCACCTTCTGAAGCGACTGGATTGGGTGCTTGACCAGCACTCGCTTCAGGAATCTTGGGGGCAGCTTCAACTTTTCATTGGACAATCTGCCCGCTTGAGTCCTTGATTTCTTCATCATCCTCAAGCATGTCCCAAGTTAGTGAGTTGATGGGTTCCTCGCTTGTCTTTCCTTCCTTTGATTGAATCTGTTCCTGTGGAAGTCTCAAAGAAGATTCATCAAATACGACATGAGGTGATTCCTCCACAATTAGGGTTTTACAATTGAATACCCTGTAGGCTTTGCTTGATGTAGAATATCCTAAGAATATTCCTTCATCAGCATTGCTTTCAAAGGCTTTCAATTGTGACTTCCCATTATCATGGATGAAGACCCTACAACCAAAAATATGGAAATAAGATATGTTAGGAATTCTCCCTGTCCATATTTCATATGGTGTCTTGTCGTGCCGTTTATTGAGAAGCGTCCGATTCTGCGTGTAGCATGCTGTATTGGCAGCTTCAGCCCAATATTTCATCGGAAGCTTTGAGTCAGCAATCATGGTTCGAACGGCTTCTTTGATGATTCTGTTCCTTCTTTCAGCAACTCCGTTCCGTTGAGGTGTACGTGCTGAGGAAGTCTGGTGTGCTATGCCATGCTCCGTGCAGTAAGCTTCAATGGTAGAGTTTAGGAACTCTGTGCCTTTGTCGGAGCGGATGGTGGCAATCGCTTGGTTCTTCTCCACAGCTAGTCGCTTGAGCAGTTGTGGAAGCTTGGCCAGTGTCTCCTTCTTGCTGAAGAGAAATACAACCCAAGTGTAGCGAGAGAAGTCATCGACTACAACTAGAGTGTATTTTCTTCCATTTACACTAACTGGAGTGACTGGACCAAACAGATCCATATGAAGCAGCTCGAGCACTCGCTTGGATGAAGCTTCTTCAAGACTGGCGAAGTACTTCTTCGTCTGCTTCCCTCGTTGGCATGGTGAGCATGGATGGTCTTTAACAAAGACCTCGTTGGGAATGCCTTGCACCAAGCCTTTACGAGCTTTCCGATTGATAGTCTTGAAGTTGAGATGGTTCAAGCGTCGGTGCCATAGCCATCCTATTTCTGTAGCACTTCTTGCAACTAGGCACGTCTCCTCTTTGCAGCTTTCCCATTGTGCAATGTAGACATTCTTTTGTCTTATTCCAGTGAGCACAATTTGGGAGGAGAGCTTATTCTTCACAATGCACTTGTTGGAGATAAACTCCACCTTGTATCCCTTGTCACAGAATTGTGAAATGGATAGCAAGTTGTGCTTAAGTCCTTCCACGTAGGAGACTTCTTCTATTGTGAGCTTTCCAGCTTTCAGTGCGCCGTACCCTTTGGAGAGAATCAAATATAAGAAGAATTATTCTAGAGCTTCGGTTTCGATGAACAAACGAATTCAATTAAATCAAAATCAATCAATCACATAGAGGACTCGACTATTACTAGAACAACCACACAATAAGATTAAACCTACTTTCGTAGCGCCTAAACCGTAGATTTCATGCAAGAATCGTTGTGTCCAACTGATAACTAACACATGAAACTCCTAAAGGTTCAAAAGGTTATAAGCTCTCACACAATTCTCAAGATCTCTCGACTTTATTGAAGAGTGTGTCCTATGTTCCCTATTCGAGCGTTAATTCTCATCTTTCGCCTATCGAATCAACACAATAAATCATGCGAATTTGGTAGCTAATCAAATAAGCAAGCAATAAACTCAAGAACATACGAAGCAATAGAAGGTCGTGATCGATTGATAAAAACTAATTCGAATCGACAATGTTCATCTACTCCCTAACTCTAGAATAATAGAGAATTTTAGCCAAACATAATGAAGACAATCATTTCAAGTTTCGAAGGAGACAAAATCATAAACAAACGAAAACCGTAGAGCAAGACTATGGCTTCGAATATCGCCGACGTGACTCCTCGATCTTCTTCTCCCAATCTCTTCTCCAATGTCGTACTTCAATCGTAAAATCTGAGCCAGCCTTCCCTACCGTGGCCTCCTCCTACTTATCCTCCCTCTCTAACTCTCAATCGGCCGTTACAAGTTCTTTCAAAGAGGATCATAACAGCTGCGCTTTGTGCGCTCTTTCCAAACGGGAAGGACGCGGCGGCAGGCGTAGGAAGGCGCGGCAGCGTGGCTGGTGGCGTGGCTGGACGCGGAGATGGGGCTGCTGGGCGCGGCAAGGAGGTGGCGATGACGCCGCCGCGCATGCATGCATGAGGGAGGTGAAGGCGCGGCTGGGTGAGGGAGACGCGGGGGTTGCATGGCCGCGTGAGCTTCACATGAGTTGGGCCATGCATTGTTGGGCCAAGATTAATTCAAAGCCCATGGTTAATTCAAGGCCCATGCTTAATGCTTTTATTTCCCGTATTCTCCTCTCTTTTGCCTACAAAACTCGACTAAACCGAGATCAAGTGCAATATCCGAGAATATAAGAAATATAGATTAAAAGTATAGAACTCAACCATGATAATAACACTAAAGCGCAATTATAAGCTCTCGTAACACGTAGAAAATCCGTGTTTATCAACCCCCCAAACTTGAGTGAATGTTTGTCCTCAAACACAAAAACGAAGCAAAGAGATCAATCAACAATGAACACGGATTAGCAACGTGACAATGAATTTTGGCCTCAGAAAATTTTTTATAAAACCAAAATCATCACAAACAAATCACCACAATTATCGATTAGCACATCATGACCATATCTAAAAAATTTAACCTCTTCGAAACTTGGATCCTCACGGCATAGGAGTATATGTGAGTAAAACTCTCAACTCTCAAGTGTATAAAGATAGGTAAATTTTTCACTCAATTCAAAACATGCACAATATCTACCATAGGCTTGCAATTCATCTCAACCTCTCCATTGCTCAATGTGTGCTTATAATAAAGATCAAAAAGGACTTTGATTAAGGTTGTAATGTAGGCTCTTTGGTAGGTAGGAAGTATTTGGCTAAGTGAGTAAAATTTCAAAATAATGACTCTTAATTCCCACAAACACCAAACACTCAAGTCAATAGCTAATAAAGCTTCACTTCCCAACCATTCACCCATTCTAATTCATCCTCATCACTCAACCATCTTAGTTTTCCCTCTCTACTCACTTATGCTCTTTATTCAACAATTTTTTTTTCTTTTTCTCTTTTTTTTTTTTTTTTTTTTTTCTTTTCTTTTCTTGAGACTTTCTCTCTCTCTCTCTCTCTCTCTCTTTTTTTTTTTTTTTTTTTTTTTAATAATAGCGAACTAGAGCTTATGTGAGCGAAGGGATCCTTTCAATTCCAACCTCTCTCGTACCCTTTCAATTTTTTCAATACAAACCAACAAAATCCTACACCATATCCCCATCCCAAAGTTTATCAAAGAAAAAGGGTCTCAACGGCTCAAAAGGGTTAAACTAGGATTTATGTATCATTTGGACAAGAGAAAAGGGAATGAATGTGGCTAAGAAAGATGGCCTTTGATCATCTCTAAATTATTAAGCACACTAATGCAACCTCAAGGAAGATATAAAAGCAAGTTCTAGAGACAAGTATGCATGCTTGAACAATCACACTCAAGAAAGAAGATAAGACTATAATCATGTGATAGTCAAGGCTCAAAACTCACAACAAGGGCTATATTTGATCCAAGCTTCTTAGAGGTCAAATAATCAAAATCAATCAATCATGCTAATCAACTCATGAAATAATCCCAAGTGAAAGATTTTCAATAAACTCAACATCAAGAAATCATCATAGGCCTCATCGTCACAAGTACTAGCCATGCTTATCATCAATTGATCCCAAAAACACACAAATGACTCTATACTAGACACTAACAAGACTCAAATTAACTACCTAGAACGCAATAAACACGAAATACCAAATTGACTACCTAGAAAGCAAATAAAAGCGAAATATTTTTCCACACATCGCCATCCCCCCAAACTTATTATTTTTACGAAGAAAAATAATAAGTTTGAAAGAAGAAGTGGTGGAAAAGTATTTCGAACTAACCTGAACTCACGGCTGAGGAGGAGTAGGTGGTCGGGCTCCACCCATCCAAGAGGTGATGGTGTCCTTCAAGTCCTTGAAACGAGCAATTGAGGCACGCTCGTTGGCATCGATCCGAGCAAGCAAACGATTCTCCATATCATGGAGATCACCATACATTACGGGCCGGAACATAGCGTTTCGATTCGGGGCAGCCTGCTGGCCCTCCCCAACTTCCTGCTCTAGAGCGTCCTCTTCCTCCTCAGATTCTTCATCGTCCTCGCCGAATTCGTCCACCAGTCTCTTCTTATCGTGATCGCACTCCTTCCAATGAGCTGGCGTGTTCATGTGCCAATTTGCCTCAGCAGCCAAAGTAGTCAAAGTTGGATTAGGGAGATGGAAAATATAATGAGGCTTCATCCTCATGCCAAGTCTGCGTCGCCCACCGCCAAGAATTATCTGCTGTGACTTCAGAAAATCTAAGTCCACCATTATGTCCTTATCCTGTGCTACCGGCTTCATCTTCGAGAGATCAATACCCAAACTCATGGCAATCGGTGTGATGAATCCCCCAATGCAAAGCTTGCGCGGAACGTGAGAAGTTAACAGACCTTGCGTAACAAATTGGTCGGCTATGTGAGCTCCCACATTCATCGGGATGTTCGATATCAAACAGTGAAAAGCAAGGAGCTCATCCCCCCTTACACTTCCAGTATTGTCTCGGGCGAAGATGGTGTATGCTAACACCTTTTGGATGTAGCGGAATACCGGATTGCAAATGGAAGTGGCCTTGGCACGCCCGCTCTTGTACTGTTGCTCTTGGTCAAACTCTGTGAGGGCCACCTTTTGCCACATCATATCTGAATTGAATCCCGATAGAGTGATGATACCATTATCACAGGGGCAAGAAAGGGCGGCATTGAGTTGGGCCACGGACATCTCTCGATCTTGATTTCCCAAACGGAACGTGAAGTGTGATGGGTGTTTGTTTGCTTTGTGGACCTCCACCGTGGATAAGAACTCTAAGACCAGCTCCTTATATGTAAGCCACTTGGCTTTCAAGAAATTGCTCCAGCCAAGGCGGGTAAACAACGTCCATACGTCATCGTATATTCCCATCGCATGCAACGACGCTTCACAAGGATATCGGGTTGCCCTAATCGCTATGCGGCTCAGGTTTTTGAACCTCTGATGCTGTTCCGGATCCGGAAAGTCGAAGCCATAGAATTCGGGGTCAAACTCCGTTGGGGCATTACGGGAAGACGAAGCACCGCCACGCTTTTTCCTTGGAGGCATGATAACTACAAAACCAAAGAGATAGTATCGAGTGAGAGTTCTCCAACAACAACTAAAGGATATCAACACACCAATTCAATAGGAACTACCAAAAATATTATCCCCCATCCAAAATTACGAAGAGAGATTTCTACGAAGTCAATTTTCGTTTTCAAGAAAGATCCACTGCACAAACGCCTTAAAAGTCTCCAATTCCCCCATTATTGCTCCAAAATCCAACAAAGAAGTTCTAGCATAGCAAATGGGAAGTAATTGCATGAGAACCCATCGCAATTAGCACATGAATTGAGCAAATACACACCACATTCTCAACTTACACCTCTCAATAAACAATTTCACGAGTCTCTCCTAACAACATCAATAATAAATCACATGGGAAAGACATACTCCAAAGATGAATATCGGAAGAGAGTTAAAGAGAGTAGGGGAGGTATACCTTTGAATCGAGAACGATAACGGAATGAGGTGGTGGTTCGCGGAGGGGGCGACGAAGGGGGTGGGTAGTGTGCTGTGTTTGTGAATGGAAAGGACTGTGCGAGTGTGTGCGATTGAAGAAGGAAGAGGTTAGGGGCACTTACCTTATTGGGCCCAGCCTTAATGGGCCGGGCTGCTGTGGAGTGGGCCGGTGGAGGCGAGGGAGAGGAGGGCTGGAGCACCGCCGGTGGTCGCGAGGGAGGTGCCGCCGGTAGTGATGTGGAGACGCGGGGGCGGCGCGGCTATCGACGCCGGTGGACACGGGGGCGTCATGGCGGCGCGGAAAACCGCCAACTGGGCGCGGTTTCGGGAGGCAGAAGACGCGGAGGCGTCGAAGGTGGGCGCCGATGAAGACGCGGGGCAGGCGAGGTAGGCGCGGCCGCGTGAACTGACGACGCGGGACAGGCGCGGCTTCCAACTCCGGCAGACGCGGGGGCGTCTCGGCGACGCGGAAAACCGCCTACTGGGCGCGGCGGGACGACGAAGGGGGCGCTGCCGCGTTCTCTTCTCCACTTCACGCCTGTTTCATATTTTATTTTATATATATATATATATTTTTTTTTTTATTATTTTTTTAATTAATAATAAAATTAAACCATATTAAATTAAAGAAAGAAACAAACAAACGAGAACAGTAAAACAAGTTAGAAAAATAAAAGTAAAAAAAAAAAAATAATAATAATAATAATAAAAATATTATAATAATAATAATAAAAGGGAAAAATATATATATATATATATATAATAATAATAATAATAATAATAATAATAATAATAATAATAATAATAATAATAATAATAATAATAATAATAATAATAATAAATAAATAAAATAAAAATGATTGGGTTGCCTCCCAATAAGCGCTAAATTTTACGTCGTTAGCTCGACGATACCGTTTCTCAAGGCGACTTCAAGAAAATGTGAGACACTTGTTTGAGTTGCTCGGGACTATGATATGCCTTGATTCGTTGGCCATTGACTACGAACGGGCTTCCAGTCGGGTCTAGCAACTCCACGGCTCCATTAGACTTCACTTCATTGATATAAAATGGTCCGGACCACCTAGATTTCAGTTTTCCTGGGAAAAACTTGAGACGAGAGTTAAATAACAAAACGGCGTCTCCCTTTTTGAATTCTCGCCTCTGGATCATCCTATCATGAAATCTCTTCGTTCTCTCCTTGTACAAGCTAGAGTTCTCAAATGCTTGAACTCTAAACTCATCCAATTCATTGAGTTGAAGGATTCGTTCTTGACCGGCCACTTTGAAGTCGAAATTCAGCTTCTTCACAGCCCAATAGGCCTTGTGTTCTATCTCAACAGGAAGGTGACAAGATTTACCAAAAACTAATTGATAAGGAGACATACCTAGAGGGGTTTTGTAGGCTGTTCTGTAAGCCCACAATGCATCGTCGAGCAAGATTGACCAATCTTTTCGACTCCCATTGACTGTCTTCTCAAGCACCTGCTTGACTTCTCGATTTGCCAACTCCGTTTGCCCATTAGCTTGAGGGTGGTAAGGTGATGTGACACGATGCTTCACACCATACCGTTTGAGTAGCCCCTCAAGCCACTTGTTGCAAAAGTGGGATCCTCCATCACTAATCAACGCTCTTGGAGCTCCATACCTTGTGATGATGTGCTTTTGGAGGAACTTGAGTACCACTTTGGAGTCATTCGTGGACGTCGGGATCGCCTCCACCCACCTAGAAACATACTCAACAGCCAAGAGGATATATTGGTGACCAAAAGATGTGGGGAACGGACCCATAAAGTCGATCCCCCAAACATCAAATAGCTCCACCTCTATCACATTAGTTAATGGCATTTCGTGCTTTTTTGAAATTCCCCCCATTCTCTGACAACGATCACAATGAGTAATGAAAGTATGACAATCTTTGAAGATAGAGGGCCAATAAAAACCACTTTGGAGTACCTTAAAAGCTGTTCGGTTGGCTCCGAAGTGACCTCCACTCGGGGATGAGTGGCATTGGCGGATAATCGGTTCCCACTCCTCTTCCGGGACACACCTTCTAATGATCTTGTCAGCACATCGCCGATAAAGGTAGGGCTCATCCCACATGTAAACCTTCACGTCATGGAAAAACTTCTTTCTTTGGTAGCTCGACACTTCCGGAGGAGGAGGGATGTTCGCTGCAAGAAAATTCACAAAATCAGCATACCATGGTACTTTAGATTGAATTTGCAATACCTGTTCGTCCGGGAAACTTTCGTTTATAGGAACACGAATATCTTCCCCTTCCACCGGGTTCTCCAATCGAGAGAGGTGATCAGCTACTACGTTTTCACACCCCTTGCGATCTCGGATCTCGATGTCAAATTCTTGTAGCAAGAGGATCCAACGAAGCAATCTTGGCTTTGCATCCTTTTTGTCGAACAAGTACCGAATCGCAGCATGATCTGTGTATACCACCGACTTCGTTCCAATCAAATATGATCGAAATTTGTCGAAGGCATATACCACGGCTAACATCTCCTTCTCCGTCGTGGTGTAATTTACTTGCGCCTTGTCTAGAGTCCTACTAGCATAGTAGATAACTCTGAATGTTTTGTCTCGCTTCTGACCCAAGGCTACCCCGACCGCGATGTCACTGGCATCACACATCAATTCGAATGGTTGGGACCAATCGGGAATGACCAAAACTGGAGCACTAACCAACGCCGTCTTCAGCTTCTCAAATGCCTCCAAGCAAGCCTCATCAAACTTGAACTTCACATCTTTCTCCAACAAGTGACACAATGGCTTGGTGATCTTTGAGAAGTCTTTTATGAATCGTCGGTAGAACCCGGCGTGTCCCAAGAAGCTTCGAACGGCCTTCTCACTCGAAGGTGGTGGCAACTTTTCAATGGCCACTATCTTCGCTCGATCAACCTCTAAACCTGCAGAAGAAACCTTATGACCAAGAACAATGCCATCACGTACCATAAAGTGACATTTTTCCCAATTAAGAACAAGATTAGTTTCTTCGCACCTTTGCAAGACTAGAGATAGATTATCAAGACAATGATCAAAAGAATTTCCAAAGACCGAGAAGTCATCCATAAAAACTTCCATCACATTTTCTATCAAATCATGGAAAATTGACATCATGCATCTCTGAAAGGTAGCAGGAGCATTACAAAGACCAAAAGGCATACGACGATATGCAAAGATCCCGTAAGGGCAAGTAAATGCAGTCTTTTCTTGGTCTTCGGGAGCAATCATTATTTGATTGTACCCAGAATACCCGTCTAGAAAGCAATAGAACTCAAAACCAGCTAACCTGTCTAGCATTTGGTCAATAAAAGGTAACGGGAAATGATCTTTACGAGTGGCTGCATTCAAAAGTCTATAGTCAATACAAACTCTCCACCCCGTAGTCAATCTTGTAGCAATCAATTCATTAGACTCATCTCTTACTACCGTCATTCCCCCCTTTTTTGGTACCACTTGAGTAGGACTAACCCACTCACTATCAGAAATAGCAAAGATAATTCCGGCATCCAATAATTTAAGAACCTCTTTCCTAACAACTTCTTGCATAATAGGATTAAGCCTTCTTTGATTCTGAGCTCTAGGCTTAACATTTTCTTCCATCAAAATCCTATGCATGCACAAAGATGGGCTAATCCCTTTCAAATCAGAAATAGACCAACCTATAGCCGACTTATGCTTTCTCAAAACACGCAAAAGACTATCAAGCTCACGAGTAGACAAAAAGGACGATACAATTACCGGATAGGTCTCATCCTCACCCAAAAACGCATACTTCAAGTGTTCCGGCAAGGGTTTGAGTTCGGGCTTTGGGATCACCTCCACCGTCTCCAGCTTCTTGTCTTCCTCTTTTCTCAACTCCAAGAATTTTGTCCTTTGTCTCGAAATTTCCTGCACACTTTCCAATGCACTGCAATACTCAAACAAATTTAGATCAAAAATGTTTGTATCACAATTAAGATTAAAATCTAAATCAATTCGAGATGAGAAAAGAGAGTTAGAAATGCAAGCCTCAAGAGGATCCTTGTGTGAGTGTGACAAATTTGTGCCAATACACAAATCGACGACCTCCAAAATTTTGCAATCTTCCGTGCTTGCGGTGATAGCTGTGTCTTTTCCGAAGTACTTCATCATTTTGCACATGGAGAATGTGATGCAATCGTCGTTGAACCTCAATGTGAGCTCCCCATTCTCCACATCAATCAACGCTCTCCCGGTCTTGAGAAAAGGTCTCCCAAGAATGAGCGGTATGTCTCGATCTTCTTCCATATCGAGTACCACAAAATCTGCCGGAAATATGAAGTCTCCGACTTTGACGAGGACGTCTTCGACAATACCTCTAGCATAGGCAATGGACCGATCCGCCATTTGGAGAGCTATGGTGGTGGGCTTTATTTCTCCAATTTTCAGCTTCATGAAGATGGAGGATGGCATCAGATTGATGCTTGCTCCTAAGTCACATAGTGCCTTCCCGAACTCTTCTCCACCGATCACACAAGAAATGGTAAAGCTCCCCGGATCTTTCGACTTGACCGGCAACTTCCGCTGAATAATGGCACTGCACTCTTCATTCAAATTGACCGTCTCGAAGTCTCCCCATCTCCTCTTCTTTGAAATCACGTCCTTGAGGAATTTGGCATGGACCGGCATTTGTAAGAGTGCTTCCACAAGTGGAATGTTGATATGCACCTTTCGAAAGATATCCAAGAACTTGGAGAATTGCTCGTCCACCTTCTTCTTTTGATGCCTTTGAGGAAAAGGCATTGATATCCCTTTTGGTGAAGTCGGAGGTGCTTCCTTGCCTTTCTTCTCTTCTTGATTATCCTTCGTTGGTGATGTAGGCTCCTTCTCTTCTACAATGGGATCACCAACCTCGGACTCCTTATTCGGCATCTGTGGTCCCTCATAAGTAGTGCCACTCCTTAGTGTGATCGCCTTGCACTGCTCCTTCGGGTTAACCACTGTGTTGCTTGGGAATTGCCCCGGATTGTGCTGATTACTCAAAGAGTTTGCGATCTGACTCACTTGCTTTTCGATCATCTTTACTTGTGTCTCCACCGCTGACATCCTTGTATCCGAACTCGAGATGAACCTCATAAGTATGTCCTCCAAATTCGGCTTCTTTTGCTCATTGATCACTCCATTGGATGTTGAAAATCCGGGTGGTGGCTGAAGAGCGTTGTTCGGATTTCCATACGAGAGATTCGGATGGGACGGAGGTGCTTGGTACCCTTGGTATCCACCTTGATTAGAACGACCCCCTTGGTAACCTCCTTGAGGTCGAAACCCCCGATTGTTGACCCAATTTGCCTCCTCGAATTGAATCTCTTCAACTGTTGGGTTGCTTCGGGTCTGCATCATGGTCTCGAACTTGCTAGACAAAGTTGCAATCTGATTTGTGAGTGCAACAAGAGGGTCTTTGTTCTCAGCCATAGCTACTTTCCTCAGATTGTTCCTCTCTGTTGGCCACTGGTAGCTGGTGGATGCCATGTTCTCAATTATATCGATGGCCTCATCTCCCCCTTTGCACAACAATGCTCCTCCAGCGGCTGCATCCATGAGTCTTCGTAATTCCCCATTACAAGCATTGTAGAAGATCATGATGCGGGTACCTAAGTCGAAGCCATGGTTGGGACACTTTCTGATCGTTTCCTTGAATCTTTCCCATGCTTCGTAGAGACTCTCCCCTTCGTATTGTTGAAAGTGAGTGATCTCCATCTTCAACTTAAACATGAGGCCCGGAGGTTGGAACTTGAATAGGAACTTGTGAGCTAGATCCTCCCAAGTAACGTCTCCTCCCAACTCGATAGATTGGAACCACTGCTTCGCCTTGTCCCTCAAAGAGAATGGGAAAAGGCGAATTTTGATAGCATCCTCAGGTGCTCCATTGATCTTAACTGTGGCACAGAGATCCAGAAACTGACTGAGATGGGCATTCGGGTCCTCCAAAGGACCTCCTCCATACTGATTCTGTTGGACCATAGATATTAGGCCCGTCTTCAACTCGAAGTTGTTAGCCTCGATGGCTGGTCCGGGAATTCCCCCATGAGCTATCACATTCTGAAACTGAGCCTGAATAGGAGCTGGTTGAACGTTTGCTCGTTCTTGAGCTTCCCTCAGAATCCTTAATTGCTCCCTGAGTTGATTGAACTCCTCCTGAGTTGCCATTCTCCTCTTGTTTCTCCTTGCGTTATTCCGACGACAGGTGGCTTCTATCTCCGGATCTACAGGATCTAAAGTGATGCCTGAAGACCTTGTGCGCATTCACCACCTATACACCAACAAAGAGAACAATTAGACAACTCAAACAAATTAAAATTGAAAATGAAATACAGAAAATAAAATGTCTAAATTAGTATCAAAGAAATCTAACTAATATCACTAGAACGAAAATCAGTCCCCGGCAACGGCGCCAAAAACTTGTTCACTAATATTTTTACTACCGCAAGTGTACGGGTGTAATTATAGATAGGGAAGCAAGGTCGTATTCCACGAGGACTGATTAACCTAATGAGTACTAATCGAATTTCCTATCCTCTATTTAGACGAATAAATCGTGATGTTTGATTTCTAAGCTAATTAAAAGCGAAACAATAAACATAAACAACAAGCAACGAGAGAATCAAATATAAGAAGAATTATTCTAGAGCTTCGGTTTCGATGAACAAACGAATTCAATTAAATCAAAATCAATCAATCACATAGAGGACTCGACTATTACTAGAACAACCACACAATAAGATTAAACCTACTTTCGTAGCGCCTAAACCGTAGATTTTATGCAAGAATCGTTGTGTCCAACTGATAACTAACACATGAAACTCCTAAAGGTTCAAAAGGTTATAAGCTCTCACACAATTCTCAAGATCTCTCGACTTTATTGAAGAGTGTGTCCTATGTTCCCTATTCGAGCGTTAATTCTCATCTTTCGCCTATCGAATCAACACAATAAATCATGCGAATTTGGTAGCTAATCAAATAAGCAAGCAATAAACTCAAGAACATACGAAGCAATAGAAGGTCGTGATCGATTGATAAAAACTAATTCGAATCGACAATGTTCATCTACTCCCTAACTCTAGAATAATAGAGAATTTTAGCCAAACATAATGAAGACAATCATTTCAAGTTTCGAAGGAGACAAAATCATAAACAAACGAAAACCGTAGAGCAAGACTATGGCTTCGAATATCGCCGACGTGACTCCTCGATCTTCTTCTCCCAATCTCTTCTCCAATGTCGTACTTCAATCGTAAAATCTGAGCCAGCCTTCCCTACCGTGGCCTCCTCCTACTTATCCTCCCTCTCTAACTCTCAATCGGCCGTTACAAGTTCTTTCAAAGAGGATCATAACAGCTGCGCTTTGTGCGCTCTTTCCAAACGGGAAGCACGCGGCGGCAGGCGTAGGAAGGCGCGGCAGCGTGGCTGGTGGCGTGGCTGGACGCGGAGATGGGGCTGCTGGGCGCGGCAAGGAGGTGGCGATGACGCCGCCGCGCATGCATGCATGAGGGAGGTGAAGGCGCGGCTGGGTGAGGGAGACGCGGGGGTTGCATGGCCGCGTGAGCTTCACATGAGTTGGGCCATGCATTGTTGGGCCAAGATTAATTCAAAGCCCATGGTTAATTCAAGGCCCATGCTTAATGCTTTTATTTCCCGTATTCTCCTCTCTTTTGCCTACAAAACTCGACTAAACCGAGATCAAGTGCAATATCCGAGAATATAAGAAATATAGATTAAAAGTATAGAACTCAACCATGATAATAACACTAAAGCGCAATTATAAGCTCTCGTAACACGTAGAAAATCCGTGTTTATCAGTGCTTCCTCGAGAGTTATCACCAAATGTAACGTGTGGACCCTTCTTTTCTATGTAGTCATGAAGTAGAGCTCTCATGCCGGTCATGTGTCTTGAACAACCACTGTCCAAGTACCAGATTTGTTGACCTTCATTTGGCATGGGGTCCATGGCGCTCACCTGCATTTAGACAGATTTTGGTACCCAAATCAGTTTGGGTCCTTGCAGGTTAGTTCCCTTAGGTACCCACACTTGCTTCACTTTCTTTTGAAAGGTAGCTTGTGTTTTAGGTTTCTCGACCTTTGAAAACTGTGAGTTCTGCCTTGAAGCAGCTTCACACGTGCAACAGTGTGTACAGGAGGGGTAGCGGCTCGCTTGAGGCTTACCTATGCTCTTACCCACTTGCTTGTATCCTGAAGCGACTCGCTTCGGATTAGCTACAGGCTTAGAGACTGACTTAGGATTTATAGTCTGTCGAAGCGGCTCACTTGGTTTTCTCGAAGTGGTCAAATTAGGGTTTTGACCCCGACTCGCTTGAGTAACCTTGGAAGTTTGAAGCGACTTCCTTGGTGCTTCAAGTTCTTCCCCCTCAACGTTAGTCCGGTTGGACCATCTCCAGTCCGAATAACGTGACACATAGACATTACTCCTATTCTTGAAAGGGAGATCCTTTGTCTCTGGTGTCTTGGTCTGAGACTTAGAAGCTACAACTGGTTTCCCTTTACCTTTGAATTGGTAAGGTTTAGCATTGTGAGTGCTAGGGATAGTTGATCTTTGCTTGCCCTTAGATTCTGCCCTTGAAGATATAGACATCTTCATTGGCTTCTTCTTAGAGTTCTCAGCCATTTGGCCTTTATCCTTGTTGGTGGTCGCTTTGGAGGCAGTGAGCACATCCAAAGTGACTGATGGTGTCGTGATTGAAGCACCAACAAAGACAGTGGGCTTGGAAGGTCCACCCTCATATCCAAGTCCTCCCTTCCTACCAAAAGGTAGAAGCAAGTTCTCTAGTGCCTGCCTAGCATATGAGGCTTTGTTCAAGTTGGCCACTAGATTGGATTGGGTTTCATACCTTCCTTCCAAGATTTGATGTCTAGCGAAGAGATCCTCGAACTTACTAGTCATAGCCCTTAAGTTAAGTTTGACTTGGTCAAGCTCAGTGGCTAGCTTTCGGTTCTCCTTCTCGCTTTGAGACAAAGCTTGTTTCAACATTTTGTGGTCACTTGACAATTTGAGGTGCTTGTCAAGTAACTCACTCCATGTCGAGGAATTAGCTTCCTCTTGGTGAGTGTGTGCGAGTGTAATTGAACTTGATGGGGGATAGATAAATACCTCTCCAGTTTCCTCGTCGGTGAGCGCCATAAGTCCAAGATCCTCTCCATCACTGGAGTTGGGATCTGTGAATGCATCCGAGTCGCTTGAGACTTCTTCAGTTGTAGCGACCGGCATTTCACTCGCTACGAGCGCTCGCCTGGGAGCATCCCTCTTTGCTTTTAGTTTCTCTCGCTCCTTTGCACTCAGCTTCGGGTAGTCAGATTTGTAGTGGCCCATCTTGTGGCAGTGGTAGCATTCCACTTCCATCATGTCCCTTGAGATCGGCTTGGTCGTCTCTTCTCTCTTTCCTTTGCTTTCACGAGCATCAGTGCTCCTTCCCTTGTACTGCTTGTAGAATCTTTTATATTTGCCCACACGCGAGTTCATCTTGTTGAAGTTCTTGGATAAGAACGCAACATGCTCTTCCAGCTCTTCCCTTGTCATCTTGGCTAGCGACTGGTCACTTGGCCCTTCAGCAGCTTTGAAGGCTACACCTTTTGATGTTGTGGGAGCTTCATCCTCGTCATCGAGGCTCATTCGATTCAGATCGAATTCATGGGCTTTGAGCTCGGAGAACAGGATCTCCGGAGTGAGCTTTGACAGATCCTTGGTAGCTAGGTACAGCTCCTTCATTGTCTGCCACTTCCTCGTGAGAGCTCGAACAATCTTCAGATTTACTTCCTTGTCTGTGAGTTCCTTTCCGAGTGAGTTGAGAGTAGCAATGATGTTGGTGACTCTCAGCTCGAAGGCGTCGATGGACTCTCCTGACTTCATTATCAAGCTTTCAAACTCCCGCATTTGTACGGCTAGCTTGTTCTCTTTGATCTTGTCCGTTCCTTGAGAAATGAGGGCTAGGGTTTCCCACATTTCTTTTGCAGTCGCACACTTCCTGATTCTTGGAAGGTAGGCATCCGATACAGTGCTCTGCATTGTGTGACGTGCGATCTTGTCAAGGTTGGCAATCTTGACGTTGTTGGCATTGTATTCATCTTTGTCCTTCTCGACGTACTCTTGTCTAACATGAGCTTCACGGCCTTCAGCGGCTGGAACGTTCACAGAGATGACTTTCTTGATTTCGATTGGTCCGTCCTCTATAACTTCCCACATCCGGTCGTGGATGGAACAGAGGAAGCTCTCGACTCGAAAGCTCCATGTCTCGTATCCTTCGATAGAGAACTGTGGAAGATTCGATGCACTGTATGTAGACATAGCAAAATATCAGCAGTAAATGCAATATGCGTGTGTGAGGTTTTGATGCACTTAGGAAAAAGGATCCGGTTCAGTGAGACAACGTGAAGCGAGCGGGGACTCTCTTCGGATATGCAAAGCAGAGGCTCGAAAGAACCGCGACTCTGATACCACTTGTTGGTACCGGTTTGTTATAGGAAAAATACGTAGAGGGGGGGGGGGGGGGGGGGGTGAATACGTATTTTGAAGTTTTTCAACTTCTTTTCCTTAACTCAGAGTATGAAGTAAAGTGCTCACTTGACTCACTAAGACCTAGCCGAGAGCTAGATCTAAAGCAATCACGATTCTCTTGACCTAAGCTTAGAGCTTGATCAAGAGTGAGACTTTACTCTTAGTGCGGAATTTGGTGAGCTAAATCTTTCCTAAGTAATTAAGATTCCAAGTTATGTTTGTTTAGATGCGAATGCAATGAATAATCAAACAAGGAAAATAAAGAGTTTAGGGTTAGAGAGATACGACACAGAGATTTATAGTGGTTCGGAGATAAGGCTCCTACGTCCACTTGTTGCACAAAGCAACTGTTCTCTTCACTCAAGAACTTGAAGGTTACGGGTCCTTCAAAAACCTAGTCGAGATCGAGCTTCACTTGCTTGGATCTGACAACAGACGCAGTGATTACGGATTCACTAGAAAGACCTAACTGGACTGGAAGCTTCACTCGCTTCAGTCCGACGACAGGGAGATTGCGGGCTCTCCTTACAACCTAGCTTCGATCGAGCTTTACACAAACGATGTAAGTGCAAGCTTGGATCTAGACTCTATGATCGAGGCTTCTACAATCGATGAAAGTAGGGCCTTGGATCGAAACAACCTAACAACGAACACAAAAACCTAACGAACAGATCTTTGGGTTAGGGTTTTTGGTTTACGACGAACACACTATGAAGAGCTCTTTACAGCAAGTGTAAAGTAGGCTAGAGCTCTTCTTCTAAGCTAAGATATGGAATGGGCTTAGAATTCTAGGTGTGAAGGTTGTGAAGACGAGTTCCGATGAGGCTGGAACTCGGAGAACACTTGGAAACAAAGACTCGAAGATTGCATAGAAAGCTGGGAGTATTTGTTTGCAGTAGGCGCTCAAATGCTCAAGTAGTGTTCTACTTCTCTTCGTCTTCATCCTTCACTATTTATAGGCGGAGGATTGGCCGAGGTCCATTGCTTGGTAGGTGGCCTTGTCCCTCCTCCTCTCGACAGTACTTGTACAGGCTGGCTACTTTTCAGACGCGCAGTTTTGGCTATTTGCCGAAATTGGCTAAGTTCCAATCTTAACAGTAACTGGAGCGAGCCAGTACTGTTGCGGCGCCCTTGTCGGCCTGGCAGTCAACTCCTCTGCTCCTCTCCGCATTTGACATGTGGAGATCTTGCAATTAATGCGACGATCTTCAGTTGATTGGAGTTCAAAATCGGAGCGGGAATTGTGCTGTCGCTTTCTGGTAGGTGGTGGCTCGCTTCGCTTTGAAGTTGTAGCGTCCGCTTTGAGTTGAGTCACTTCAGGGTCATTCTGTAGTGAGTCTCTTAGGAGGTGAAGTTCCCTAGTGATTGCTTTAGAAAATGTTGACCCGCGTTGACTCGCTTTGGCTTTTCACTGTAGCGCTCGCTTCGCTTCGCTTTTCTTCGGTACGCTTTACTTCGGCTTGGTAGACTCGCTTCGCTTGAAAAACACACTCAAGTGAGTGGCCTTCACTTGCGATTTCTGCAGTCTAAAAACCTAAGCAAAAATTGAGACATCCTAACAGAGTAGGCTTAGAAAAATTTTCTAACCTATTATCTACATCAAAAATGGGTCGCTTGGGAATAGGGCACTTGGGGTTTTGGGATCAAATCAAAACATATATAACATTTCTAAAATGTCCCATATTGGTTCCCCCTTAACATGTTTGTCCTTAACAATTCCCAACAACTTGTCTGAAGTCGTCTAGGCGACCACAGAGGTCGAGCATCACCCGGCAGTGCCTGTCGGCGCTGCCGCTACTGCTGGGCCCTGTCCCCTCGGGCCAGTCTCGGTGAGCTACAGGGCGGGTGGCGGGGGCCGTGGGCTACTGTAACTCCGCCACTATAAAGAGTAACTCCTCCGTAGAAGTCCCGGGGCCAAGTGGACGGGACGGTGAAGAACGGGGAGCCTCCCTCTCGGGGCTAACGTCCACCATCGGGGCCTTGCCCCGGTTGGCTGTCGAAGGGCCTCCCTCGCCTGACAAGGAAGTAGGTACGGCAGGTGCGCTGAGAGCACGTCGGAAACGGGCCACTGAAGTCCCGGCCTCAAAGTCCTCACGGTCTCGGCAATCGAGGACGGAAGTGGGAGGTGTCGGAACCTCCGTCACTGCCGGTACTCCGTCCGGGTGGAGCTGCACTCGTGGTGGAAGGT
Source organism: Thymus mandschuricus (assembly GCA_029379335.1). NCBI lineage: Eukaryota > Viridiplantae > Streptophyta > Magnoliopsida > Lamiales > Lamiaceae > Thymus > Thymus mandschuricus. Next base: position 54,789,209 of record CM057071.1, read on the forward strand.
CAGCCTTGGAAGCAAGACGTGACGGGGGCAGGTACGGTCCATCAGGCAGCCAACGGTACACCGTGTACAGGTGCTGGAGAGCTAACAGGAACCCTCGAAAGTCAGCCACTACGTCGAAGTAGGGGCGGGTAGCAAGTAGTGAAGTCCTGAGAAAGAGTCCACACCCAACTCTGCCAGCTAGGGGGCTGGTGTACGATCACTCTCATCACACCGTCATAACCAGAGACTCCGGAGTGCTGGTGCACCTCCTCCTAAAGTCCTCCAAAGTGAGTCAAGTACTCACCTATGTCGTGCTCTACTCGCTGTCGATAGTTCAGGTACGAGTCAAGGAGTAACGCGACCACGTCTGGGGTAGGCCTAGCTCCTGCCATCTACACGAGACAACGAATTTTAATCAGGTTCTATTCGAAAGGCTTGTATAGAAAAACGGCAATCATATTTAAGTTGGTGAAAGGAAATATCTCTTCTATTCATAGGTTCTAGGGTTCGAATGGTCTTAACTAGGTCGTAACTATGTCCCATGCAAACGTAAAAGTGGTTCTATACTTAAGTAAGTTCTTGGTTTAGAGGTCTACTTTAAGTTATTCTTTTACTAAGTTTTCGTTGGGTTAAGTTAGAGACAGTTGGAAAACTCGCCTTGCGTCCGTTATAAGGTCGACGGCACCTCACTTGTCCCATTTTTGAGACGTCGTTCTTGATCTTAAATTCTAATCGCTTCCTTGCAAATCTTCTTTCTTGAACCGGAAATGCATCTTGTTGCTTCTTTGATCCAACCTGTTACAATGAAAGAAAAGAATCCTAGTTCAAGCGAGCTACGTTCTCTAAAAGTCCTTGATCTCAACACCTTATGTGATCCCTACGAGTTGCCTCGTCTAGGTTCTCATAGTAGTGATAAGCAACCTATCTTTTGGTGGTCCGTGATGTCATGGAGAGTCGAGCTTTTGTCGAGAGCTTTGAGAAGTCTAGCGAAACGAGTCTAGACTTTACGATGAAGAAGAAGACTCTTGGATTTCATAGCGAACCTAGTGCTCTGATACCACCTTGTCATGACCCCGCCCCGCTGTAACTGGCCAAGCAGGGTCGCGACGCAAGAAAAGGAATAAAAGAGATAGACATAGAAGAACATGAGGTAAAACATCATGAAGAAATAACACTGAGTTCGATTCAAGCAACTCAACATTCGTCGAGTATGTTGGTGAAGGATGTTGTCCATACATAAGAAGGGAATGATAGGAAAGTACGCGGAAACGTGTCTGTTTACAAAAGAGAAGTACTACATAAAACCAGCGGAAGTGTCATTCAAGAAGGAGATCGTCGGCTATGATGAGCTCGACTCGTAGCAACGATACACGAAATGGACTGTGTGAACTTCGTAACGAACATTGCGGAAGAACGTGAGATGCATGTATGGAGACATGCACCACAACACTCTGATACTCGACAACAAGCTCCTCAGACCTCTCCATTCCAACACGATGAACCTGCACACGGGAAATATGTACAGGACTGAGTACAGAGTACTCAGTGGGCACATGCCAAAACATTTTACTGTCAGCCATTAAAGCGAGACATAGGGGTTTTTCGGAAAAACCTATGCTCACTAAAACATTTAAATTAAAAAGGCGCTTGCAAGCTATTTTCTGGTGTAATCCATCATATCTGAGTTGGGGTTGTACCCAGAGAGGTTGGCCACCCTCCCGGATACCTGACCGCACCAACTTGCGTTAGCTAATGGTAAACTGAGTGCACTAACTCACCGAGGTCTTGACCTCGATGAGCCCGAATCGTCTTGATAACTGAGGCATAAGCCTTTAAACTGAGGCATAAGCCTTTCCCTGATAGACTTCATACAAAACAAAACATTTTATGGTCTGACAATTCTTTAAGAAAAGAATTATAGCATAAAGAAACATTTTAGTTTTCGAAAGCCCACCTTGCTTGCTTTCCTGATAACACTTATGTAGCTCTGGGTGCTGTATAGACTCTACTTGCTCCTTCGCCTAACCTCGTTCGAAGAACGTGAAGTGAGTAACTTAAACTGAAATCGATGAACTTATCGATTTATGCGAAGGCTGTCTTTTAATCGAGGTTTTAATTCTCTTATTCTGATAGCGCTATCGTGTGTATTCTTTAATCGAGGGCTTCTCGATTTTTGTTGAAATCAATCACCTCGATCGATTGTTGTGGCTTAAGGATTTCCATCCCCGACAGGTATCGTAGGATGCTTGATTAATCTATTAAGTAAGCTTCGTGATTTTATCACAAGATATAAGTGGTCTACACTTATAAGATTAATATACTGGGCTTGATTTATTATTAAGTCTGGTGTTAATAATTATTCGGGCCCAATAGAATTGTTATGAGTGTAAGCTCAATTATTTATTCTCGGTAATTTATCGTGTACGACCCTCATTTACAGGTTTAATTATCAGCCCGATTAAATATTTCGGCCCAATGGAAAATGAATCTCGGCCCATCTTTTAATTAATTCTCATCCCAATTGAGTTATAAGTCCGGCCCAACAATTAAAATCGTCGGCCCAATTAATATTTTTAGTTCTCGGTCCATTAATCGACTCGTCCCGTTATTTAACTCAGCCCAGCCCGTTACTGGTTTCGGCTCGGCCCGTTACTCACTTGCAAGAACAACCCCCCCTTCTCTCACTCTCTCTCTCTCAGTCGCGATTCTCCTCTTCTGCCTCTCTTCTTCTTCGCGAAAACCTCCCTCTTTTCTTCTTGGCAATCCGCCGCCGTCCGTCCTTCGCCTCCACCGGCGATCACTAGCCGGCGTTCTCCTCTGCCGTTGGCCAGTACTCTCTCTCTCCTTTCGATTCTGATTTCCTGAGGGTGAAGAGCCCTAATTTCGATTCAAGGGATTTGGGGAAAAATCCCCCGATTCAATCCCGTCGACGGGGTGGACGTCAACGCATGCCTCCTTTGTTGTTCCTGCCGCCGTGGTGAGACGGCGCTGGTGCGGTGTCGCCGCCGTTCTGGATTGCTTTCGCCGCCGGCGATTTGTGCTCCTCCGTTCGTCGTCGCTCCCAGGGCAACTCCCACGGTGGCTCCTCGTTCACGGCCAGTCGAGCCTTTATTAAAATCCCTAGCCTTACTGTTTAGGGGACAATCTTCCCTCCTCTCTGTTTCTTCTCCCCGACTGAAACGCCGTCCATCGCCGGCTGCCTATCGTCGCCGTCTGCTCTCTCTCTCTCTCTCTCTCTCTCTCTCTCTTCCTCCTTGTTTCTTCATTCTCTTTGACCTTCCTCTTCTTCTTTTTGAAGGTGAAGGTGGCTCATGCCGGTGTACTCCGACGTCGTTGTGGCATTCCTCCGATTCTGCCGAAGCTTCCTCCGACCTTGCTGCTGTTGCTCGAACCAGAGATAAGCCTTCTCTCTATCTCTCATTTTTACTTTCGATTCTCGGAGTTATTGTTACATGTTAGGGCAGTTTTTGGTATGATGTGTTGGTGATTGTTTGAATAGCATTTCCAGATTTTTATGCATGTTTGTGGTTAGTTCTATGGTTAGATTGGAGGGCAGTTTTTGGTATGATGTGCTTGGTTTTGGGAGGTTTTGAACTACTTGTAACATGCTTGGGAGTCTTCCTATCTAGGCAGCCTCTAGATTGAGTTTTGGGGCCATTTTTAGTGTGAAATCATGCTTGGTTACTCTCTAGGTCTTAGGAAAACATAAGGGCACTTGCTTGTTTCAAAATGGGTTTGGAAGTTGAAGCTTTTGGCTTAAAATGGGGGCTGCCTTCTCTTGTTCTTGCTTCGTTGCTTCCTTCTCCTCCTTCCTTCCTCTTAAGGCCGATTGTTTGTAACCTAAGATGTAGGTCTTAGTCTCTATGTGTCTCAAATGGTTTGTTCTTCATTCTAATGGGAAAAGGGGAGTTCTTACTTGTTGGGAGTACCTTGAAATGTATTTGTTTGTGGAATGGGGGCTGTCCTCCTTGAGTTGCTCTCGGTTCTCTCTCTTTCTTGCTCCTAAGGATGGGGTAAGAGCTCTTAGTTAACCATGCAAATGGGGCTTGAAAGGGACAGGATTTGGGGCCTTACCAAGGTGTTCTTGGTGCTTGAAGGGCTGCAAATCGGCTGCTCTTTTCAGCTTGTTCCTCTCTTGCTCTCTACTCTTTTGTGAGTGTTTGAATGTATGTTGTGTGAATGAAGTTGACTTTGGGGGTGTTTGTGTAGGTTCTTGGGACTAATCATGGCATGAAGGGAGAGAGGGAGAGATGGATTGGTGGTATGCTTCTCAAGAAATATGGGGATGGAGTGTGTGGCAGATTTTTGAGTGGGAAGGGAGGCAAAGAGGGTGCTGCCGTCGGCATGCCTATGATTTTGGAGAGTCCCCATGCAAAGCAATGATGATAGGGTTAATTACCCTCCCTAATCTTCACTTATGGGGGTGATTAGGCCCTCAAATTGTGATTAGGGTAACTAATCTGAGCTTATTCTTGGGAAAGAGGAAGAGAGAGACGCCTGGATTGCTTCTGCCGCTCTTCACTTTCTTTTTTTTTTTTTAATATTTTATTTATTTATTTATTCTTATTGTTGTACAAAAATGTATTTTCATTTATCTACATGGAATATTATTACTAGTCCGTCATAATATTGATCTTGATCCTTTTAATGTCTTATTGGACAATTTTAAACAAGTGTGGGCTTCTTTCTTAGGCCGATAAATTCGCACCATTAATCGTGAAGTGGGCCTCGGGATTTAAATGGGCCTCGGAAATCAAGTGGGCCTCGGTAGGGGTGGGTCGGTACGGTATGCCTTCGTATTTTCGTCATACCTTATACCTTACCTTAAGTGACGGTATACTAATTTTACATACCTTTACCTTACCTTACTTGTCGGTATACCTTAAACCGGTATACCTTAATTTCGGTATGAAGCAAATTACATACCTTTACCATACCTTAAGCCGTTATGCTACGATATACCTTAAATTAATTATAAATAAATCAATCAATATATGTATAATTCATATCTCAGAAACTTATAATACAATAAATAGCACCCAAATATTTAAACTCCAAAATTCTTCAAAATAAAACATATTATCAAATTCAAATCCAAAACATCTAAATTCAAAACACAACGAGAGCATAAAAAACTTTCGAATCTCACTCCATAATTTAAGGTATATACATAATATAAGGTATATACCCTACTTTCGGTATATACTGCGATAGTGGTATATACCACAATACCGGTATATACCTTATTATCGATATATACCTCGACAACGGTATGTAACGGTATACCCCGGTATTCAAAAATTGATACCTTTACCTTACCTTTGTCTTCCGGTAGGTATGATACCTTATCGAAAATTTCGGTATACCTTAATTACGGTATTTTCGGTAAATTTTCGGTACGGTATGGACCGTATACCGAATTTTCGGTATATTTCCCCAGCCCTAGGCCTCGGCCTAAGGATAAATAAAAAAAAAAAATCATTTCGTTTTATCGGGCTTCTTTATTTAGTTCGGTTCTCGTTCCGGGCAATACTAACATTACTAAATGGGACACCACTAGTAGTAGTACTAAAATTTTATTTTACTCATATTAATAATTATAATACTTCTCAACATTACTTTTATTACTTAAAATAATGCCGAAGTTTATATTAATCACTACTAAAAACTGCGGTCATTACAATTTTTTTTACCGTTCCCGTCGCCGCCGCCGTCACCGACATGAGTTCAACACACTCCGACCACGATGAACCCAGACCATCCAATCAAGCCGCCCAACATCGTCGACGGTCCACCTCCCGTCGTCGGCAGCAGCAGCCGACGGAGGAGCCGGAGCAGCCCCGTGTATATCTGGATCCCCCTCCGCCGGTAAGTCCGTTTCTTTCAATTTAATTACTGAATTTATGCATGAAGCATGTTATGGTGTCAAATCAATGGCAATAAGTGTTGGGAATTGTTAAGGATTACATGTTTAGGGGGAACTCATATGGGACACTTTGAAGTGAGTGTATATTTGTTTTGATTTGATCCCAAAACCCCTAAGTATCCTATTCCCAAGTGACCCATTTTGATGTAAAATAGGTTAGAAAATTTTCTAAGCCTATACTGTTAGGATGACTTTGATAGCTTTAGTCGCTTAGGCTTTAGACTGCAGGATTTTCAAAGTGAAGGCCACTCGCTTGAGTGAGTTTTCAAAGCGTAGCGAGTCTAGCGAGCCTAAGTGAAGCGTGCCAAAGAACAGTGAAGCGAAGCGAGCGCTACAGTAGATTCAAAGCGAGTCAACTAAAGCGAAGCGAAGTGAGCGCTACAGTGAAAGATGAAGCGAGTCAACACGGAGTCAATAAATACTAAAAGCGGATACTCGGGAAATTTATTTTCCAAGTACACGCTACAGTATGACTTTGAATCGACTCACTTGAAGCGGACGCTACATTTATAAAGCAAAGTGAGCCCCTACCTAACAGAAAGAGACAACACAATTCCCGCTCCGATTTTGAACTCCAGTCAACTGAAGATCGTCGCATTAATTTCAAGATCTCCATGTGTCGAAAGAGGAGAGGAGCAGCGGAGTTGACTGCCAGGCCGACAAGGGCGCCGCAACAGTACTGGCTCGCTCCAGTTACTGTTAAGTTTGAATCTTAGCCATTTTCGGCAAAGAGCCAAAACTGTGCGTTTGAAAAGTAGCCAGCCTGTGCAAGGACTGTCGAGAGTAGGAGGGACAAGGCCACCTACCAAGCAACGGATCTTGGCCAACCCTCCGCCTATAAATAGTGAAGGATGAAGATAAAGAGAAGTAGAACACTACTTGAGCATTCAGCGCCTACTGCAAACAAAAACTCCCAGCTTTCAAGCATTTCATCGAGTCTTTGTTTCAAGTGTTCTCCGAGTTCCAGTCTCATCGGAACTCGTCTTCGCAACCTTCACACTTAGAATTCTAAGCCTATTCCAAATCCAAGCTTAGAGAAGAGTTCAAGCCATCTTTGCACTTGTTGTAAAGAACTCTTCATTTGTGTGTCTGTCAAAACAGAAAACCCTTAAAGTTCAGTTAGGTTTTGTGTTCGTCGTCATTAGGTTGTTGTCGATCCAAGGCTCTACTTTCCTCGATAGTAGAAGCCTCGATCATAGAGTCTAGATCCAAGCTTACACTTTCATCGATTGTGTGAAGCTCGATCGAAACTTGGTTGTAAGGAGAACCCGCAATCTCCCTGTCGTTGGACTGAAGCGAGTGAAGCTTCCAGTCCAGTTTAGGTTTTGTGTGGTGAACCCGTAATCACCCAGTCATCGTCAGATCCAAGCAAGTGAAGCTCGATCTTGACATAGGTTTTTGAAGAACCCGTAATCTTCAAGTTCTTGAGTGAAGAGAACTAGTTGCCTAGTGCAACAAGTGGACGTAGGAGCTTTATCTCCGAACCACTATAAATCGCTGTGTCGTATCTAACCCTAATCTCTCTACTTTCTGTTTACTGTTTGATTATTCATTGCACAAGCATTTAAACAAACTTAAACTGAAGTTTTCAAATACTTAGGAAAGATTAGCTCACCGAATTTCCGCATCACGAGTAAAGACTCACTCTTGATCAAGTGTTAACTTAGGTCAAGAGGTTTAGCTAAACTCTGTAGATCTAGCTCTCGGCTAGGTCTTGAGTATTGAAGCGAGCTCTTTACTTGTCACTCTGAGTTTGAGGAAAAGAAGTTGAAAAACTTAAAAACACGTATTCACCCCCCCCCCCCCCCCCTCCGCGTGTTTTTCCTCTAACAAACCGGGACCAACAAGTGGTATCAGAGCAGCGGTTCTTTCGAGCCACTGCTTTGCATATCGGAAGCAAGTCCCCACTCGCTTCACGTTGTCTCACTGAACCGGATCCATTTTCCTAAGTGCATAAAACCCTCACTCACGCATACTGCATTACTGCTGATTGTTTGCTATGTCTACATACAGTGCATCGAATCTTCCACAGTTCTCTATAGAAGGGTACGAAACATGGAGCTTTTGTGTAGGGAGCTTCCTTTGCTCTATCCACGACTGTATGTGGGAGGTTATAGAGGAAGGACCGATCGAGATCAGGAAAGCCGTATCTGTGAATGTTGCAGCCACCGAAGGCCGAGCAGCCCACGTCAGGCAAGAGTACGTGGAGACGGATAAGAACGAGTACAACTCCAACGACTTCAAAATTGCCAACCTCGACAAAATCGCACGCCACACAATGCAGAGCACTGTGTCGGACACCTATCTGCCAAGGATCAGGAAGTGTACAATGGCAAAAGAAATGTGGGAGACCCTAGCCCTCATTTCTCAAGGAACGGACAAGATTAAGGAAAACAAACTTGTCGTACAAATGCGGGAGTTTGAAGGCCTTATAATGAAGTCGGGAGAGTCCATCGATGCCTTCGAACTGAGAGTCACTAACATCATTTCCACTCTCAACTCACTCGGGAAGGAATTTACAGACAAGGAGGTGAACCTCAAAATCGTTCGAGCTCTCACACGAAAGTGTCAAACCATGAAGGAGCTGTACCTTGCTACGAAGGACTCGTCAAAACTCACGCCGGAGATTCTGTTCTCCGAACTCAAGGCTCACGAGTTCGATCTGAACAGAATGAGTCTTGATGACAAAGATGAAGCTCCTGCATCATCGAAAGGTGTCGCCTTCAAAACCGCAGAAGGACCAAGCGACTTGACACTCGCTAAGATGACAAGAGAAGAGCTGGAAGAGCACGTTGCGTTCTTATCAAAGAACTTCAACAAAATGAACTCTCGCGTGGGCAAGTACAAGAGGTTTTACAAGCAATACAAAGGAAGGAGCTCTGAAACTCGCGATGGAAAAGGGAAAAGAGAAGAGACAGCCAAGCCGATCTCGCGAGACATGATGGAAGTGGAGTGCTATCATTGCCACAAGATGGGCCACTACAAGTCTGACTGCCCAAAGTTAAGTGCCAAGGAGCGAGATGAACTGAAGGCCAAGAGAGAAGCTCCCCGGCGAGGACTTGTAGCGAGTGAACTGCCAGTAGCTTCAACTGAAGAAGTCTCAAGCGACTCCGACGCATTCACTGATCTCAACTCTAGTGATGGAGAAGATCTTGGATTCATGGCGCTCACTGATGAAGATACTGGGGAGGTATTTTTCTATCCTTCATCTAGTTCAATTACACCAGCACACACTCACCAAGAGGAAGTTCATTCCTCGACATGGAATGAGTTGCTTGACAAGCACTACAAACTGTCAAGCGACCACGAAGTGTTGAAACAAGCTATGTCTGATAGCGAGAAGGAGAACCGAAAGCTAGCCAAGGAGCTTGACAAAGTCAAACTTAATCTAAGGGCTATGACTAGTAAGTTCGAGGATCTCTTTGCTAGACATCAAAGCTTGGAAGGAAGGTATGAAACCCAATCCAATCTAGTGGCCAATTTGAACAAAGCCCCATACGCTAGGCAGTCACTAGAGAGCTCGCTTCTACCTTTTGGTAGAAAGGCAGGCCTTGGATATGAGGGTGGACCTTCTAAGCCCGCTGTCTTTGTTAGTGCTTCAAACACAACACCATCAGTCCCTTTGGATGTGCCCACTGCCTCCAAAGTGAACACCAACAAGGACAAAGGTAAAGTGGTTGAGAACCCTAAGAGGAAGCCAATGAAGATGTCTATATCTTCAAGGGCAGAATCTAAGGGTAAGCAAAATTCAACAATCCCTAGCACTCACAATGCTAAAGCTCACCAATCAAAGGTAAAGGGAAAACTGTTGAAGCTTCTAAGTCTCAGACCAAGACACGAGAGACAAAGGATCTAACTCTCAAAAAGAGGAGTAATGTCTATGTGTCACGTGAGCCGGATTGGAGATGGTCCAACCGTACTCATGTTGAGGGGGAAGTTTTCGAAGCACCAAGGAGGTCGCTTCAAAACTCGAAAGTTTCTCAAGCGAGTCAGGGTCAAAACCATAGGTTGACCGCTTCAAGGAAACCAAGCGAGCCGCTTCGAAAGACTGGAAGCCCTAAGTCAGTCTCTAAGCCTGTAGCTAATCCGAAGCGAGTCGCTTCAGGAAATAAACAAAAGGGTAAGAGCATAGGTGTGTCTCAAGCGAGCCGCTATCCTCAATGCACACACTGCTGCACTTGTGAAGCTGCTTATAAGCAGAAGTCACATTCTCAAAAGGTTGAGAAGCCCAAAAAACAAGCTAACTCTCAAAAGAGAGTGAAGCAAGTGTGGGTACCGAAAGGGACTAACCTGCAAGGACCCAAACTGATTTGGGTACCAAAATCTGTCTAAATGCAGGTGAGCGCCATGGACCCCATGCCAAGTGAAGGTCAACAAATCTGGTACTTGGACAGTGGATGTTCAAGACATATGACCGGCATGAGAGCTCTACTTCAAGAATATGTTGAGAAGAAGGGTCCACACGTAACCTTTGGTGACAACTCTCGAGGAAGTACTAAAGGATACGGCGCACTGAGAATAGGAAAGCTCACAATCGAAGAAGTTTCCTACGTGGAAGGACTTAAGCACAACTTGTTATCTATCTCACAGTTTTGTGATAAAGGATGCAAGGTGGAATTTATTTCCAACAAGTGCATAGTGAAGAACAAGCTCACGTCCCAGATTGTGCTGACTGGAATTAGACAGAGGAATGTCTACATCGCACAATGGGATAGTTGCAAGGAATGCTACAGATTTTGGATGGCTATGGCACCGACGCATGAACCATCTCAACTTCAAGATGATCAATCGCTTAGCTCGAAAAGGCTTGGTGCAAGGCATACCTAATGAAGTCTTTGTCAAAGACCATCCCTACTCACCATGCCAACGAGGGAAGCAGACGAAGAAGCATTTCGCCAGTAATGAAGAAGCTTCATCCAAGCGAGTGCTCGAGCTGCTTCATATGGATCTGTTTGGTCCAGTCACTCCAGTAAGTGTAAATGGAAGAAAATACACTCTAGTTGTAGTCGACGACTTCTCTCGCTACACTTGGGTCGTATTTCTCTTTAGCAAGAAGGAGACACTGGCCAAGCTACCACAACTGCTCAAGCGTCTTGCTGTGGAAAAGAACCAAGCGATTGCCACCATCCGCTCCGACAAAGGCACAGAGTTTCTAAACTCAACCATTGAAGCATACTGCACGGAGCATGGCATAGCACACCAGACGTCCTTAGCACGCACACTGCAGCAGAATGGAGTTGCAGAAAGAAGAAATCGGATCATCAAGGAAGCCATTCGTACTATGATTGCTGACTCAAAGCTGCCAATGAAGTATTGGGCTGAAGCTGCCAATACAGCATGCTATACACAGAATCGGACGCTTCTCAACAAACGGTTCGACAAAACACCATATGAGATATGGACAGGGAGAATTCCAAACATCTCTTATTTCCATATCTTTGGTTGTAGGGTCTTCATCCATAATAATGGGAAGTCACAATTGAAAGCTTTTGAAAGCAAAGCTGATGTAGGAATATTTTTAGGATATTCTACATCAAGCAAAGCTTACAGGGTGTTCAATTGTAAAACCTTAATTGTGGAGGAATCACCCCATGTCGTATTTGATGAGTCTTCTTTAAGTCTTCCACAGGAACAGGTTCAAGCGAGCGACAAGAATTCAAGCGAGGAATCCATCAATCCTCTGACTTGGGACATGCTTGAAGATGATGAAGAAATCAAGGATTCAAGCGAGCAGGTTGTCCAAGAGAAGATTGAAGCTGCCCCCAAACTTCATGAAGTGAGTGCAGGCCAAGCACCCATTCCGGTCGCTTCAGATGGAGAATCAAGCGACCAACATGAAGAAGAAGAAGATGAAGCTAGTGGAACCAAGAGTGCATGGCTCAAAAATCATTCACCAAGCCAGATTATTGGAGATCCATCCAAGGGCGTGGTGACCAGAAGCCAAGTGTTTGGAGAAAGTGCTATGTTTAGTTGCTTTCTCTCAAACATCGAGCCATCAAGCGTGGAAGAAGCCATAGCAGATTCTAATTGGGTGATTGCCATGCAAGAAGAGCTGAACTAGTTCACCAGAAATGATGTATGGTACCTCGTGGATCGTCCCAAGTTCCAGCATGTAATTGGCACCAAGTGGGTTTTCAAGAACAAGACGGACGAGGACCACAACGTCATGAGAAACAAAGCTCGACTCGTCGCCAAGGGCTACTGCCAAGAGGAAGGGATCGATTTCGATGAGACCTTCGCTCCAGTAGCCAGACTTGAAGCGATCAGACTATTTCTTGCCTATGCAGCGGCTAAGAAATTTAAGGTCTATCAAATGGACGTCAAGAGTGCGTTTCTCAATGGAGAACTGAAGGAAGAAGTGTATGTGGAGCAGCCTCCGGGTTTCGAACAGGGAGATAAGGTGTATCGATTGAAGAAGGCCCTGTATGGATTAAAGCAGGAGCCTAGAGCATGGTATGATACCCTATCTCAATTCCTAGTGGATAATGGATTCCACAAAGGAAAGATAGATCGGACTCTCTTCACCATCAACTATGGAGAAGATATGCTGTGGGTTCAGATCTACGTGGACGACATCATATTTGGGTCGCCAAACCAGTCGCTTAGAGAGAAGTTTGGAGAGTTGATGAAGACCAAATATGAAATGTCAATGATTGGCTTGATGAGTTGCTTCCTAGGTCTTCAAGTGAAGCAGCAAAATGATGGAATCTTCATCAATCAGGCCAAGTACACTCGAGATATGCTTGCCAAGTTTGGTGTTCAGCATGCTAAAGCTGTGAAGATCCCTATGAACACCAAATGGAAGATGGAGCCAGACCTAGATGGGAAGTCTGTGGATGTTACAGACTACCGAGCTTTGATCGGATCCCTTCTATATCTCACTGCAAGCAGGCCAGATATTGCATTTGCAGTTGGAGTATGTGCTCACTTCCAAAGCAATCCCAAGCACAGTCATCTTGAAGCTGCCAAAAGGATTCTTCGATATTTGAAGGGCACTGTCAACATGGGGCTGTGGTATCCAGCTGAAGACAATCTGGAGCTCACTAGATATTCCGATGCTGTGTTGATAGGAAATCAATGTCGGGCACTTGTCAGTTCTTGGGAAGCAAGCTGATTTCATGGTTCTCGAAGAAGCAAACCAGTGTAGCTACTTCAACGACTTAAGCCGAATATATGTCCGCTGGAAGCTGCTGTTCTCAAATTCTATGGCTTCGTCAGCAGTTGAAGGACTACAAAGTTGAAGCGAACGAGATCCCAATATTCTGCGACAACAACAACGCCATATGTATTTTGCATAATCCAGTGCTTCATACTAGATGCAAGCATGTGGAAATTCGACATCACTTCATTCGTGATCATGTCGAGAAGAATGATATCAAGCTCGAGAAAATCCATACAGATCTCCAGCGAGCAGACATCCTCACCAAGCCTCTAGCTAGACCCTGGTGAAGAATGCTAGATCCAGGATGCACAAAGGAGTGGACGTTTGCCATCAAGTGTCACTCACTTTGGATCTTCACCAACTCAAGCGAGTAGCTTCAAAAATTCACTCGCTTGAAGAAGGAAAAATAAGGTGGAGAAAGGTGGAGTGTTGGAAGATGTTCCCTACCCGCTTACAGGAATTGTTAAGGCATTGGTTAAGGGGGAACTATTGTTTGCTCTCGGAGCAGGCTACTTCCAAAGTGAGCAAGGAAAGCTGTTACCTTGAATTTTGCATCGCTTCAATTAACCCTATTTTGGGTCAAGCGAGTCGATTGCAAATTCATTCTATAGATCGTAGGAGAAAGCCTGAAGAGTTACCTTTACTTTAAAAGGTTGCAGGGCTGGTGACATGCCTCTATTTAAAAACAAGATTGTCTTGTCAGAGCATTCTCATTGTCATCCTGTCCTATTCTGCTCTGAGATAAGGACTTGTACTCATCCCCAATTCATCGTGAATAAGTACACTTACGTGAAGCTCCCCTTTTGGGTTGTAGTAAGCTTGTGTACTCTATTCATTCTCCCCCCCCCCCCCCCCATTCCTTCGATGGAGGAGTCTCTAGTTCGTAGAGGAAGATGGAAGAGATGAATGCCATGAAGACCAAGCTTGAAGACGGATCCAACAAGTGGTGTTAGATTCTACAAATTGGCATCAATAAGTGGTATCAATCTCCTACAATGTGAGATTGACTGGTAAGTATTTCAATTCAAGTACACTAAGTAATGTGAAGCGTGCTAGAAACCTTCATTTACTATGTGGAAAATATGAAATGAATCTGACACAAATACAAAGAGGAAAACATTCTTGTTTATCCTCGAAGTATGTAAGTCAGAAACATTTTAAAATTATGTAAAGAATTTTCAATTTCTTATACCAGTCGCTTCAGATGGTCAAGCGAGTGCTTCGTCACTCAGGAGAGCCATCGCAAGCGAGTGCAGAACAGTCACGCCAAGCGAGTAAAAGCCAAGTGGCCACACTCGAAGCGAGCAGGTACGAAGCGAGCGTATGAGCTGTCTGCACTCGAGTGCAAATTTTACCTTTTACTTTTGCATTAAATGCAGATACACGTACAAGCCGAAATAACGGGCGCGTGCGATGCATTTCAAATTAAAAGCGGGAATTCCGCACAAGATCCAGCCATTGAATATCAACAGTTCTCTATCCCCAGCCGTTGGATCGACGCCGTATGAAGAGACGAATCGCAGAAGGCCACGTGGAGCGCCAAGTCAACTTGACGGCTCACTTTTTACTGTGATGATGCCGGACACGTCAATCACTTCGCAGTTGGCCGCCGTATACAAACAGAATTATCGGCGATATTACTGTCTTGCCCCTGCCACATCAGCCAAACCCTAAGTCTACAAAAGAGGACCGATGCAGAGTGCAGAAACTTTCATCACTTTCAATATTTGCCATTCTCGTGCAAAATTTCTGCATCTCTCTCTGCAAATCACGAGTCTCATCCCTTCATCTTTAAATCTCCGTTCAAATCCTTTCAAAGATTTCACCATGGGAAAGAAGCTTAAATCTCAGACGATGGAGGAATTTTTGGCCTCAACCGATAACAACATCAATGTCGAGCCTCATCTCGACCCAAAAGTCGTTGAAGAAAATGGATTCTTCCGCAAGGCCGTGACCACGGCCGGCTTGTGGGAATTCGTCACGGCGGTGCCGACGAAGATTCTGGCCAAAGCGGTGGCCGAACTCCTTCTGAACTTAAAGGAGGGTCAAAATTCTTCAACATTTACAAATCCACAGAGCGGAAGGCCAGTGGAGGTGGATTTGAGTGCTATTACCAGAGCTTTCAACCTGCCGGAAGAAGGAGCAAACTCTCTACTGGACTTGGAGCTGTCAGTCGACGTAGAGTTTGCAAGATTTGCCGTCGACAAAGAAGCAGCGTTCGACGCAAAGAAAGGCAACATAAGAGCAGATCTGGAGCCGCCGTTCAATCTCATCTGGGAACTCTTCACCAAGTCCATTGCTTGCTACGTCGGGAACTTAGGCCAACTTTCCGATATAAAGCTGTTCCCCACCACGGTCATCGTCGACAGCCTAACCGGCACGAAGTTTAATTGGCACGGCTGGTTTTTCAACCAGATTCATGAGGTGGCCAAGGACTTCAAGTTTGTGTTTTTCAACCAGATTCATGAGGTGGCCAAGGACTTCAAGTTTGTGAAAGGAAGCACCGACCAGATTCTTCGCAAGGGAAAACTCAAATTTTTCTCCAGGATCTCCTTCGCACTGGAGAAACTATTCCCCAACATGAGATGGATAGACACAGTCGACTACAAGAAGAACGCCGTGTTTTTCGATTTGTGGAAGACTGATAAAACACCAGTGGATTTGGGACTTATGATGTTGAAGTGCCCCCAGCAGCACCAGTTGCCGAAAGGCAAAGTGAAAGAAAACAATCCAAGCGAGTCGCTTCTCCTGCGAAGCGAGCTGCGCCAAAGCGAGTGAAGAAGTTGAAGCGAGTAGCTTCACTCGTTAAGTCAAGCGAGGCTGAGGAGCAGCCGCTTGAAGAAATCGAAGTGACCCAACCCCAGCCTTCACCCGCCACAATTCAAACACCCCCAATCCAAACCCAAACCCAGCCACCACAAGAACCCCAAACCTCCACAACCGCTCAACCCCAGAAATCTCCCATCTCTCCACATGAAGAAGAACTTCTTTCCAACTACCAAAAATTCCCATACTCAGCACAGACCCTGTAGACGCCTTTACCCTCTTCCAACCATCCCAGCAAATACAACAACAATCACAACTCCAAAGCACCCAAGCCGAAACCACCCAAGCCTCAACGCCTAACTCCCCTTCCGAATCGGCAACTTCAGTCGATACCGCCCAAACAGCCGACACGGATCTTACCATCATCCCACCACCAACTCAGCCCCGCCTCCATCTGCAGAAGAGAAAGCTCTGACCCGGTACGTGAGGGACAGAGAGCAAGCTGCAGAGACAATCACCAATCTCTACCCCTCAGTGGAGATGTCTGATGATTTCTTCACCAAAGCCGTCGACTTCCTCACGTACATCGCGTACCGAGGAACGGAGTATTACAAGATCTTTAATCTCCGTAAGGCCTTTTCAGAGGAGGTACTTGAAAAAAGGGAGGCGGAGCTGCTCAACTTCATTGGCGTGGATGGATTTCACGTCTTCATCAATGAGACCAGCTACTGGGATAAGCTAGATGCGAAAGTGAAGCGAACATATCCAGACGCTTCAGTCCCAGAGCGAGTGCTATCCATCCATGAGCAAAGGCTGATGAAAGCGCATGAAGCGGAGTTGATGGTGAAAGAGGACGAAATTGCCAGTCTTCAAAGCGTACTCACGCAGAAGATTGAGGAGTTGGAGAGGAAGGTGGTGGAGGTCAGTAATTTGCGTGCAGATTTTGACAAGACAAAATTCGAGTTGGAGGGAAAACTCGAGGAGAATGCGAAGCTGGTAGATGAGAAGGAGAGGTTGTTAGAAGAGAAGGTGAAGTTAGTGGAGGATAAGGAGAAGAACATCGATGAGCTCAAGCAGTCGCTTGAAGCTGAGAGGAGACACTTGAGAGATGTCAACTCTAAGCTAGTGGCTGTGGAGGAAGAGAAAAAGAAGGTTTCTAAGGACCTTGAGAAGAGGAGGAAAGTGGTGGAGGACAAGGATGAGGAATCGGTCAAGCTCGGAAGCGAGTTGACTAGGACAAAGAAGGCCCTTGACACGCTTGAGAAGGAGATGAAAATCCTGAAACTCGAGCGTGAAGAGGAAAAGGGCGAACTAGAGAGCAAGAGGAGGAATGCTCAAGCTGTTGACTTGAAGCAGGCAGAGCTGGCCATCCAAATTGATCGAGCACAGAAAGTGGCGAGTGATTTTGCCGTCAGAATGGCCGGAACTGCACAGGTCAGAGTGACTTTGAACAGGCAAGAAAGAGCAATTGCCACTGCTCTGGCTGAACTTGAAGCGGCCCAGAATCACTTCAACCTTATTCTGCAGGAGGAGCGCAAGCAAATCCGAGCTGAAATTGAAGCGGAGCTGGACGCTCGCTTCAAAGCAGTAGAGCCGCTTGAAAACCTGATGGTCTCTGTGAAGGAAAGGGAAAAGCAGTGTGAGTATATGCTCGACGAAATCAGCGTAAAGACTGCAGAGTCAGTACTGGCGCAAGAGCATGTTTTCGAAGAGCGAGCTAAGCGGATGCTTCATGTTGGTCCCGGTTTGTTAATAGGGGAAATACGTAGAGGGGGGGGGGGGGTGAATACGTATTTCAAGTTTTTCAACTTTTTCCCTTTAACTCAGAGTGACAAGTAAAGAGCTCGCTTGAAACTTAAGACCTAGCTGAAGCTAGATCTACAGTACGTAGCTTGCCTGCTTGACCGAAGTAAGGACTTGATCAAGAGGGAGTCTTTACTCGTATATGCGGAAATTCGGTGAACTAAAATCTTTTCCTAAGTAATTAAAAATCCAAGTTCGTTTGTTTAGATGCACGTGCAATGGATAATCAAATATGGTAAAGAGATAAGGGTTAGAGAAATGTACGACACAGAGATTTATAGTGGTTCGGAGATAAAGCTCCTACGTCCACTTGTTGCACGACGGCAACTGTTCTCTTCACTCAAGAACTTGAAGGTTACGGGTCCTTCAAAAACCTGATCGAGATCGGGCTTCACTCGCTTGGATCAACTGACAGACGTAGTGATTACGGGTTCACTACACAAACCTAGACACAACTGGAAGCTTCACTTGCTTCAGTCAAACACAGACAGGGAGATTACGGGCTCTCCTTACAGCCTAGCTTCGATCGAGCTTCACACAAACGATGTAGGTGCAAGCTTGGATCTAAACTCTATGATCGAGACTTCTTCAATCGATGAAAGAAGAGTCTTGGATCGAGACAACCTAACGACACCACTCAAAAACCTAACAGACAGAGGTTTGGGTTTTTGGTTGTAGAACACACTATGAAGAGCTCTTTACAGTAGATGCAAAGTAGGCTAGAGCTCTCCTTCTAAGCTTGGATATTTGAAGTGGGCTTAGACTCTAAGTGTGAAGGTTGTGAAGACGAGTTCCAATGAACTGGAAACTCGGAGAACACTTGGAAACAAAGACTCGAAGATTGCTCAAAGGCTTGGGAGTGTTTGTTTGCTGTATGCGCTCGAATGCTCAAGTAGTGTTCTACTTCTCTTCGTCTTCATCCTTCACTATTTATAGGCGGAGAGATGGCGAGATCCGTTGCTTGGTTGGTGGCCTTGTCTCTCCTCCTCTCGACAGTACTTTGCGCAGGCAGACGCTTTTGCAGGTGCGCAGTTTGTCTCTTTGCCGAAAATGGCTAAGTTACAAACTTAACAGTAACTGGAGCGAGCCAGTACTGTAGCGGCGCCCTGTCGGCCTGGCAGTCAACTCCTCTGCTCCTCTCCGCGTTCGACACGTGGAGATCTCGCAATTAATGCGAAGATCTCTAGTTGACTGGAGTTCAAAATATGGGCGGGAGTTGCGCTGTCGCTTTCTGGTAGGTGAAGGCTCGCTTCGCTTTGAAGTCGAAGTGGCCGCTTTGAAGTGAGTCGCTTCATGATCAATTTGTAGTGAGTCGCTTGGGAAGTGGGGTTCCGAAGTGACCGCTTTAATAAATGTTGACCATCGTTGACTCGCTTCGGCTTTCCTTTGTAGCGCTCGCTTAGCTTTGCGTTGGTGGACTCGCTTCGATTCCACTGTAGCGCTCGCTTCACTTTGCGTTGGTGGACTCGCTTTGATTCCACTGTAGCGCTCGCTTCACTTTGCGTTGGTGGACTCACTTCGATTCCACTGTAGCACTTGCTTCACTTTGGTTTCGGTAGACTTGCTTCGCTCGGAAAACACACTCAAGTGAGTGGCCTTCACTTGGAATTCCTGCAGTCTAAAAATCTAATAAAAAGCCATCCTAACAGAGTAGG
The DNA here is from genome assembly GCA_029379335.1 of Thymus mandschuricus. Taxonomy (NCBI): domain Eukaryota; kingdom Viridiplantae; phylum Streptophyta; class Magnoliopsida; order Lamiales; family Lamiaceae; genus Thymus; species Thymus mandschuricus. The sequence goes on from CM057071.1 coordinate 54,808,500, forward strand.
CTTAGAAAAATTCTAACCTATTTTCTTCACCAAAATGGATCGCTTGGGAACAGGACACTTGGGGTTTTGGGATCTAATCAAAACAAATTACTTCATTGGTAAAATGTCCCATGTAGTTCCCCCTTAACAAGTTGGTCCTTAACAATTCCCAACACTTCATGCTGTCTATAACAAATTCGACGACATCTACCAATCCATCAGCGGAAAGGTAGTCACCACCACCCCTGGCAGTCTTGATGATGCCAAAAAGGGGGAAAGTATTAAACAAAAAGGGGAAACAATCACTGAAGTTAGGAGGGAAGAAGGAGGAAGAGTTGGAGTGGAGAGGATGATCGAAGGGGGAAGTGGAGTAGAAGGAGGGAGTGGAGGATAGGAAGAGGAAGTCGATGAAGCTCGGGCAGAGCGAGCAAGGAAGATAGGCAAAGATAAAGTGAGTGAAGAGCCCCGCAAGCCGCTGGCCGGGAAGTTGCTCGCTTCCTCACTTGCTGCTCATCCGGTTGCTGCTAAACAAACTGAGCAACAAATTGCAGCGGATGAAGCTCTCGCTTTTGCCTTGCAGCAAGAATTTGAGTTGAAGAGGACAGCAGGCGCTTCAGGCTCATCCATTCAAGCGGCCGCTACTGTTGGGGTTGTTGTATACCTAAAGCAAAACCAGTTGTTTTAGTGGTTACGACACCGGTCCACTGTTAACAATCCCTATCTGGAAGAATATGTTTAAGCAAGAATAAAGCCCATTATCTCATGTTTTAGACCACGTGTCGATCTGAGTTCGGAGAGGATCACGAAGGTCGTTGATAATGATGAGATATAAACAGTTCACAGTCGAGATAGCTTGGGCTGAGCTATCGGTCTAGACTGCAGCTTAATGGTAGTGATGAGTCCTAATCACTGATTATGCTGGTACGGTGGAACGTACTGAGGATCAATAGAGATGATGCTCTTCTGATACTGACCCTATATCATAGGTGATATAGGTGAAGAGCTATGGATCTCAGGCTCTAGCTCGATCTTAACCTTGGTAAACTATTAGACGTATATGTATTCTTCGATGTTACTTTGATTTACGAAGACATGAACTTCTTGTTAGTTCATCTTAATCATGTCGTACTTTGGGTAACACGAAGATGCATAGTATGTCCAATTAGTGTTATCAACAAGCCGTGTCCTGTGTGAGTGCAGGCTGACGATATCCCCTCAAGGGAGTTCACAATGTTTATTATACCAAGTCATGCATGCTGATTAAGTTCAGGTATAATAATGAGGAGTGAACGGGTACTACCTGAGGAATAGATGTTAACAATTAGGAGCAGCCATGATAGCTCTAAATTGGTTAACGGATATGGAAGGTCTTAAACACGGGGGTCGAACTATACAAAATACCTACCCAATCTACATAATTGGGACAGAGCGGTGATTCAGCTATAACACTTTAGTGGAGTGCGTTATAGTTCTAATGAGATACATGTTCAGGGGTGGACATGGAAATATCGAATTAGATAAGGCCCAACTCTGTCTGGTATCCGATCCCTAGGATGGCCCAAACAGACCTAAGGAATCGATCTGAACAGTATTATTGAGTATGGGCTCAATAATTGGACTCAGGCCCAGTATATGATATATATTGGATTTATATCCATGTATATGGATAAGATTAAATCTAATAAGATAAGATTTATTTAATTAAATCTTATGGGGATAAATATCATATATAAATATATTTAGTATATATTTATTTATTTATTCTTCTGCTGGAATCAGGATTAAATTCTACTGGTTGGAATTAATTCCGGATATGCAGTTGCATAACTGAACAGATTAATTCCTTATTAATTTCGTATTAATAAAGGAATAAGATTTGTAAGTTATGGAAAGAATAAATATGGGATATGGCATTAATATGGTTGGAGATAAATAAGGAATCATATCTCCTTATTTATGAACCATATATATATACTCTCAAAGTCTCACATAAAACCCTAGCACACATTCTGACCTAGCCACCAGAATCGAATTCTGTGAGATTGGCGCAGAAATCGAGGGTGAGTGAGAGAGAGTCGGCCGAGTCTGAGGAGAAGAGATCGAGGTTCCAGTGATCCGAGACGTCCACCAAGTCTCGGATTTCAAGGTGTGGGATCACATCCTAGAAGATCAGAACCGTAGATCGATCAGACACGACTCGGATTCCTCGTTTCCATAATCGTAAGGTATGTACTCGAGCTTTTGTATGACATTATGTGCACGATCGACTCAACACAACCGAACCAAGATCTGGGTCGGGGCGGCTTTCAAGCAGCCGTTCCAACAATTGGTATCAGAGCCAGGTTTTTGGATCGGCTCTGTGTTGAGTCGAATTTAATGTTCATGCATTCGAGTAATCATGATTATGTGTGCATGCTGCTGTCCGGGAAAATTATGTGCGTTGTTTATCGTTTTTCGATTTATCGTTGTTCGTTTGTTTTTGAATCGGCGAGATAATAAGGTGCCGATTAGAATAGGATTCGTTTTTCTTGTATTTTTCGATTTTCGTATTATATTATATGCTGTAAATCGGAGAATTGCTGAGGAACGAGGTCCGAGGAACGAACAAGAGACGAAAGGGAGACGACGGCCGCAGGCGGCGGCGCGTCGGACGCACGACGGCGGCAGCGTGGTTCGTGGCTGTTTTGGCGCTGCTGCACCTCGTCGTTCACGGCGGCTGAACCCTAGGGTTCATCCTAGGGTTCAGGCGAAGCCGGAACGAGTGGCGGCGGCGGCCGAATCGGCGGCGGACGGCGGCGCTGGCTCGGGCAGCGCGGCGGCTGAAAACCCTAACGGGTTTTCGGGCCTGTCGGCGCTGCTCAGGCTCGAACCGTGGCTGCACGCAGGTCCAGCGCCTGGCTCGACGTCGGAGACGAGCCATGGCGGCGCCAGACGGACGGTGGAGGCGCGGCAGCGGCTGCGGCGGCGAGTTTCAGCAGCGGCGGCCGAAACCCTAACGGGCTTTCGTGCTCGCGCGCTGCTGGGATCAAGCCCGCGGCTCGGTGATGGCTCGACGGCGACGAGGGCGTGGACGGAGGCGGACAGCAGGTCCGGTGGTCTGGGAACCACCGGCGGCGGCGGCTATGGCGCGATCAACGGCAGCGGCGGCGGCTGGGTTTGTCCCCTGCGCGCGCGCTGCTGCCGGACTCAGCCACGGCGGCCCAGGCTCGAACCCAGCACCTCTGGTGGTGCTGGGACGCCGGCGAGCTCAGTGGGAGCGTCCGGTGGCATGCCAGCCACCGGCGGTGGCTCGCGGCGGCGGCGCTGCAGTTTGCAGCGAAAACGGCGACGACGACGGGGTTTTGGCGACGGTGACGAGCAGTGGCTCGGGCTGGGTCGCAACGGACGCACCCAGCCCGAACCCAGCCACGTCAGGCTCGTCGTGGAGCCAAAACGAGGTCCCCGGCATGCACCGCGGCGGCGCGTGTGTTACACGCGTGGCTCGGCGGCGGCGCGTGGCCGGATTTCGAACGACGGGCTGCACGTTTTTACAACGTTCGGCCCATCACGTTGACGACGGCTAGGGTTTTCCGAAACCTAGGCATGATCGTCGACGGCTAGGGTTTTTGTACCCTAGTTCGTTCGAAATTAATTCGCTTTCCGTTTTTGGTAATTAGGGTTTTCCGCACCCTAATTATTTCGAGCATCTGCTATTTTTGGAAGGTGGACTTGAAGACCGGGGCAGACTTCCAAAATCGAAGATTAAAGACCGGAGCTTGTTCCGGGGTTTTTTATTTTAATTAAATGTAATAGATAGGGCTTTCTATTCCCGGTCGGCAGCCTATTTATTCGTTTTAATTATTATTCATGCTATGGATGGATTTAAATTACGCGATGAATATGATCAGCATGTTTTGCATGTTATAGTTGCTTTTCATTGTTTGCGTAATAGAAATAACATGCATAGGGGTCATAGCATGCCGGTTTTAATGATTTCAATGCGAGCATGTTTTATTACTTGCGCTTAGAAATCATGTGATAGGACTTAATTGTCTATGTGCTACGATTGTCACACAAACCCTTAAAAAGACTAAGCGGTATAATTAATCGATTATCTGTTAATTGATTTAAAGGACCTCCATATCTGGTTTAAAAATGAAATAATTAGCATTCGCATTGACGATGAGTCTTCCTCCCTATAGGAGATGCTGGTTATGGAGTTCATTGGTTTAGACTTCAATAAGATAATTTGATTTAAAATGAAATAATTAGTGTTCGCGTTGACAATGAGTCTTCCTCCCTATAGGAGACACTGATTATGGTTCATTGGTTAAATTCAAAATTGATAATATGGAAAAATGATTTTATAAAGGTAATTCCTCCTTAACAGGTGGGTTACTCTTAATAGAATTAATTTTTCGGAATATTAAAATATGTTGTAGCTTAGCTGCTTATTGATGAATCCTCCTATAGAGGTCACTTCTCAAATTAGCAGGGTCCTGAGGCACGGGTTATTATTTCTTTGTTTCACTATGGTCCGTGTGATGGGATAAGAAATAAAATAGACTGCGGTCATGGTCGATAATTTTATGGATAGCATTCACCTATAGTGGACTATTTGTAAATAGTATCGGGCTACTCGTTTGTTGGTTCAATGTTATTATTGGGTTTCTAACATTGATAACATAAATTATTTGCGCTTATAAGTTGTTTACTTGTTATTTATTTCAGATATGTCTATTGATTCTATTCGCACGAAGATTTGTCGTTTAGCTTATTCCGATGGTGTTCCGGACTCCTTTCGATTTCGACTACTCGGTTTCCTGGCACGGAAAGAGATAGGTTTCTTGAGGTATGAGGATTCCCCTGATTTCCCTAACCTAAAGAGATTTCTCATGAGGTTTAAAAACCTTGTACGGATGTACGTGTTCTATGGTGGTGTTATGTCGGGAAAGACTGTTTGCGAGCTTCTACTTGCATGTTTCCCGACTTGGTTCCTGGCCCTCAGAGAAGCAGTCGTCCCGACCCACATCGTTCACGAGGACCCAATGGCTCTCATTGCGGAGTTACTCGTGGTAGATGCGGAGAGGATTGATATATTGCGGACTTCTTATGAGGCGGAGAGGAAGTTCTGGGATCGTCCTATTAGGAATGTTGATGTCAATCAACGTTTTACGGCCCAGGACAATGAGTCCATCATTGATGAGTACCTCCAGTCACTAAGGATTGATGATCTTGATCATGACGGACTCGTTCACGATGTGAATGAGCTGATCTCTGATCAATCCATTGATGAAGTGGGCGATTCCGAGTCTGTAAGTCTCGTTCACGACGTGAATGAGCTGAGCTCTGATCCGCCTACTGAGGAAGTGAGTGATGCCAGGAAGGAGAAACCTCCGATTATAAAGGTCTATCAGAGGAGGAACAAGAAGTTAAAGATAGATGGAGGTATGTCAGACTCTTGTAACATTAAAAACCAAATTATACTAGTTTAGTCCTCACGGACGGATTTAACTGGTGGATACTAATTGTGGTTTGTTGCAATCTTTGTAGGTTCGACTACAAGGAACGAGTAGGACGACTTCAAGTTCTTGAGCTCGACAAGCAACATTCAGTTGATGCAGTTGTCTAGCAGACTTGGAGATTTCTATCTTACGTTTTATCTTGGTTTTTGGATACTAGATTCAGGATTATTACTTTTACACTACATTTAGTTGCCTTGTTTTGGCAGGATACTTATGTTTTACATATTAATGGATGATTATTTTCTTACATTGTATTAAGGATTTATTTCTTTAATACTGGTTGTTTTGATATATCATTCGTAGTGGGAGTAATAACTGTGAATTTTGAAGGATATTCCAAAATGTGTTATGATAAATGTCGCACTTCTTGTTCAAAATTGTCTTTTAACAAAATACTACGTCACTATGTCTAAATCTATTTCCTTTCCTTATTTGAAATGAAGTGATTAGCATTCTTGTTAATCATAGATTTCATTGTGATTTATTATGAATTGATTAGCATTCGCGCTGCGATCGCGTTTTCCCTTCCCACGGAAATGCTAATTGTAAGTTTCATTGGTTAAATCTGTTCGGAAATAAGGATAATTTGCACACGAAGTGTCGCAATTTCAAATGATAGATTTAGTAATTAGTTGGACAAGTAGTTATTTTTCGAGGAAAGACAAGTATTTATTCTTGATTAACGTCCAAGAATAAAAGGAAATTATGGATTGGAACATCATAAGGCCGGAAGTACAAGACAGATAACCAAAAGGATCTGCACAAGATTATTTAAGAATCCTTGTCACAGTGGGAGTATTTTCGGGTGTGTCTCGAAAATTGTGAATTGTTCATCAAGAAATCTAGTTTCTTGGACAATGAACAGACCAAGTTGACTGGTAAAGGATAAGTTAGATGAAGATGGTTGCTTATCATTGATTAGTCTATGAGTTTAACACTCGAAAGACTTGCAAGTTGTATGCTCATAATAGTTGAGGACATACATGAGCGAACATGGATGTAGTTTGAGAAAAGGGAAGAATTTTCTCAACAGTTCTATGTTTCGGGACAAACACTTTGAAATGTGTGGTTCAATGATTAAAGCATTCATTTGTCGAACAACACATATAAGTCCGTTCATGAAATGTGTTGACAAATGGTATATCTCTCATCTACAAAGGACGTTGAAATGGTTGTCTTGTACATTGTGTGATAATATTACTAGCACTTGAACAAGGTGTGAAAGTATTATCTGACACAATAAGTGGTGATTATCCGAACAGTTTAGAATGAAGGTTAGGAGTAATGTTAGATATATCCTACAGTCGGATAGTATAACATTATTCAAGTACTCTTCATAGACTACTGTTGTGGCAAAGCTTGCAATACACCTGCGTGTTGCATAAGGAGCCAAATGTATGTTAGTGCTGTGTGCATGGTAACGGATATAGTCCATCATGTTTGTGGACACGGATAATCGAATGGTAGCTAGAAAAACGACATCATCGACCTTTTACTATGGATTCACGTAAGAAGCAGAATTGTCTTGAAGATTCTCACGCAGTGAAATGCTGAGAGGGAGCTAGATAATTCAAGGCTTGGCTTCGTGAATTGGCAGTAATCTCAATTTGTTAGAATTCTTACACCCCCTGGAGGATTCTAAGTGCAGTAACAAATTTCTGAGATTTGGAAATGCCGGTAACAACATAGTGAGTACCTTAAATTAAGGCGATTTCGTGGAGTAAATAGAAACACTAGAGGAATGTACGATGACGGTTCCTTCACTAAGTGCACCATGTCAGGTATACTGTAGCACGTGGCTGACATGTCTTAGTGAGCCTCCCACTAAAAGGTACACGGTAAAGGTAAAATCTTTGAGTATAAGTGGGAGAAAAAGTGTATGATGGTTGTTAACGATTGCGACCGTGCGATTGTTAACATTGTACATGGATGAAGTCATATGGTTTCCTGTAGACGCGTTGGTATACTAAAAGGTTTTACTTTAGTATAAGTGGGAGATTGTTGGGGTTGTTGTATACCTAAAGCAAAACCAGTTGTTTTAGTGGTTACGACACCGGTCCACTGTTAACAATCCCTATCTGGAAGAATATGTTTAAGCAAGAATAAAGCCCATTATCTCATGTTTTAGACCACGTGTCGATCTGAGTTCGGAGAGGATCACGAAGGTCGTTGATAATGATGAGATATAAACAGTTCACAGTCGAGATAGCTTGGGCTGAGCTATCGGTCTAGACTGCAGCTTAATGGTAGTGATGAGTCCTAATCACTGATTATGCTGGTACGGTGGAACGTACTGAGGATCAATAGAGATGATGCTCTTCTGATACTGACCCTATATCATAGGTGATATAGGTGAAGAGCTATGGATCTCAGGCTCTAGCTCGATCTTAACCTTGGTAAACTATTAGACGTATATGTATTCTTCGATGTTACTTTGATTTACGAAGACATGAACTTCTTGTTAGTTCATCTTAATCATGTCGTACTTTGGGTAACACGAAGATGCATAGTATGTCCAATTAGTGTTATCAACAAGCCGTGTCCTGTGTGAGTGCAGGCTGACGATATCCCCTCAAGGGAGTTCACAATGTTTATTATACCAAGTCATGCATGCTGATTAAGTTCAGGTATAATAATGAGGAGTGAACGGGTACTACCTGAGGAATAGATGTTAACAATTAGGAGCAGCCATGATAGCTCTAAATTGGTTAACGGATATGGAAGGTCTTAAACACGGGGGTCGAACTATACAAAATACCTACCCAATCTACATAATTGGGACAGAGCGGTGATTCAGCTATAACACTTTAGTGGAGTGCGTTATAGTTCTAATGAGATACATGTTCAGGGGTGGACATGGAAATATCGAATTAGATAAGGCCCAACTCTGTCTGGTATCCGATCCCTAGGATGGCCCAAACAGACCTAAGGAATCGATCTGAACAGTATTATTGAGTATGGGCTCAATAATTGGACTCAGGCCCAGTATATGATATATATTGGATTTATATCCATGTATATGGATAAGATTAAATCTAATAAGATAAGATTTATTTAATTAAATCTTATGGGGATAAATATCATATATAAATATATTTAGTATATATTTATTTATTTATTCTTCTGCTGGAATCAGGATTAAATTCTACTGGTTGGAATTAATTCCGGATATGCAGTTGCATAACTGAACAGATTAATTCCTTATTAATTTCGTATTAATAAAGGAATAAGATTTGTAAGTTATGGAAAGAATAAATATGGGATATGGCATTAATATGGTTGGAGATAAATAAGGAATCATATCTCCTTATTTATGAACCATATATATATACTCTCAAAGTCTCACATAAAACCCTAGCACACATTCTGACCTAGCCACCAGAATCGAATTCTGTGAGATTGGCGCAGAAATCGAGGGTGAGTGAGAGAGAGTCGGCCGAGTCTGAGGAGAAGAGATCGAGGTTCCAGTGATCTTCAAGGTGTGGGATCACATCCTAGAAGATCAGAACCGTAGATCGATCAGACACGACTCGGATTCCTCGTTTCCATAATCGTAAGGTATGTACTCGAGCTTTTGTATGACATTATGTGCACGATCGACTCAACACAACCGAACCAAGATCTGGGTCGGGGCGGCTTTCAAGCAGCCGTTCCAACAGCTACAACTGCTGCTCTCACTTCAGCTACTGTTCCACCCAGTCAAGCGATCGTCCCCACAGAAAAGAAGAAGGGCATGCCACCACCTCTAGCACCTAAACAACCATTGAAGCGGACTGCACCAGAAGCAAGAGAAGATGATCCCGCGGCCAAGCGCCAAAAGATCAAACAGTCAGTCCCTTCGAGAGCTGGTCACTTGGAGAAGAGAAGGAAGAGAGGAGAAGAAAGGAAGGATGAAGCTGAGAAGGAGAAGAGACTTAAACTCAAGCGAGTTAGAGTCATAGATGGCCGGATTGAGTCCCACTGGAATGAAGTGAGGCTCATCCAGTCTGCCATCTCACGAAGCTCCTACATTCCTTTCACGCCAGAAGAGTCTGAGGCATGCCAAGCTCAAGCCATGATGGATACTTGCAGGGTTACCATTAAGGAAATGGTGGATTCCAAGCGCTACTCGACTGATGAATGTGAATACATCCGCAAGCAAGTCAATGAGAAGCTTCCAAAATGGAACACTGCTGTCAGTGCCAAGTTCAACTCGATCATGGAAGAGTTTAAAAGCAGAACTGAGGAGGAGCTGATTGTGCGAAGAAACAACCATCCTGATGCGCGAGAAATTGAAGACTTCATCTCCAGCGATCTTCTTGAGATATGGCTCATCTGCAAGGAAGTGTTCATCAAGGCCGATTACTTTTGGCAAGTAGTGCCTTATCAAGACGAGTGCTCAAGAATGGACGCTCTCAACAACTTCTTGTGCTACTACAATGAAGAGTTACGGCGGAAAATCTTCACATAGGTGGAGGAAGCTGATCCTAAACCCATCATAGTCAAAGTGCCCGCAATGAAAGATTTCCCCATGCCATTTCTGCCGAACTCAAGCGTGCCAAACCGGAGGATCATAGATGAAGAAGTTGATGAAGCTCTGAGGATGGAAAGTAGCTTCAGACCAAATCTGTACAACATCAATCTATGGAGGAGAAGGTCCTTTCTGCCTATTTCTTGGAGGACGAGAAAGAGGAGAAACAGGAGAAGGAAGAGAAGGACAAGACAGCTGAAGATCCTTGAATTCCTTATTCATAATTTGTGAACTGTCTTGTTCATCTATCATATTTACTTTTCTGTCAATTTGTGTCGTTTACAAGCTTTGTGAATGACTTACTTTTATGCTACAAAACTCAACGCCTTAACCGAAAAAAAAGGGGGAAAAGAACTTAAAAGAAAAATTTAAACAAGCCTGCAAAGGAAGCAGTCGCTTGAAGTTCTTTCCACGGTTAGATAGGCTAGAAATTTTAGTCTCCAATATTAAAGTTGGGTTTTGGCATCATCAAAAAGGGGGAAATTGTTGGGAATTGTTAAGGATTACATGTTAAGGGGGAACTCATATGGGACACTTTGAAGTGAGTGTATATTTGTTTTGATTTGATCCCAAAACCCCTAAGTATCCTATTCCCAAGTGACCCATTTTGATGTAGAATATGTTAGAAATTTTTCTAAGCCTATACTATTAGGATGGCTTTGATAGCTTTAGTCGCTTAGGCTTTAGACTGCAGGATTTTCAAAGTGAAGGCCACTCGCTTGAGTGAGTTTTCCAAGCAAAGTGAGTCTAGCGAGCCAAAGTGAAGCGTGCCAAAGAACAGCGAAGCGAAGCGAGCGCTACAGTAGATTCAAAGCGAGTCAACTAAAGCGAAGCGAAGAGAGCGCTACAGTGAAAGATGAAGCGAGTCAACACGGAGTCAATAAATACTAAAAGCGGATACTCGGGAAATTTATTTTCCAAGTACACGCTACAGTATGACTTTGAAGCGACTCACTTGAAGCGGACGCTACATTTCTAAAGCAAAGCGATCCCCTACCTAACAGAAAGCGACAGCACAATTCCCACTCCGATTTTGAACTCCAGTCAACTGAAGATCGTCGCATTAATTGCAAGATCTCCACGTGTCGAAAGAGGAGAGGAGCAGCGGAGTTGACTGCCAGGCCGACAAGGGCGCCACAACACTACTAGCTCGCTCCAGTTACTGTTAAGTTTGTATCTTAGCCGTTTTCGGCAAAGAGCCAAAACTGTGCTTCTGAAAAGTAGCCAGCCTGTGAAAGGACTGTCTAGAGTAGGAGGGACAAGGCCACCTACCAAGCAACGGATCTTGGCCAACCCTCCGTCTATAAATAGTGAAGGATGAAGATGAAGAGAAGTAGAACACTACTTGAGCATTCAGCGCCTACTGCAAACAAAAACTCCCAGCTTTCAAGCATTTCACCGAGTCTTTGTTTCAAGTGTTCTCCGAGTTCCAGTCTCATCGGAACTCGTCTTCGCAACCTTCACACTTAGAATTCTAAGCCTATTCCAAATCCAAGCTTAGAGAAGAGTTCTAGACATCTTTGCACTTGTTGTAAAGAACTCTTCATTAGTGTGTCTGTCGAAACAGAAAACCCTAACCCTAAAGTTCAGATAGGTTTTGTGTTCGTCATCGTTAGGTTGTTGTCGATCCAAGGCTCTACTTTCCTCGATAGTAGAAGCCTCGATCATAGAGTCTAGATCCAAGCTTACACTTTCATCGATTGTGTGAAGCTCGATCGAAACTATTTTGTAAGGAGAACCCGCAATCTCCCTGTCGTTGGACTGAAGCGAGTGAAGTTTCCAGTCTAGTTTAGGTTTTGTGTGGTGAACCCGTAATCACCCAGTCATCATCAGATCCAAGCAAGTGAAGCTCGATCTTGACATAGGTTTTTGAAGAACCCGTAATCTTCAAGTTCTTGAGTGAAGAGAACTAGTTGCCTAGTGCAACAAGTGGACGTAGGAGCTTTATCTCCGAACCACTATAAATCGTTGTGTCGTATCTCTAACCCTAATCTCTCTACTTTCTGTTTACTGTTTGATTATTCATTGCACAAGCATTTAAACAAATGTAAACTGAAGTTTCAAATACTTAGGAAAGATTAGCTCACCGAATTTCCGCATCACGAGTAAAGACTCACTCTTGATCAAGTGTTAACTTAGGTTAAGAGGTTTAGCTAAACTCTGTAGATCTAGCTCTCGGCTAGGTCTTGAGTATTGAAGCGAGCTCTTTACTTGTCACTCTGAGTTTGAGGAAAAGAAGTTGAAAAACTTAAAAACACGTATTCACCCCCCCTCCCCTCTACGTGTTTTTCCTCTAACAAACCGGGACCAAGAGACGGATCCGAGTAGCCGTGGTACGGGTGGCCCCGAATCCAAAGCGATCAGAGATGAGGAGGGCCACGACTGCAGCAGACAGCGAGCTCGATCTACACCTGAGAGGAGAACTGGGAAGCAACAAGGAGATCGTGGTAGACGGCCAGAAGCTCAGCCTCATAGCTGGACATCGCCTGAAGAGGCAAACTAAAGGCCGACAAGAAAGCAGCGTGGGAGTCATGAACCAACCCACCCCCTGCGCCACTCATCCGACCTATATCGAAAGAGCCATCGGTGCTGATCACGTGCACGCTTATCTTATTCCCGTGTATGTGTTGAGGTGGATTTGACTGTTAGCATCCCTAGGGAGATTTTCTTGAATATTGATGGTGTTCTTTTGAGTCAAAAAGTTGTGTTTGAGAAACTTCCGGATTATTGCATGGGTTGTAGACATGTTGGTCACTCTGTTGAGAATTGTTTCACTGTGAACGGGGTTGCTAGGCCTACTTTCCGCCCCCGGCCATTCATTGGCCCCTTACCTCGGCCCGTCTCTCTCCCAAGGGGCCGTGAGACCCCCAAGATCACTCCTCCGGTCAATTCAATTATCCCATCTCCTGTCACTGATCCCTCCTCTTCCACTCCTCTCCCCTTGGTTCCCCATTCGGAGCCTTCCCTTGTTCTTCCCTCCTCTTCCTCACAACAAATCCAAGGGCGTCGTCGTTTCGAACGCCAAATGAGGCGTGAACGGGGTAAAGCCCCAGTCTCGAACGACGAAGGCTGTAACCCTCCTACCTCTCTCTCCCCTAGGAAGCTCCCGATCTCCGCAAATAGATTTGCGGCCATTGCCCCTTCGGATCCTGAGGATTCGGACTTTTCTGAGACCTCTCATCGCGATGGCCGCTTTCTTCCTGTTCTGAAGATTCTGATCATCATGATGATTTGGAGGAAGGTGAAATCCATTGTGTTTCGGCTCCGGTGGGGGGACAGATGCCTCTCTCCCCATCTCCATCCTTCTGATTATGTCTCTGAACCTTTTGGTTTGGAATGTGCAGGGGATACGTGATTCAGTCCCCTTCACTCGTCTTACTGATCTTGTTCGAGCTCATAATCTTTCTTTTGTTTCTCTTTCTGAACCCATGATTGATGCCATCCCTAATCTTGCCAAGATGGGCCGTCGAATAAATCTCCCTCGCGTTGCGGGAAACTGCACGAATAAAATTTGGTTCTTTTGCGAGGCTCGCTTTCAGATCGACATCATCCGGGATACCTCCCAGATTCTTCACTTGAGGATCTTCGATAGCTCGTTGTTAGCCAAGCCCCTTCTCTTAACCTTTGTCTATTGATCGCACTATTTTCTACCACACAAAACAGGTATAGTATAGAATAAGCGAGTATCGTATCCACAGGGATTGACAAGTTGAAAACGCACACAATACCTCTACTAAAGAACTAACGTGATGTTTAGGCTTTTGGGAATTTAAAATTGTGGTATTTATAGACTAGGCAAATAATAAAAAGATTCATATAAATCAAGTAAGGAAATAAATAAATAAGGAAAACAACTAGTCAAATAAAACAACTTAGCACTCAAGCAATTAAACAAATAAGGTAAGTAAACAAGTAAGGAAAAGTGTTGATTCTAGGGAAGCCTACCTAATCAAATATATGCAAGCAATTAATGAATACAATTAACCAATTTAATCCATTCTAAATGTGATACATGAAAAATAACCTACACCCCGATAAAAGCAATGCAAGTCGTCACCTAATATGATCCTAATATCCTTTCGGACGCATAGATATCAAATTAAATGCAAAATAGAACAAGTATCAATGATATAATCAACTAGGTTCAATTATGACACCCAAATCAATTATATGCAAACATATGATAATTGAAACTCAATTAAGACAAATCAAATTATCATACCATGTATTCATGAGATCTATTATGCAATATCCTATCAAGGCATATAAACATAACTATGCATACACAATTAGTGATCAAGTAATCATGCATGAGAATAAGCACCATGAAAACATGCATCTAGATTGGAAGGCTAATTGTAAACAAAAACACTTACATAAATTCAATTAGGCATTCAATCCCTAAAATCAACTAAGGAATTTAGCTAGACATAATTAAAGAAAACATAAACACAAAAGATTGAAAGAACATAATTAAAGAGTAAGTGTAAGAAAAACTTGAACACAAACGAAGAACGTCGAATCTTGAATCTTGCATAAACTTGAAAAGCTCTAATGTTGAATACAAGAATAAAAACTCTAAAGGAAAAGATAAAGTGCTAGAAAAGTATGAAGGATGATAAGATGTTAGGGTTTACAATGCTAGACTAGGAGTATATATAGGAGAAATTTACATAAGGAAACCTAAACCAAAAAGGAGTCTAATTAATTAAGGAGAGAATTCCCGGCTGGAACACCCTCTCGACAGACCTCTCGATCGAGAGAGGTATCGAGAGGGTGTGAAATATGCTCTCGATCGATAGTTGCGGCAGAATGTACCTCTCGATAGACCTCTCGATCGAGAGAGGTATCGAGAGGGCTTCTCTCGAACTCGAATCTTGAACTTCGATCTATGATCTTCACGCATTGTCTCGTCTCGGGGTTTTATCATCAAAATATACCTAAAAACATAGAAAAACACCCACAAGAATAATATTGTCCAATACAATGAAAACCATATAAACCATAGACAATACTACACAATCGAGATACAAAATCGACTCTTTTTGGTTATAAAAACAAGGTAAATTTCACCTATATCAAATCCCCCAAACTTAAACATTGTTCGTCCCGAACAATACCAAACACAAACAATAGACTCTAGCATTGTGAACTATATAGGCCTCAAAGTTTTCAAAAAAAATACTCTCATGATCATGATCAAAACTATGCACACAACCTTAGCATCAATAACACAATCTATCCAATAAATTCAACTCATGCCAATCCATCAAAGAACACTCTCCAAACATGTGAGATTTATATATATAGGAGTGAACTCTCAACTCTCTCAAGGAAAAGATGTAAGATAATGCACATCATATAGGTTCACTCCACATCAATGTAATGCAACATGTTTACCATAGGCTTGCCCCTAATCTCAACATCTCCACCTAATGTCATACTCACAAACTAAGATCAAAAAGGTCTTTATATAAGCTTTTAATGTAGGGACATTGGTTAAGGTAGGGAATGTATAGGCTAAGTAACTCAAAATACTCCAAATCATCAACCTCTTTTCAACTCCAACCAAAGTATGGATTTTTATCTCCATCTTCTACCATCCAACACCAACTACAAACTCAATATCATAGATGCACATAATACAATTCAAGCTAACTATCCCCTTATGCTTTTATTCTCTCTCTCTTTTTTTTTTTTTTTTTTTTTTCTTAGAGCTCATCTAATGAATGTTCTTTCTAATGTTGAACAAAGGCTCTATATTTCTTCTTTTCACAACTATTTTTTCTAAGCTTATAGGGATAGCTAACTATACTTAAATCAAGCATCTAAAATCCTTTTCTTTTTCTTCTTCTCCATACCACAACAAATATTCTTTTCAACACCTCCCACATCACTAAATCCACTAAAGATACCCTTATCCATCCAAACCTCAAACCTCCTATCATCCAAGCTTAAGAAAGAAAGGCTCATAAAAAGGCTCAAAGGGGGTAAACAAAGATTATGATCAAGGTTAGTGTATGGAAATCATGTGGCTAAAGAAAGATGGCCTAAAATCATCTCCTAGTTCATGAATATACTAAGGTCTTGATGGAGAAATAAGGCAAGTTCTAGAAACAATGAAGCATACATGATCACTCAAACAAGAATAGGTATAAACATGCACAAATAGCTCAATTCTCACGGGCTCAAACTAACTAGTTCCCGACATCAAAGACATGCTTCAAATTCATCAAATAAAATGCGTTGCTTCGCCAAGGATCTATGCATAATAAAGATCATGAAATTTTCTCCAAAAATCCATCAAAAATTTCCTATCATTGGCCAAATTCACAATACTATCATCACATGCTTATTCGACTCAATTTAACCTAAGACTCAAAACAATAAAAGACTCAACATAAAAGACTCAAACATACCCCAAAATAAACTAACTACTAAAGCAATTAAAGAAAATACTCAAAAAGATTGTTAACTTTAGTTACTCTTCCCCCTCCCCCAAACTTATTTCGAAATCAAAGATCAAGGAATAAGTTTGCAAAAAGAAGAAGGAACTAAGTTAACAAACTCACCTCATTGAAATGGCGGTGGGAAGGGAGGGTTATCGGGGTTATTGGGGTCGAATCGTTGATGGTGAGCCGGGTAGTGAGGGTAGAAGTAGTGCATCTCATGCACCATCCTATTGTAGTTCTCCATGTAAGCTCTCTCATCCTCATGCCTCTTCGCCTCATCCTCTCTTCTTTTCGCCTCATTCTCAAAATAAGTATTGAGAGTATCGAAACGACCACCAATGTATGCACGAAGGTCACCCACCTCGGTTCTCAAAGTTTGCACCTCTTCTCGAACTCCTCTCACTTGAGACTCAACGAATTCTCTACCATCCCAATAGGTAGTTGTCCATCGCCTCCATCGTCTCCGTGTGCCAATCTTGCATTGTTGAAAATTCCGGAGCTCTTATGTAGAAACCGGGCTGTGGAACACCTTCATACCCTTGCGCGTACGCATCCTCCTCTTGATCATATCCTTGCTCATATTGCTCGGCCTCTTCTTCATCGTCTTCCTCCTCATCATCATCGCCTCCTTCATCGGGCCTTGGACCTCCCTCGGCCCACATAAGCTCCTTGTGTTGAGGAGAGTTCATCTTCCCGTTCCCTCTCCATAGCTTCTCATTCCCAATCACCTCGGTCAAATAGTTGTTCGGCAGCGGGAAAAGATGAACACCACTTCTCTCATATAGCTTAAAGAACCACCCGGACGTGTCGAATGAGATCATCCTCGCAAGCTCCAACGTGCGTCTATCCACAAAGATGGACCTAGACATCGGCTGCTCTCCAATCGGAATGTTGAAGTGTTGAGCAAGTGGAGTGACGAATGCTCCTATCCCAATCTTTTGTCCCCCGAACAAGTAAGCTTGGTTCTCCATGTGATCGAAGAGGTAAAGGGCTGCACTTTGGGAATGGCCTCGATAGGAAGTCCAAATGAGATGAGCGTCGGTGGCAAGGAAGGTGCCGGAGTCATGGCGGGAATGGATGGTAGACGAAATCAACCTATGGAAGTAGCGAATCGTGGGATTCCGAATTGAGGTGGCCTTCGCATATGCCGGGTTGTAAGATCTCCTCCTTTCCTCTTCAAAATCCACGAATTGGCCCCACAAATCTTGAAGATTTGGATGGTTGTTACCAATGTACTCGCCATTCTTGTTTCCTCCGATAATATCATTGAGTTGATCCATGTCAAGCTCCCTTGGTTGACCACCGAGTTGGAAACGAATGATGTGGGGCACTTGATTTACTCGCTCCACCACCAAAGTTGAGAGAAACTCCACCGTTAGAATGTGATAAGTCAAGTGATTGCCTTGAAAAATGTTGATGAAGCCTCCTCTTTGCATCATTTGGGTGATCTCATCGGCTATCCCCATCGCCACTATCGTCTCTTGATGGAGGAAACGACAATGCTTGTGCTTGAGTTGCACAAGATGTGACCATCTCCTCTTAGACTCCGCTGTGGTGAGCTTAAGCTTGAACGCCTTGGGCTCCAAATTTGATGGCATCGACCTTGCCGGCGGCATTCGGTTCTCCGGTATGGTCTTGTCGTTTTTCCACGTCTCCTTGCCCTTGCTTGAAGAAGTGGCCTTTTCCTTCCCCTTGCCTTTGCTTGAAGAGGTCGAAGCAACATTCTTTCCCTTGTCTCTTGCCATCTTAGTAACTAAAAAATTTCACAAATTAGTCCAAGAGATGCAAGAATATAGCAATATGAATCATCTTCCCCCAAACTTCAACCAAATTCAATTCTCCCCCATAATCAACTCAATTTTTCATCACAACTCCACACATTCAATACATTACTCCTCCAAAAACATGAACTTATCATCACAAAATTCCAATCTCATGCATATAGATACCAACGAATCTTTATCAATTTATAGACAAATTCAAGGACCCATTCGAATATCAACATGAAATCATCTCCGCATTCATCAATGAATTCAATTCATACAAATAATCCAATGAAATCCATGAATTCAATCTATCATGCTCAATCTAATACCCAATCTATCAATCCAAGAATTTAACCATCAAAATCGAATTTCAATCGGTCAAAACATGCGAATTCATGTAGAGATTCAAGAATTGATAAGAGAAGGGCAAGAAATCGAGTACCTTTTGACGAATCGAAGAGAGAAATTGAAGAGTTCTTGTGTGTTCTTGAGAGAATTTGTGAGTCGTGTGTGTATGGTATGTGAATTGTGTGTATATGGTATATTTAAAGAGGAGATAGAACCTGGTCAAACTCGGATTTTGCACCGTCAACACCCCTCTCGATACACCTCTCGATCGAGAGAAGTGTCGAGAGGTAGCTACTGGATTCCAAAATTTGACCTCTCGACAGGCCTCTCGATCGAGAGAGGTGTCGAGAGGTTTTGCGCTGAACATACTGTCCTCCCCTTTCGATCGAAAACATGGGGGTCTCGATCGAGAGGCTTCACGTGACAAAATCCTGGGCACCTATTTCAGAATATCTCAATATCCCTCTCGATCGAGAGAGGTGTCGAGAGACCCCTACTGGACAAAATTTTTGCACCTCTCGACAGGCCTCTCGATCGAGAGAGGTGTCGAGAGGTCATGCCCGATTTTCCTCTCTACACAACACTTTAGCATTCGTTAGTATATTACGGGTTTCGACTCTAAAATACGAAAAATTTACTTACGACTCTAAAAATAAAACGAAACAAAAATAATAAAAACGGGATACGAATATTGGGTTACCTCCCAACAAGTGCTACGTTTAACGTCTTTAGCCCGACGATACCTTCTTTCTAACTTGGGTCATCGAGGTAAGTGGCCGCTTTCTTGGGGAAAAGAGGCAACGGCATGAAATAGTGCTTGAGTCGATGTCCATTCACCACGAATTTTTCACCGTCGTTTTTCAACACTTCGAATGCACCATTCTTCAAGTCCTTGTAAATAACGAACGGCCCTGACCACTTACTTTGGAATTTTCCTGGGAACAAACGAAGTCGAGAATTAAAAACAAGAACATCATCACCAATTTCAAACTTACGCTTTTTGATGCTCAAGTCGTGAAATCTTGTGGCTCGTTCTTTGTAGATCCTCGAATTCTCGAACGCTTCGTTTCTCCATTCATCAAGCTCCAATAAGTCGTCACACCTTTGACCCATGGCTTCCTTGAACTCGAAATTAATCCTTCTAGTCGCCCAATAAGCTTTGTGCTCCAATTCCATTGGTAAATGGCAAGATTTGCCAAATAGCAATTGATATGGGGACCTTCCAATTGGCGTCTTGAAAGCCGTCCTATAGGCCCAAAGTGCGTCGTCCAAGTACTTCGCCCACTCCTTTTTGTTGGTGACGGTCTTCTCCAAGATTTGCTTGATCTCTCAATTAGCTAGCTCGGCTTGACCGTTTGCTTGAGGGTGGTAGGGCGATGTAACCTTGTGCTTGACTCCATATTTTGCAAGAAGCGATCCTAACCATTTTGAAGTGGCTCCCCCCATCGCTAAGCAAAGCTCTCGGAGTTCCATACCGAGTCAAAATATTTTCCTGGAGGAATTTGATCACCACCTTCGAATCGTTAGTTGTAGTAGGAATGGCCTCGACCCATCTAGAAACATACTCCACCGCAAGTAAGATGTAAGAGAACCCTTGAGACTTGGGGAAGGGACCCATGAAGTCAATCCCCCAAACATCAAAAAGTTCCACCTCCATAATAGTTCGTTGCGGCATCTCGTCCCTCTTCGTGATGTTCCCCATCCTTTGGCATCGATCACATGACTTGATGAACTCGTGGCAATCCTTGTAGATCGAAGGCCAATAGAAACCACTATGAAATATCTTGAGGGCGGTGCGATTTGCTGCAAAGTGTCCCCCATTCGGAGCGCTATGGCAATCTTCGATGATCTTCTTCCACTCCGATTGTCGAACACATCGCCTTATGACTCCATCGGCACACCTCCGGTACAAATAAGGGTCATCCCAATAGTAGAACTTGCAATCGTGGAGGAACTTCTTCTTTTGATGAGGCGAAAGATCCTTGGGCACATGATGAATCACCAAATAGTTGACGATGTCGGCGAACCAAGGCGTCAAGTCGTCCATCACAAAAATCTGCTCATCGGGGAAGCTCTCCTTTATAGCAATCTTCGAATCCTCTCCATCCACGGGCTGCTCAAGTCTCGAGAGATGGTCGGCCACCACGTTCTCGCATCCTTTCCGATCCTTGATCTCCATATCGAACTCTTGAAGAAGTAAGATCCATCGAACTAACCTCGGCTTCGAGTCCTTCTTGTTGAATAGATAACGAATGGCGGCATGGTCGGTGTGCACAATCGTGTGAGATCCCACCAAATAAGGCCTAAACTTGTCGAAAGCATAGACCACAGCGAGTAACTCCTTCTCCGTGGTGGTGTAGTTCCTTTGAGCCGAGTCCAATGTCTTGCTAGCATAGTAGATCACTCGGAAAAGCTTCTCCCTTTTCTGCCCCAAAACTGCTCCTACCGCCCAATCGCTTGCATCGCACATGAGCTCGAACGGGGCACTCCAATCCGGTGACACCAAGATGGGAGTAGAGATAAGCGCCTTCTTCAATGTCTCGAAAGCTTCCAAGCAATCTCCATCAAAATCGAACTTGACATCCTTCTCGAGCAATCCACATAACGACTTCGTGATCTTCGAAAAATCCTTGATGAACCTTCGATAGAAGCCGGCATGTCCTAAGAAACTCCTCACCGATTTGACGTTGGTTGGTGGTGGCAACTTCTCGATGGCTACGACTTTGGCTCGATCCACCTCCAACCCTTGTGACGACACCTTGTGGCCAAACACAACTCCTTCTTGCACCATGAAGGGGCATTTCTCCCAATTGAGAACGAGGTTCGTCTCTTCGCACCTTTGAAGCACCGTGGCAAGATTCTCCAAACATTGGTCGAAAGAAGAACCAAAGACTGAAAACTCATCCATAAATACCTCCATAATATTCTCGATCAATCCATGGAAGATGGCCATCATGCACCTTTGGAAAGTGGCCGGCGCATTGCATAACCCAAACGGCATCCTCCGATAAGCGAAGACTCCATATGGGCATGTGAATGCCGTCTTGTGTTGGTCCTCCGGAGCGATGGCGATTTGGTTGTAGCTGGAGTATCCGTCGAGGAAGCAATAATACTCATGGCCGGCCAATCGATCGAGCATTTGATCTACGAACGGGAGGGGGAAGTGATCCTTCCTAGTTGCTGCGTTGAGAAGCCGATAATCGATGCAAACTCGCCATCCCGTGACAAGCCTCGTTGCAATTAGCTCCCCGTTCTCATCGTTGATGACCGTCATGCCTCCTTTCTTTGACACCACTTGAGTAGGGCTCACCCACTCACTATCCGAAATAGCGTAGATCATGCCGGCATCGAGCAACTTCAACACCTCCTTCCTCACCACTTCTTGCATCGCTGGATTCAAACGCCTTTGAGGTTGTACTCGTGGGCGATGGCCTTCTTCGAGCAATATCCTATGCATGCAAATCGAAGGATTAATACCTTTGATGTCGGCAATCGTCCATCCAATTGCATATTTGTGCTCCCTTGGAACCCTCAATAGCTTGTCCGTGTTTGCCTCCGTGAGTTGGGAAGACACGATCACCGGATACGTCTCTCCTTCTCCTAAGAATTGATACTTGAGGTGCTCGGGTAATGGCTTCAATTCCACCTTAGGGCTGCATCCTTCTTCTCTTCCTCCTCGAGAACTCCATCATCCACCTTCTTGTTGATGTCGAGGTAAGGAACTTCCTCGTGTCGAAGTTGTGGTGGGTTGGCCTCCATTTGATGTAGATACTCGAGAATCTCATCACAAGCTTCATCTAACTCCTTGTAGGTATGCAATGGTTGAGTGCCTCCTCCGATGTAGGTGGTGTCAATGTCTCGATGGAGAAGATATCCTCACGGTGATCGTCGGGTCTCTTCATGGCTTCGTAGATAGAAATTTTCAGCTCCTCGCCATTAACTCGAAAGATGAGGTCTCCATCTTGAACATCGATCAATGCCCTCCCCGTGGCTAAGAATGGCCGTCCTAAGATCAATGGTTGATTTGCATCCTCGGGCATATCTAAGACTACGAAATCCGTCGGGAAGACAAGGTTGTGCACTTAAACAAGAACGTCCTCCACTATCCCTCGTGGATAAGAAACCGATCGGTCCGCCATAAGTAGAGAGATGGTGGTTGGCTTCATCCTCCCGATCTTGAGCCGGTTGAATATAGAGAGGGGCATCAAATTGATGCTAGCACCAAGATCGCATAAAACGTTTTGGAAGACTTGATCTCCAATCTTGCATGCTAATGTGAACCTCCCGGGATCCTTTCGCTTCATTGGTATCTTCTTTTGGATCACCGCGCTGCACTCCTCCGTGAGGTTGATCGTCTCGAACTTTTCCCACTTCTTCTTTCCCGACACCGCGTCTTTGATGAACTTCATATGGTTGGGCATGTCTCGAAGAGCATCAAGAAGTGGTATGTTGATGTTGACCTTTTGTAGTATCTCCAAGAAGCATTGATACTTCTCATCTTGCTTCGTCTTGGTCAATCTTTGCGGGAAAGGGGCCTTCGGAGTGTAAGTCGGCAATTGGGGCGACTACTTGGCCTCTCGACCCCCCTCTCGATCGATAGGGGTGTCGAGAGGTACCTTCTGACTTCGACTTTTGACCTCTCGATCCCCCTCTCGATCGAGAGAGGTGTCGAGAGGGTCACATTGGATCTCCTCGTCGTAAACCTCTCGATCCTCCTCTCGATCGATAGAGGTATCGAGAAGTGGATTCTGACTTCCAGTAGCTACCTCTCGATCCACCTCTCGATCGAGAGAGGTGTCGAGAGGTACTCGCCTCGGCACTTGGATCCTCGCCTCCTCGAGCTCCACATTCTTGAAGCTCCCGTCTCCTTTCTTCTCTGCTTCCAAGGATGGATTTGTGTATTTTGTGCCACTCCGAAGCTCAATAGCGTGAACATGATGGTTGTTCTTCGGGTTTTGCTCGGTGTTGCTTGGGAATTGGCCGGGCTTATGGACTCCTCCTTGAGCGTTGGCTATTTGACTCATTTGCGTCTCCAACATTTGCATTTGTTTGGTTAACGCATTGATGCTACTTGCCAAGTTGTTGGTTGAGGTGCTTTGAGTAAGCTCCAATGTCCTCAACTTCACATCTTGTTGTGTCATCCTCATCTCCGATTGAGCCATATATTGACGAATCAAATCGTCGGTAGACATCTCCTTCTTTGGCTCTTGGATGACTCCGTTCTCAACATGGAAGCCGGGAGGTGGTTGCAAGGCATTGTTTGGGTTGGCATAAGAGAAATTGGGATGATTTCGATTGTTGGGAACATAAGGCTTCTTGTATCCTCCTTGGTAATTCGAACCTCCTTGTCCTCCTTGTCCCCCTTGCCACTTGTTTCCTTGGTTTGGTTGCCACTTGCCCCCTTGTTGCACAAAATTGGCATCTTCCTCTTCGGTTGGGTTTGCTTGATCGTCGGTGATAGCATCGCACCGAAGTACTCCTTTCTTGATAGAATCCAACTCACTTGCTATTTTTGTATACTTCTCCATCAAGTCCTCGTAAGCATCGATCCCAATGTTGGCAACTCTCCTTCTTCCAAGTCGTCGATCGGTAGCCTCTTCATAACTCGAATTCACGGTCAGCTCAATGATCTCCATAGCCACGTCATACTCATTGTTCAAGAATCCTCCCTTCGAAGCGTAATCGAGCTCCTTCCTACATAACTTGTTCAAACCACGATAGAAGCACGTGATTTAATCCTCCTTGCTAATTCCATGGTTTGGGCATGCTCTCAATAGCTTCTTGAATCTCCCTCACGCCTCGTAGAAGTGCTCATCCTCATATTGTTGGAATTGGTTGATCTCGTTAATAAGCTTTTGAGCCCTTGAAGGTGGGAAGAACTTGTTGAGAAACTTCGTGCACATCTCAGCCCAAGTAGTGACCTCCTTCTTGTCCAATCCATCTAACCACTCTCTTGCATCGTCCTTGAGATACGAATAGGCTAAGCTTGAGGTAATCCGAAGACACTCCATTGGCCTTGTATGTAGCACATATGTCCAGAAATTGTTTCAAGTGAGCGTTGGGATCCTCCGCCGGTGAGCCTCCATATTGGTTGTTTTGCACCATGTTGATGAGGGACGTCTTGAACTCATAGTTGTTGGCTTCCGTGGTCCCCCATCCTCCTTGCTGAAATTGGTCCACGACCGGTTTGAACCGATCGTTCAAAGTCCTCCTCACTTGATCCGCCATTGAATCGAAACTCCTTGGTGAATCGGGTGGTGAAGAATGTGGTGAATCGATCTTGCGCGCCTCCTTCTCTCGTCTCAAAGTCCTTAGTGAGCGCTCTAACTCCAAGTCTATCGGAATAGGATTTATCCCTTTAGACCTTGTGGTCATGCACTACCTAAAATCAAAGAGAAGAAAAGAAAAACGTTAGATCAATAAACCGAAAACAGAAAATTAAAGCGCCTAAATCACCTATTAACTCTATTTCAAAATATGTGTATGAAATCTAATCAATCCCAGGCAACGGCGCCAAAATTTGATCGCACTATTTTCTACCACACAAAACAGGTATAGTATGGAATAAGCGAGTATCGTATCCACGGGGATTGACAAGTCGAAAACGCACACAATACCTCTACTAAAGAACTAACGTGATGTTTAGGCTTCTGGGAATTTAGAATTGTGGTATTTATAGACTAGGCAAATAATAAAAAGACTCAAATAAATCAAGTAAGGAAATAAATAAATAAGGAAAACAACTAGTCAAATAAAACAACTTAGCACTCAAGCAATTAAACAAATAAGGTAAGTAAACAAGTAAGGAAAAGTGTTGATTCTAGGGAAGCCTACCTAATCAAATATATGCAAGCAATTAATGAATACAATTAACCAATTTAATCCAATCTAAATGTGATACATGAAAAATAATCTACACCCCGATAAAAGCAATGCAAGTCGTCACCTAATATGATCCTAATATCCTTTCGGACGCATAGATATCAAAATTAAATGCAAAATAGAACAAGTATCAATGATATAATCAAATAGGTTCAATTATGACACCCAAATCAATTATATGCAAACATATGATAATTGAAACTCAATTAAGACAAATCAAATTATCATACCATGTATTCATGAGATCTATTATGCAATATCCTATCAAGGCATATAAACATAACTATGCATACACAATTAGTGATCAAGTAATCATGCATGAGAATAAGCACCATGAAAACATGCATTTAGATTGGAAGGCTAATTGTAAACAAAAACACTTACATAAATTCAATTAGGCATTCAATCCCTAAAATCAACTAAGGAATTTATCTAGACATAATTAAAGAAAACATAAACACAAAAGATTGAAAGAACATAATTAAAGAGTAAGAGTAAGAAAAACTTGAACACAAACGAAGAACTTCGAATCTTGAATCTTGCATAAACTTGAAAAGCTCCAATGTTGAATACAAGAATAAAAACTCTAAAGGAAAAGATAAAGTGCTAGAAAAGTATGAAGGAGGATAAGATGTTAGGGTTTACAATGCTAGACTAGGAGTATATATAGGAGAAATTTACATAAGGAAACCTAAACCAAAAAGGAGTCTAATTAATTAAGGAGAGAATTCTCGGCTGGAACCCCCTCTCGACAGACCTCTTGATCGAGAGAGGTATCGAGAGGGTGTGAAATATGCTCTCGATCGATAGCTGCGGCATAATGTACCTCTCGATAGACCTCTCGATCGAGAGAGGTATCGAGAGGGCTTCTCTCGAACTCGAATCTTGAACTTCGATCTTCGATCTTCATGCCTTGTCTCGTCTCGATGTTTTATCATCAAAATATACCTAAAAACATAGAAAAACACCCACAAGCATAATATTATCCAATACAATGAAAACCATATAAACCATAGACAATACTACACAATCGAGATACAAAATCGACTCTTTTTGGTTATAAAAACAAGGTTAATTTCACCTATATCATCTATGCTTCTTGTGATCGCGTTCTGAGGCTTGATCTTTGGAACGACTTGAGGGAGATTTGCTCCACTCCTTCTGATTTGCCTTGGCTTGTGGGGGGAGATTTCAATACTCTTCTCCGCTTGATCGTGAGGGTAGTAGCACGGACCGCCATCGTGAGATGACGGATTTTGCTGATGCCATTGCGGATTGCCAGCTCCTCGACGCGGGCTTTGATGGACCCAGGTTTACTTGGGAACTGTAGGCACGTAAAATTTAAGGAAAATAATTAAATACTTAATTATATTTTCTATTAATATTTTTGGGATTAAATTAAATATAATTCCAAAATTAAATAGATATATATTTGGTATTTAAATATATGGAATAAATCTATGCAATAAAGGAATAAATCTGATGGAGCCAATCAAATCGTGCCACATAAGCCCTAGGCCCGTTATTTACGGGCTCAAGCCTGAAAGCCCAACCATAATTTGCCTAAATTGAAATTCTCTACACCTATAAATAAGGGTGCTTAGAGCATTCATAAATCACCACAAGAATTAGTTACAGAGCTTTAAAGAGAAGAATATAAATTCTTCTCTACGATTTCTCTACAATATTCAAGTGGTCGGTCGTCATCCATCATCGCGTTCCTCGTGGATTCGCCGCGTTCTTCGCCAAAGTCTGCTCAAATCTACGCTAGATCCGGACGTCCTCCGAAGCTCTGCGTTCCTCGCCAAAGTCTACTCAAATCTACGCTAGATCCGACCGTCCTCCGAAGCTCCCGTTCGTCGTCAAAGTCTGCTCAAATCTACGCTAAATCCAGACGTCCCCAAATCACCGCGTTCTTCGCTAAAGTCGTCCCAAATCAGCTTTTAATCCGGAAACAAGTCAAAAGACCTTCGGATTATCGCTAAATCCACACATCAAATTCGAAGAGATCAAGGGGAGCCAAATTCTCCGCAAATCTCGAAGCCACCCAAAGTTCAAGAAGCAAATCGGAGAGAGAATCAGAGGAGTCATAGAGATAGCAACCCGCACCCTACTCAAATCCTTCAAATATTTATTTGTACACATCTTGTATATTTATTTTATGAAATAAATAAAATTTGTGTTTACAAATTTTGGCACGCCCAGTGGGACAATCTCTACCTCTCATCTCTACTCTCCGTCAAATCGATCAAGATCAAGATGCCTGCAACTTTGGAGGAGCAAGTTGCCAATTTGACAAAGCTTGTCGAAGATCTCTCCAAACAAGTTCACGAGTGAGACATCCAAATTGCAAAGTTGGAGAAGCAAAAGATTGTCGATACAAATAGCGAGCAACTTGAGGACAATCATGAAGTCAAAAAGCTGCAAACAAAAGGAAGTGGAAAAAAACCTTTGGCCACAAAGCTGGAAGTCAATTCCGATGGTTCAATCCATGTTGATCAACTCAAAGAATTCATCGAAGGATCAATCAAAGATAAAATTGAAGGCAACTCCAAATCATCGTGGACATATAACAAGCCATATACTCCAAGGATTGATCTTTTGAAGATGCCAGTCGGCTATCAACCACCAAAATTTCTACAATTTGATGGTCAAGGCAATCCAAAGCAACATGTGGCTCACTTCATCGAGACTTGCAATGGCGCAGGCACATATGGAGATCACATGGTCAAACAATTCGTACGCTCATTGAAAGACAACGCATTTGATTGGTATGCCAACTTAGAGCCAAACTCAATTGACACTTGGGGGCAATTGGAAAATGAATTCCTTAATCGCTTCTACAGCACTCGAAGAACGGTGAGCATGGTCGAGCTTACAAAGACAAGTCAACTCAAAGATGAGCCTGTCGTCGACTACATCAATCGTTGGAGGAACTTGAGTTTAAATTGCAAAGATCGACTATATGAATCCTCTGCAATTGGGATGTGCATCCAAGGCATGCATTGGAGTCTGCAATACATCTTGAAAGGAATTCAACCAAAAACCTTTGAGGAATTGGCTACTAGAGCTCACGACATGGAGTTGAGCATGAATCTATATGAAGTTGAAGAAATTTCAACACATAAGCCCGACGAACTACAAGAAAGTCGAGAAATAGAACATGGGGGCAAATCTTTTGAAGAAACTCCAAGTGAAGATGAAGAAGAGGCGAGTGAATCTTCCAATCCATATGGCGATCTATGAAACTAAGTGAATACTCCTAAGCAAGAGTTTAAATTGTTCATAAAACTCCTAGATGCGAGTCAAAACCATCTAAATTCTCCAAATAAAGATATCAAGTGATACTCCTTGACACGAGTATAAAATGTCTACAAATCCAAATCATATGAATACTCCTTGACACGAGTATAAAATGTCTACAAATCCAAATCATGTAAATACTCCTTGACACGAGTATAAAATGTCTACAAATTCAAATCAAGTGATACTCCTTGACACGAGTATAAAATGTCTACAAATTCAAATCAAGTATACTCCTTGACACGAGTATAAAATGTCTACAAATTCAAATCAAATGGACACGGACACTCCTTAACACGAGTATAAAAGGTTTACAAATCAAGTTCGTCAAAGCTCCTTGATACGAGCATAAACTATCTAACTTCAAATCAAGTTCGTCAAAGCTCCTTGATACGAGCATAAACTATCTAACTTCAAATCAAGCTCGTCAAAACTCCAAAATACGAGTATAAACTATTTACAAATTCAAATTCAAGTTCAACTTGAAGAACTCCTAAATACGAGTATAAACTATTTACAAAGTCAAATCCAAATTTGAAATCAAGAACTCCTTGATACGAGTATAAACTATCTAAATTCAAATCAAGTTCATCAAAGCTCCTTGATACGAGTATAAACTTTCTAAATTCAAATCAAGTTCGTCAAAGCTCCTTGATACGAGCATAAACTATCCAAATCCAAATTCAAATCAAAGAACTCCTTGAAATGAGGATAAACTTTCTAACAAATCTCAAGCTCGAGAACTCTTGAATATGAGTATAAACTATTCACAAATTGAAAATCAAGAACTCCTTAATATGAGTATAAACTAATTAAATGTTCGAGACTCGTCCATTTCCACAACAAGTCGTTCATGAACAAGTCTCGAGGGGGCATTTGTAGGCACGTAAAATTTAAGGAAAATAATTAAATACTTAATTATATTTTCTATTAATATTTTTGGGATTAAATTAAATATAATTCCAAAATTAAATAGATATATATTTGGTATTTAAATATATGGAATAAATCTATGCAATAAAGGAATAAATCTGATGGAGCCAATCAAATCGTGCCACATAAGCCCTAGGCCCGTTATTTACGGGCTCAAGCCTGAAAGCCCAACCATAATTTGCCTAAATTGAAATTCTCTACACCTATAAATAAGGGTGCTTAGAGCATTCATAAATCACCACAAGAATTAGTTAGAGAGCTTTAAAGAGAAGAATATAAATTCTTCTCTACGATTTCTCTACAATATTCAAAGTGGTCGGTCGTCATCCATCATCGCGTTCCTCGTGGATTCGCCGCGTTCTTCGCCAAAGTCTGCTCAAATCTACGCTAGATCCGGACGTCCTCCGAAGCTCTGCGTTCCTCGCCAAAGTCTACTCAAATCTACGCTATATCCGACCGTCCTCCGAAGCTCCCGTTCGTCGTCAAAGTCTGCTCAAATCTACGCTAAATCCAGACGTCCCCAAATCACCGCGTTCTTCGCTAAAGTCGTCCCAAATCAGCTTTTAATCCGGAAAAAAGTCAAAAGACCTTCGGATTATCGCTAAATCCACACATCAAATTCGAAGAGATCAAGGGGAGCCAAATTCTCCGCAAATCTCGAAGCCACCCAAAGTTCAAGAAGCAAATCGGAGAGAGAATCAGAGGAGTCATAGAGATAGCAACCCGCACCCTACTCAAATCCTTCAAATATTTATTTGTACACATCTTGTATATTTATTTTATGAAATAAATAAAATTTGTGTTTACAGGAACGACAGGGCCTGCGCGAGCGTCTCGACCGGATCCTCCTCAGCGAGGAGTGGTCTTCCTTCTTCGCTCTGACTAGAGTGACGCACCTTCTTAGGGAGGAGCTCCTCCGATCACGGACCCCTTCTTGTCCGTTGTTCTTTCACATCTCAAACTCCCAAATCCTCGTTCCACTTCCAAAACATGTGGGTTAGGCACCACACCTTCCTTGGTGAGATGTCTCGTGTTTGGGCTGCCCCCACGGGTCACTCCGGGCTTCTCAATCTTCAGTTCAAGCTGGGGAGGGTTAAGAGGCACCTCAGATCATGGAACTGGAATGTGTTCGGCAATATCTCCGAACTTGTTCGTTCTGCTGAGGAGGCTCTCTCTGTCCTTGAGGATGCCTACGACTCTGAACCCTTTCCTGAAAACCGTTCCGCCCTCATGAAGGCTTCTGCTGAGTATACCCTTCGGTCCTCTATGGAGGAGGACTTCTGGCGCCAGAAGGCTGCCATCCGGTCGGTCTCTGAGGGTGAGAGAAACACCAAATTCTTTCAAGGGTGGGTGAAGCAAAAACGTTGCAAGTCGAGGATTCACTCGATTGTGGTGGGCAACGAGACTCTCTCGTCTGAGGCCGACATCCGTAATTCTGCTGTCTCCTTCTCCCGTAACCTTCTCACTTCTGATATTTCTTTCCTTTCGGATCCAGACCTCTCCGGAATTCAGAGTCTTCCCGATCTGCTATTTCGGACGCCCTCAGCCAAAAACCCACCTCCCTTGAGATTAAGGATGCGGTGTTTGGGATCTCTCGTGACAGTGTCTCAGGACCTGATAGATTCACATCCCTCTTCTTCCAGGCCTGCTGGGACACGGTCAGGGAGGACGTGGAGAGTGTCGTTTGGGATTTCTTTGAGGGCACCCCCATGCCCCGTAGCTTCACCACTACGACCATTGTCCTCATTCCCAAATGCCCTAATCCCCAATCTTGGTCTGACTTTCGCCCCATTAGCCTCTGCAATGTGACCAACAAAATCATTTCCAAGATCTTCAAGTGTCCGTCTTGCTCCAATCCTGCCCCTTCTGATTGCCCCCAATCAAAGCGGTTTCATCAAAGGTCGCCTCATCAGTGACAACATCCTGCTTGTTCAGGAGATGATGAGGGACCTCCCCCTCTGTCACCCTTCCCCAAACGTCGCCATCAAGCTTGACATGACCAAAGCCTATGATAGGGTCCAGTGGCCTTTCCTCTGCCTTGTCCTTAGGCGTATGGGTTTTTCTAATCGATGGATCGACATGATCATCTGTTGCACCCAGCATTGCTGGTTCTCGATTTTGATCAATGGCTCCCCCTCGGGCTTCTTCCCCTCTTCCCGAGGCCTGCGCCAGGGGGACCCCCTTTCTCCCTCTCTCTTCATCCTTGCTGCTGACTACCTGTCCCGTTCCCTCAATTCCCTTATGATTCCTCAGAGGCAGCTTTGCTTTAGGACGAGCAGGACCCACCTCCCGGTCACCCATCTGGCTTATGCCGATGATGTGATCATCTTCACTCAAGCTAGGGCCGAAACCCTTGATAGCATCATGTCCCTTCTTCACCACTATGAGTCATCCTCTGGTCAGTCCATTAACCTTAGTAAGAGCAATTTCTTCATTGCCTCTAAGCATGAGGCCGAGTGGGGAGACATGATTCATATCTCCACCGGCTTCCAGAAGGGCTCTCTTCCCTTCTTCTACTCAGGGGTCCCCATGTTTTTATTGGGCTACCTACAACCATTTGGGCTGTGCTTCAAAATTCAATGGGGTAATTCTATACACAGCCCCCCTTTTACTCCACACAGCCCCCCGAAATAAAATTACTATTAAATTTCCTATGTTGCCCTTATCGTCGTACCTGCCTCTTCTTCTTCTTCACAGCCCCCAGTCCCACTCTCTCTTCTTTTGTATTTTATCTTGGAAAGTTTGTCCTGTTGCCGGTGCCGGAGACGAGCTCCGTCGTCTATGCCGAGAATCATTCGACAAGGGGAAAATTCGCGTTTGTTTTAGTTTGGTTGACGGTTCATTGTGGTCGTTTTCATCTGAGTGATAGTTAATGAAAAATGTAGATTTTAATTGGTTTTCATGAACGACGGAGCTCGTCTCCGGCACCGGCAACAGGACAAACTTTCCAAGATAAAATACAAAAGAAGAGAGAGTGGGACTGGGGGCTGTGAAGAAGAAGAGACAGGTACGGCGATAAGGGCAACATAGGAAATTTAATAGTAAATTTATTTCGGGGGGCTGTGTGGAGTAAAAGGGGGGCTGTGTATAGAATTACCCCATTGAATTTTGAAGCACAGCCCAAATGGTTGTAGATAGCCCAATAAAAACTTGTGGACCAAGTCTAATGGAGTATGTGACATAATCCAATGCGTAAGCCATAACCCAACATTTCCTATAAATACCCAATTATTCCGCCAAACCCTAGTTTTCTCATTTCTTCAAGGGACGCATCGATCGACCATGCGCATCAGCTTTCACCATGGGAAGAAGTAAGTTTCTCCTCCGTCCAAGCTGATTTATCTTAGCTTAGCTATTGGATTTTGGCTGAAGATATTATGTTAGGGTTTCGGGGTTGAATTCAATTTGTTTCTGCTGTTTTGCGAGAATCTATTTCAACCGTTGTTAGAATTGTGCTCAGATTCTGCTGAATTTCTGATTATAGATGTTCTGGGAATTGAAAATGAATGCTTTTGATTCATGAACTTGAAAATATGCATCTATTTTTAAGTTTAATCCTTTGTCGTGAAATTTCTCGTGTTTTTGCGCCTTTCGTTTGATTGCTCATGCGTTTTAATTCAATCTGAGATTGAAGATTGCTGTTGGTTTTTTCTCGTGGTTTTGCCTTTGTATGATTGCTCATGCGTTTTAATTTAAGCTGAGGTTGAAGGCTAGGTTGTTTTCTAGTCGATGTTGTCAGCTCTTTGCTTTCCTAATCTCAAATTGAGAATGTTTTTGAGAGATTGTGAATGGATTAAGATTGAGATGGTTTAGTTTGAATTTCAGATTGGGTTACTACCTAGGATTTGTGGTTTCTTAATCTAATTGGCGATAGGTTGGTGTTTTCATTTCTGAAGTAGCTAAACCTAGTTCGTACCCTATTATATAATAATCGCATTGTATATTGAATCAGTTATTTCTTTTGCTTTCTTACAATCATGCAATCATGTCGTGTATGCAATTTAAATTGGATGGGTTCATGTAATTTAGGGCCAGCAAGGTGCTACCGCCAGATCAAAAACAAACCCTACCCCAAATCCCGTTTCTGCCGTGGTGTCCCCAATCCCAAGATCAGGATCTACGATATGGGCATGAAGAGGAAGGGTGTTGATGAGTTCCCATTTTGTGTCCACTTGGTCAGTTGGGAGAAGGAGAATGTCTCCAGTGAGGCACTTGAGGCAGCCCGTATCGCCTGCAACAAGTACATGACTAAGTTTGCCGGAAAGGATGCCTTCCACTTGAGGGTGAGGGTCCATCCCTTCCATGTCCTCCGTATCAACAAGATGCTTTCGTATGCTGGAGCTGATAGGCTCCAGACCGGTATGCGAGGTGCTTTTGGCAAGCCCCAGGGTGTCTGTGCCCGTGTTGCCATTAGGCAGGTTCTCCTCTCTGTTCGATGCAAGGACAACAACAGTTAGCATGCACAGGAGGCGCTGCGTCGTGCCAAGTTCAAGTTCCCTGGTCGTCAAAAGATCATTGTCAGCAGGAAGTGGTAAGCTATTTCTTAGTGGCTTATTCTGTAAATTGTTTTCTTTTAAAGTTGGATTGGTTTTGAAGTAAAGCTTGCATTTAAGCATCTCTGATTGATTCTAATGTTGATGAATGTACAACATATAGTCATTCTTTCGTAATTTCTTAGTGCAATGCGTAGTATGCCGTCTTAGGTTCTCATTACTGAGTGGATGAGTTATTCCTTGTGTTAATCTTAACCATCTGTTGTTTGTATGTGAACTTCAGGGGCTTCACCAAGTTCAACAGGAGTGACTATGTAAGATGGAAATCGGAGAACAAGATTCAGCCTGATGGTGTCAACGCTAAGGTTTGTTTCTTGAATTTGCACTTATCATGTCCTACAGTTTCTTAAGTTACCGTATAATGATAGTCCAACTTGTACAATTCATTCTGTGATTATCGTTCTTTGCAGCTTTTGGGTTGCCACGGTCGATTGGCCAATCATCAGTCGGGAAGTGCGTTTCTACAAGCGGTGAACAACGTCGTCTGAAGATAATAGCTTTTGAAATATTCTGCTTAGCATGAGTTGTAGACTTTATGCAAACTCTGTGATGTGTTGTTTGACATGTTTTGTTTCAAGTTTTGTTTTTGTATCTTTCTTATTGACTCTTTCTAGATTTATCATTAAAGGAAGATTTTTGTTCTTATATTATAGCTTTAGATTTTGCACCCATGCTTGGCAATTCAATGAAATGTTTTTCAAACTATCACGAGAAAACGATTTAACATATGCCAATTGAAGTGTGATGTCTTGATCAAGAAAGAATTATGAAAAGAAGACAAGTGAAGTGAGACAAACTAACTTTGCTAGAAGATACCACTTGAATTCTAACTTTCGTGTATCTCGTCCCTCTCCTTTGCCGTCAATGCAATGGAGGAGAACGTTTCCTCGGACAGTCTCTCACTCCTAATCGAGAGCCCCTTCTCTAAAATCAGCTTCAGTGCACGGGCTCTCTCTCGGTTCTTTTATGAATTGAATTTCAACTAATAGACATTGAATTTATGAAAAAAAATTGGAAGAAAAATGTAAACTTGAGTAGGGATTGAAATAGTCGTTGCACCCAACGGCATTATTCTGATTTTTTCATTTAATTTTTAATTTTTTTGGGCTGAAAATTTTAAAAGGAAAAAGGAAAATCAAGGGTGGTGATGTCATTATGATGTCACCACATGTGTCTAACACCCGCCTCAGTTCGTTCCGCTTCTGAGCTTGCCAAAGCAGGTAAGGGCTCTCGTTGCCTTGCACGCGGCGGCAAGCCCCTAATGCTCAGTCATGTTGGGAGTGCCTAATGCTAATTTGATGCCTAGAATCAAATAAAGTGAGAATCAAATATTGTGGTCAATATTTTTCGTCGTCGTCGTGAAATTAGGGTTGTTTATAGTCTCTTACTTCCATCTGCGTTGATCTAATTGAGTAGTATTTTGATTATATTCTGCACTCTCTTTCGTTGTGTAACGTCACTAGTTTTATGTTAGAGAAAAACTTAAGTAATGAAAACGAAAGGACCAAATCAGAATAAACGGATGGAGCATGTCAAAACGCGTTACAAAAATGAGCCATTAATATAGGTGCCTTCCTCCGGCAGCGTGTTTTCGCAGTACTACATTAATTATTTTTGGTTGCCACTTTATTGCAATTTAAATTTTATATAGATAATGGTTTTGACATCTCGTCTAATTTGTAAAATATCCCAACTTTTGATTATTTTAATTTTTCAATTATGCAACAAAGAATAATTCAATTGATCATCAATTTATCGATCACATTTGAAATTATACAAGCTACCGCCGGAATCGTTGCTAATCTATTTGAAAGTTCAATATGAGAGGATCGTTGTTTTCATAATTTAGGACTACATCAATGACCGATCATATTAAGTGTTCGTTTGGTTCAAGTTAAGTAACGGAAACGGAATGAAATCAAGTCAAGTAAGGAAATGAGAACAATAAGGGTTACTTTTATTAAGTGTTTGTTTTAATGGTAGTAAGAAGTCACTTGTGAGGGGATTCCCTTTCCCTTGTTTCCCCTCGAGGGTAACAACTTGAGGGAATGGGTTACCCTCAAGTAAGAGTAATGGTTAACTTGTTGCTCAAACCAAAAAACAAGTAATGGATTCACTTAATTGTTTCCCTTTTCTTACCCAAAAAAATGTGAACCAAACGAGGGCTAAGAGCCCAAATGATATATCGGGACGTCACACTTCAATTGATTTGCTTTTTAAAATGAAAAGAGTCAACTCTTATTTTTCAACATGGACTCCTTACTTTCATTTTTAACACACCGTATAAAATCTTGTGTCGAAATGAAACAGCCAATTGAAGTGGGTCGGAGAGAGTAATTCTCATTTAAAAATAAATAAGCCTTATCAATATCAAATAGTGAGACGTTGAATTTTCAAGTAAATAGCCCAATAGAAAAGTCAAAGCCCAGGAAACTTATGGGCCAAGTCTAATTAAAAGGTGACGTAATCCAATGCGTAAGCCCATTCCCATAACCTAGCGTATTTCAAATAACTACCCAATTACTACGCCGAAACCCTGTTTCTCTCATTCTCTCAGACGGCGGCGGCTCATCCACACGCGCATCTCTCACCATGGGAAGGAGTAAGTTTCTTCTCCGTCTAGCCGTGGATATTGTGCTGAGTTTCGGAATTGGATTGTTCTTCTTCGTATCGATTGTTATTATTGTATTGTGCCGTGATTCTGCTATGTGTTTGGCAGTTTTTTTTTACATAGATCTCGTTTTGGGAAAATGAATTGGTTTATATTCTTAGCTTTAATCGCTTCAAGCGTAGTCTCTTATGTTTTCGCTTTAGGCTGATTGCACACGCTTTTTAGTATAAGCTGGGATTGCTGAAATAGAGTTTTTCTAGTTGATGTATTGAGCTCGTTGCTTTCTCAGTGTTTTGAATTTTTTGAGAGTTTTGAAGTGTGGTAATGTTCGTCTGTGTTGATAGTTTAGTTTGCTTTTCAGTGAATTAGTGTTTGGTTTGAATTCAGTTTCTGTTACTATCTAGGGTTGCGATTTCTTAATCTGATTGCCGATGGATTGATGTTTTTCGATATCAATATATCGTGCACGAGATTGCGTATTAGATTCATATTGTAGATTGAGTCAGTAATTTAGTCTCCCTGCTTGGACCTCTAATTGGATGGATTGATATCTGTTATCTAGGGCTTGAATGATCTTTTTACAACACGTGATTGTGATTTATTAATCTGCTTGGTGATAGATTGGTGTATTCATTTCTGAAGTAGAAAGACCTGATATCATATTAGATTGAATCAGTAATTCAGTTTTCTTTCTTACCGTCATGTTATGTATACAAATTTAATTGAATGGATTCTTTTTATCTAGGGCCTGCAAGGTGCTACCGCCAAATTAAAAACAAACCCTACCCCAAATCCCGTTTCTGTCGTGGTGTCCCTGATCCCAAGATCAGGATCTACGATGTGGGCATGAAGAGGAAGGGTGTTGACGAGTTCCCATTCTGTGTCCACTTGGTCAGTTGGGAGAAGGAGAATGTGTCCAGCGAGGCACTTGAGGCAGCCCGTATCGCCTGCAACAAGTACATGACTAAATTTGCCGGAAAGGATGCCTTCCACTTGAGGGTGAGGGTCCATCCCTTCCACGTCCTCCGTATCAACAAGATGCTTTCGTGTGCTGGAGCTGATAGGCTCCAGACCGGTATGCGAGGTGCTTTTGGCAAGCCCCAGGGTGTCTGTGCCCGTGTTGCCATTGGGCAGGTTCTCCTCTCTGTTCGATGCAAGGACAACAACAGTCAGCATGCACAGGAGGCGCTGCGTCGTGCCAAGTTCAAGTTCCCTGGTCGTCAAAAGATCATCGTCAGCAGGAAGTGGTATGCTATTTCTTAAATGAATTCTCTGTGCTATATTTTATACCAACGTATTCAGTTCTGTAAACTGTTACCTTTCTTAGTTCACTTCATAACTGTCGTTTTAGTTTCATGTCACTGAATGGATGCCTTGTTGCTTGTGCTGAATCTGACCCTCACTATGTATTTGGAACTTTCAGGGGTTTCACCAAGTTCAACAGGAGTGACTACGTGAGGTGGAAATCAGAGAACAGGATTCAGCCTGATGGCGTCAACGCCAAGGTTTGTTCCTTGAGATTTTAGTTATTTTTATATTTTTTGTTAACGACACTAGTATGATAGATGATCATGTATAACTCATTCTGGGGTTATCGTTCTTTGCAGCTCTTGGGTTGCCATGGTCGATTGGCCAATCGTCAGCCGGGAAGTGCCTTTCTACAAGCTGTGAACAACGTCGTCTGAAGATAGCTATTCATACATCTGTTGAGCATGAGTTCTAGACTTTACGTTTTGTGTTATTTGACCCGAGGTTTCGTTGATGGGTTCAAACGTTTCGGGCATGATATTGCAAGTTCTTGTGTACCTTTCTTATCGACTTCTTCCAGAATTTTCATCAAAGGAAAGATTTTGTTCTTATTTTATCAATCATCTGTGTTTAGTCTTCATTCCTATTGAATTGCTTCTGCATATCCTTCCATCATCTGTGTTGATATATTTGCTATTCATAATTCATAATGTGACAATTTATTCTCGTGAAATTGACAGAATATTTTTCAATTTTAGGTATTATTATTCTGTAATTTGTGATGCCCAAAACATGTAAAAAATTATAGTGTGTTAATGTTTTGTGAACAAAAATAAGATAGAAATACATCCTTACGAAGTCTCAAAACCATTTGAAACAAAAATCATTAAGGTTTTTTTTTTTTTTTGGTTGTGGACGGAGGAAGTATAATATTACTTCCCATAACAGTTGAGCATTGCTCTTTCGCTAGTTTACCAAGTACACTATCCAATACACTCATTTCAATAAGTTAGCAAAATATGTTGAAAGAAACAGATTTAAATTAGATGGAGTAGCTCAAACATCTAGTACAAGCACAAAGTGCTTCCTCTCATCTCATCTCGTCTCATCAACTAGCCTGCAGTTTCTTAAGCTCCCATAATTTACCAATTTACTTGTCTTTATTTCTCAGACTCCTCCTTGTGGCCGAGACTTTTGTCGATTTCTCTATCTTAACGCTGTTGTCGTCTTTCTCTTCTTTGTCTCCTTCGGTTTTTCATCAGCACACAGCTCATTCGTCTTTTCTGGTTTCTCAATCTCACTTTCGTCTTCATTTTGGCATTCGAACGCTCTAACAATGTAAACCTGCAGGAACAAGGTTTCTTGGTTCCTTTTCCCTCAGTAAGGCCAAGTTAAGAAAATTTCATGCAGTCTTCTCATTGAATCGTTTAACATTGGACAATTACCTTAAATCTGGTAGGCTGGACCAATTCAAAGACCAAGGCATCACCATCATCCAGTTTATGATCTAATGCAAATGCTCTCCATCCGCCACTAAGCCCGGTTCTCTTGCTAATGAAAACAGCCTCGTATTCAGAGCCTTCTTCATTCTCCAACACCATTTCCACTGTCGACTTTGGAAGATGGTCTTCACAAAATTTAGTTGGGAGTCTCTATTTACAAAGACAACAAGTATTACATCGTAGTTCATCTTGAGTTGTTTCCAAGGAGATGCAAGTTGCGTGATTAGGAGTGACGTACCAACCAGAAGCAACTGTACACTACAAGAAAACAGTTTTTTCCTTGCGGAATCCCGACGGAGAAAAATTACGCAGCCAATTTATTGCAGATTCGTTGCGGATTGTTGTCAGAACTTACTGCTTGCAGATCCGTGGCGGAATAACTACTGAATTTTGCTGGCGGACTAGTTTCCGCCACAGATTTGATTTAGGATCTAAATCCTTGCAGATCCGTTGCGGAAAAGCTACTAAACTATGCTGGCGGACAATTTTCCGCCACGGATTTGATTTAGGATTTAAATCTTTGCAGATCCGTGGCGGAATACCTATTGAATTTTCTGGCGGACTATTTTCCGCCACAGATTTGATTTAGAGTCTAATGTCCTTGCAAATTCGTGGCGGATTAGCTATTGAATTTTGCTGGCGGACGTTTTTCCGCCACAGATTTGATTTAGGAAAAAAAATTTGCCAGAAATCCGCATTTAAAATTAGAAAATATATTTAAATTGAATATTGAATTTTAGTCCGTCGGCATTCCGCAACGTTTATTCAATTAAATTATCAATTCTTTCCCCCTCTTATTTTCATTCATCTACGCGCGAATTTCTCCAACATTGCAGCCACGCCGCACCGTCGCCGAAGCTTCATCAACCATGCTGGAAAACTTCCCTTAACGTCTGCAATTTCGATTTTCCCCTTGTACTTCCTATCTCCTACTCAATGTACCGATTAATTTCTGTTTTTTTTGTTCTAGGGTTTAGGACGTCGCCTGCCTTTCGCCGGAGTCGCGCCTGCCTTTCGCCGGAGTCGCGCCTGCCTTTCGCCGGAGTCGCGACTCCCCTTCGCCGGATCGTTGCTGCACTCGCTTGGTCCATTCCCGTCGCCCAGGAAGAAGCCTAGCCCTAGCGGCCTAGCTCCCTTGCCTCTGCTCGCTCTCTGCAGCTGACTCAAAAAAAAGGTAATCAAATTTTATA
This sequence comes from Thymus mandschuricus, assembly GCA_029379335.1. Taxonomy (NCBI): domain Eukaryota; kingdom Viridiplantae; phylum Streptophyta; class Magnoliopsida; order Lamiales; family Lamiaceae; genus Thymus; species Thymus mandschuricus. The sequence continues at coordinate 54,849,281 of CM057071.1, forward strand.
GTTCTACAATTGTTACTCTAAATGGTGAGCTGCTAGATGAGTTCCGGTGCTGGGCTTGTGCTAAATCACGGTTTTAATTTCTCTTTTGTTATGGAATGTGGAAACTGTGCGGTGCAGTATGTGGTCCTTAATCAATATGGCTAGTGAGTCTCTGTATAATCTCTGTGCTGCTGGATTGGCTGTAGGGCTCGCTTCTATTGGACCTGGAGTTGGCCAAGGGACTGCTGCGGGTCAAGCTGTAGAGGGTATCGCAAGACAGCCCGAGGCAGAGGGAAAAATACGAGGTCGTCTATTGCTTAGTTTATAGCTTTTATGAAAGATTTAACGATTTATTGATTGGTTGTAAAGTTTATTAATATGGTATATAGACATAGACAAACATAGTTTTACTTGTTATCAGTTTTTTCGTGCCCATGTGCAGAGTACCGAGTTAATTTTCTGCATTATCCAACTGTTCTTCGATTTCTGTCTGTCAGTGTTGTGAACTTCTTTTGTAACTCAGTCTCATAGCCTATAGGAAGGTGTAGAGTATCTTTAGGATGGCTTGAGTATGTAGAAGATTCTGGCCTGATATGTGATCTAACCAGGGAAAAATGTATAAAACTAATGATTACATGTGATGATTTATATTTAAGTTACAGTTTACAAGAACAATGCCACTTTTCTGAACTTTGCTTGCAGCAATCCACATAATTAAATATATGTATTATGTATCTGAATTTGAATTATGTATCTCGATTCTACAACTCTTTCTATAACTACATTGTTTTACTTCATTCCTGTCATAACATTTTTTTTTTTAGATATAAGTGTAGGAACTTCTTCCTCGAGTTCCTCTAAGGAGACTGTTACCCGTTATATAACCTTTTTCCTTCTTCTTTAAGCATACAAATTGCCTTTATCCTTGTTTTGTATTCACCAGCTTGGTAATTGCATTTGTAAATTTCCACCGGTTGGAAAGAATATGAAGGATAATTGAAGAGAGAGTCTGGATTTGCTCTGTGTTTTCAAAATGTAACAAGTAGCAGTTGTTGGGGCTGACATTTATTTTTTATAGTGTAATCACATTCTTTTCCTATTTGATTACTCGACTAAACTACTATTTGTTTTATGTGTATGCAGAAGATGGATTAGAAAGAATCATCTTCCCCTGCAACACCATTTTTTCTTCTCCAGCAGGTTTTTCTTAGTCAACAATCACTCAAACGAAGACCATATTAGGTCCCACTTCACTTGAATCAGTTTTATTTATTTATTTAGTTAATGGATGTTCAGTTGCCTTATAATCTTTGTCTAGTGCCTTAGTATTGCATCTGTAAATTCCCTATTCAGTTTCAAATTCTCTTATTTTACATCTAAAATGATTATAATATTACTATGCTAACAGAAGGTGAAGGTTTTTATCAAAAAGCAAACCATTACTCTCACTGCTTATCTTTTATTTTCATCTTCCTTTTGGAATTTTGGAATAATTTATGAACATATATATATAAGTTTATTTGGTAGATGGCGACGAGAGATAGAAGACCCTCTCATGTTCAGCCTACGAGAGACGGGAGACTTCCCTCTGTTCAGCCTACGAGGGATAGGAGACTCCCCTCTATTCAGCCTACAAGAGATCTCCCTGGATCTGATGACTCCACCCAGCCCGCATCTGACAATGAAAATGAGATCAATTCGACGCGTGTGGATGCGATTGCTGCTGCAACCACTGTGCCTACAGCTACAAACGCGTCAGTTGCTACTGTACACGTGGATGCAACTACCGGAAAACGAGTTTTATTCCTGTCCTATACTGGGTGTGTGCTATATAAATCATGAAAAATGCTAAAATTTAATATTATACTCATCAAATTGATATTTCTCAAATTTATTCTCATCGCAGAAAGAGCTTTCATCCCTCCCTGAAGGTTCGAGCTGCTGCAACCGACATATTTCAGTCTCTCCAGGATCCGGCAGGGGTTAATTGGAGGTCTGTTCCTTTGGAAACGAAGGAGCTCTATTGGGGCCAATTTAAGGTACTTAGCTTCTTAAGTTTCAAGTTATACAGAGAGATTGTGTGCATGTTACTAGCTGTAATTGAATTACTTGGAAATTCTACTCACTAGCTTGGAATTTTTTAGTATTTTCCAAAGTCATAATTAATTTAATATTTGTTCAACGTGTAAAATACTAATGTGGAAAATTAAGTCTGGTGAGAGTGTGACAAGAACTATATATTAATTATTTAAACTAATTTATTTGGATGAATGTGCATGTTTTGATTTTTTCTTCTACTCTTATCATATTATACTAATTCCTATGAATTAACTGTAGAAGCTTTAAATTCTGCATTTTAAACTTTGATAGCAATTTATTGTAAACTAGAGCCTGCGGTTGACTCCCAACTAATTATAAGCTCTAAAGGTTGAAGCCTATTTTTCAAAGTTTTCAACTATGCGAAATATTTTAAAGTAATTATTGTTGGAACAAAAAGGCCCAATTATGACTTGTTGATTACTGAGTTCTTGTAATAGAGATATTATACATGGGATGAGGAGAAGTTGAGCACTACTATGGTGAAAGGTCTTGTAATAGAGATATTATAAATGCGTATTGACATATTTATTTTATGTTGTTTGGTGTGAACAGAATTGAACAACAGGATGCAAAATCTATTATAAAAAAAATTAAAAAAAAAATTATATATTTGCTTGCGGATTGCCTACGGATATCAAAAATAGAAACAGTAATCCGTTGCGGATTCGTGACGGATCTATGAGACATAGAAAACTATATTCTACTGCGGAATCTTGGCGGATTCCCGTCAATTTAATTTCCGCCACAGATCCGCCACGAAAGTCCGCAAGCATTCCGCCATAGATCGGACAAAACACCTGACACACCTCCGCCACAGATCCGCCATGAAAGTCCGCAAGCATTCCGCCTAGGGCTGCAAACGAGCCGAACCTGATCGAGTACTGTCTGCTCGGGTTCGGCTCGTTTAGTATTTTACAGGTTCGGGCTCGGGTTCGAGTTCGATTCGAGCTTTAAATTTGGACTCGAGCTTGGCTCGAGTTAAAATTTTGAGAGTTTGAATTCGGCTCGAGTTCGGCTCGTATTCGGTTCGAATTTGAGCTCGAATTTTGCTCGTGAAAAGAACGAGTTCAGACTCGTTTAAAAAAACTACTCCCTCCGTCCTTAAATAAGTGTCCCGAGCCGCCAAAATTTTTGTCCCATAATAAGTGTCCTATCACATATTTCAATGTAAAATTTTGGCTAAACTACCAATTTTACCCCTATTATCATTACACTTTTTTTACTTTTTCAATTTCCAATGTAATGATTAGGGGTTAATATGGTAAATTTATACAATTCCTTGGTTATTGCACTTTGGCGGCTCGGGACACTTATTTAAGGACGGAGGGAGTATGATTTAAGCATATTTTATTAACATTCCATTATTTTAACCTATAATTTTTTATACATAAATGTTAAAGCTCGTTTACAGGCTTGATTAGAGATTCGATTAAGAGTTCGTGAAACAGGCTCGCGAACATGCTCGATTAATATACGAGCCGAACATGTTCGCGAGCAAAACGAGTCGAATACCTTACTGCTCGAGTTCGGCTGGTTAAGTTAACCGAGCTCGAATTCAGGCTCGAGTTCGGCTCGTTTGTTAATGAAATTCGAGCTCGAACGAGCTTTTACCGAATCGAGCACCGAGTAAGTCCCGAGTAGCTCGGCTCGTTTGCAGCCCTAATTCCGCCACAGATTTTCATTCCGTCGCGGTTCCGCAACAAAAAATCGCCGACGGACATATCCGCCACATATTAGATTTGCCGATGCGCCTTACTGCTGCAACCAGTTTCCGTCGCCGATTCGCAGCCGTTGCAGATCCGTGGCGGAATTCTTCATTTCTGTTGCGGAATTTTCCGCAAGGACAAGACTGTTTTCTTGTAGTGTATATACTACGTGAGACCGGACCATTGATTTAACGAATGAAGGATATCCAGATTGTAGATTACTTCTAAGCTTCTCTGCATTGTTAAACTTAACGCTCGACCTCTTTCCATGTATGATGCGACTTTGACTTCTTCAGCCGGTCTTGCAAGGTAGCTTTCATGCTAAAATTATCAGTTTTCGGTTGGCATAATATATTTATAAATAGAACTGCTAGTATTCAGCACAGACATGCTTACCTTGCCCACGAAGAAGGATTAAACCTTGATCTCTTAGGTGCAAAATGCTCGATATCAACCTGCAGCGATGATTACATATCACTGTAAATTCAACAATGAAAGTATCCAAGTCCATTGATGTAGTAGAGTATGAATGAAGATCTTTTAAATAGTAGTTACGCTAACACAAGTATGTAGTAAAAACTAATAAAAACAACCTCACCCACACAAAATTAGAAGAACATGCTACAAATTATCGATTTTTTAGTTGCTGTTTTTTGCATTTTTAGAAACTTGTCTTTTGTCTTTGGTATCAGCTATGATTTGAAACTGCTTTGCGACGCAAATACGTCGGTATGGTGGGACATTGAAAGTTGTCCCGTCCCAATTCACTGCGACGCAACTGCTATTCCAGAGCACATTTGCACCGTTTTTGGTCGCAGAAGGCCGCTAACAATCTTCACAGATACATCTAATATCGTCAAGTCTTCCTACTTGCGATTAGGTTACTGCAAGATGGCATTTAAATTTGTGCTTGCCAGTGAGTCTCTGAGTCTCTTGCACTGTACAAATTATTCTGCTACGTATATTTATTATCTTAATTTTGACAATTTCTTTTTTTATTTTGTTGTAGAATATAGCAGTGATGACATGATGATTGCTATGAGGGAATGGGCATGGCAGAACCCTGCTCCAGCCATTTGTTTGCTGATCTCAGGTAACGAGATCTATCACTCTATACTTGATGAATTGTGCTCCGAAGGGTATGATATACTACTCGCACATCCCGATGGAAAGAGAGAAATATCACTTGCTTCCAAAGCAAGTTGCGTCTGGGAGTGGAGCGACCTCGTCCATGGAGACGATTCATATAGGTACATGTGGTATTAGTATTTTGATCCATTATAAATATATTTACTTTTCATTTCATTGTTTTAATTTGAATATTTTTTCTTGTGTGTGAAAGGGGTTCAATATTATCAATTTTGGAAGATGGTTGGGTGTATTCTTATGATCATGGGACTATGGAGAGTGAGAGTGAGAGTGAGAGTGAGGAGGAGGAGGGGGAGGATGCTGAGATTCGGACGGAACGCAAGCGTACTCGTACGGGCGAAATGATATCGGTGGGATAGGCATGTTAACATTGTATTTTTGACGGGCTGCTAACAGTCTTAGTAGTATGCCTAAAGCCTGTATATTTTGATTAGCGACTGACTTATTTTATTATTTATTTTGAACACAATTAGCCATATCAAGTGTAAAGAAAAGGTGCAAGTTAATGGAATGGAATGAGCGTGGTTGTGCTGAGTTGCCAATATTTTTAATTTTCATTTTACTTCCTCCTTTTCATCATCTATATATGAAAACGATTACACCATATAATGCATCTGCAATGGACATGTTCCAACGCGATTCTATTACAGTCGTTCATGACTAATGACTCCAAATTTTCATAACTATATTTTTTTAGGATACGGAAGTTCATGGCTAACAGATGATATTATAACGAAATACAATAGATGATCTTATCCGTTCCTACTAGTACAAACAATTCAAGAAGTAGGCCAACTTGAATATTTGCATTTTAATTTAATTACGAGAAGCAATAGGCCATGTTTTGCAAGACCTACACCTAGCTTGTTGAACTAAATGCGTATTGTTTTTTATTGTTTTTCTATAAATGGCTAAATGAACCTAATTTATTATATATTTTGCTCTTCAGCTTTGACCAATTTAATTAATTAATAAACCTTTCGATTAGTAATATATAATGTTCCGAAACAAACTGATGGATCCATTTACTATTCGCAACAAAATTAACTAATCAATCTTACAAGTGTTTATACATTACATATTGTGAATTTATGAAAAGTTAATGTTGGAGTACCTTGTTTGCTTCGGTTGATGTTGCAGTTCAGAAACGTTTCTTCAAAATAAATAAATTGATTTCTTTACATAATCAATGGCCTCCAACTCTCTAGCTAAATATATCTGATTTTTTTATTTTTTTTTTCTCTTTTAAAAAAAATGATAGATGGTGGTATGCAATAACATGAAAATATGCAATATATATAGGCAGCGATATACTTCCTCCATCTCATATAAGTAGTTCCATTTGGAATGGGAACAAGAGCCAATAAAGGAGGAAATGTGTGGCTGTAATTAATTCTGAAGAGAAAGAGTTAATTTTAGCCAAGTATTCTTTACCATTTTCGGAAATGGTACTAATAGATGAGACGGACCAAAATGGCAAATGAGACTACTTATATGAGATGGAGGTAGTATATATATAAAGTGCTAATTAGTAGTGTTGTGCTATTATAATAGATAGTTTGAAAAAAGAAAAAATCTAGATAGCCATCACTTTTGTGGAATAATTATTTGGATAAGGTTAAGACTTTGATTAATTATTTCGTTTTCACAAACACCAAGTTGAATTCAATCAATTCATAATACATATAATTATTAAATGAGTATTGGTATTTTCTAAATGGGTCAATTTGAGTAATAATATAAGACTCGTTAAAAAAAAGAGAAATTTTATTTCTATAGTTTTTGAATAAATAGTTAAGAATATAAAATTTATCAACTTAATAATTCTATTCAAAATTAAAAGGTAACAAAAACATCTCGAGTTTATTGCTAAAATTACAATAATATCCGCGCCATTTCATTCATTTTAAATAAAATTTAATATCCGATTACATAAATAATTTACATGTATTTAAATTTCTATTCTCTTAGATTTATTGACATAAAAAAACTATTCCAAAATGTATTTTCTTAGTAGGTTGGGTCGTAATATGTAGCTTACAGAAAAAATAAAATAAAAATAGGCACATGATGAGGTAAGCTAACAACGAGAAATATTGAATTTGAATTTAGCTCCAAAATAAGTTTGACCAATTTAATTAACTAATAAACCCTTCGATAATTAACAATATAATGTTCCGATCGATACATCAACCAATGTACTAGCTATACTATTGATTATTTAATTTTGCAAACGTTTTATTCTAATAGTGATGATATGCAATTCCAATCTCATGAGTAACGACTTATTTTTAGCCACCTATATATTTATCTCGTGTCGATTTGAGAGATGTCTCGAGCTCTATATATAGATTGAATTACCATCTCGGTATCTCCTTTAAGGAATAAATTGCTAAATTCTAATAGATAATTGAGTGTTTGATTAAGTAAAAACCGATTTTTTTTTGGGACTAAGTTTTACTATGTTAGATTCTCTTTTTTTTGCAACTAGTAGCAATTTTTTTTTTGGGTTTTGTTGGAGAAATATTCTAATTCTATGAAGCATGTTTAATATAAAAATGAGACTTATTAATGTCACGAGTCAAACATATATATAATTAACATTATTTGAAGCATCAAATATTCGTATAGGCTGCAAAATGCATCACCGAACATAAGGTTGTATCCACTGTTGTTCTGTATCGTCGTATAATCATTTTATTGCAAATTTTTTGGCTGATGATTGTATCCATTTTTTCCCTAGTGTAGCATGACCAATTGAGCATGGTTTTGAACTATATTTGAATATGTCAATATTTGGTTGAGAATTTTTTTTGAAAACGATTCAAAATTATATTCTGATTTAATTTTCGATTTCAAGCAAAAAATCCACTAAGGTTATATTAGTCAATTCATAATTTAATGTAGAGCTATGTATATCATACCAAACACAATATTAATTTTAGTATGAGTTTTTATATTATCCTACCAAACACTATATTCAGTGGCGGATGAAAGTAGGGGCAAGGGAGGTCAATTGACCTCCCTTTTATTTTTGCATGAAATATTAATATTATACCTCTAATATTATTAATCCATTTTTATATATCCTAAATTCATATATAAAAAATTAAAATCACAAAAATTATGGTGATAGGAAATGGCCCATCTCCATAGGCCCAAAGGCCCAAAACCTAACAACATGCCCAGACCGGCACAAGCCCAGATCGGTATAAGCCCAGCAGGCCCATGGAGTTGAGCCCTAAACCCAGAACGTGGGCTGATGGAGAAGAAACCGCAACAGACAACCGTCCATGAACCCCACGTCGCCCACTCCTCAACTGACGTCGGCGACGACTATAAATATAGGATCCACTTGTATTGTAGATTTACTTACGCTATTCTGAATACAAATCATACCCCTTTTTCTCCCCGTGGACGTAGATCACATCGATCGAACCACGTAAATCCTGTGTCTTCTTTTATTTCTGCATACAAACCACGTACAAACTCTCACTCTATTTGGGCCGCGAATCGAAGGTTCATCACTGACGCCGTCTGTGGGAAACTGATTCGTGTTCGAATTTTCGATTCTTGCTGCTCAAAATCACTAGCCATGCCGCACGGAAACCAGTTGCTGTTAGGAACCCCTCGCCGCCGAAGGAGCCGCCGGCGACAGCCCGAGGAACCAGCCTCGGCAATGGGCGCAGAACAACCCAATGACATCCCTGTCAACGATCGGACCGTGACTAACGGGACATCGGAGGTCCCAGATGCCGGCGAGCAGAGCGCCGAGGGAAACACAGTGGCACCATCCTCACAGGCCCAACCGGTCCAGCCACACCGAGCTCCAGTGAGCTCGCGTCTAGGACCACAGTCTCACCCGACACCGGAGGGCCATGTGGAGAATCTCACAGCCAACCGGGAACGCGAGCTGTTCGGTCCGGAAGCAACTCTACGCCTGTCTCCGGCCACCCGACCGAGCTTAGCCGCTGGTCTCTCCCCGGTCATACAGCCGAACTCAGTGGCCCCGCCTCATCCTCCTCTTCCTGGGATCGAGGAGTTGCTAAGGAACTATCTCACCACTGCACCGGGCCGCGAGTTCCTCAACCAATACACCGATGCGCAAGGAGTCCCTCAGTTCGGACAGGGGATCCCGCAGAGACCCAGTGGACAGGACTTGCGACACTATCTCCAGCAAGTCCGAGGACAGACCCAGGGATACCAACAACCGACCTCCCACATAGTCCAGCCGAACTACGCTACTGCGCCGCCCCATGGTGCACCTCCCCAAGGACACCTAGCTGGAGGAGCGCAGATTTTTGACGCGCTCGGCAGGATTATCAGTCCGCTCTCGGAAGAAATCCTTAACACACCCATGCCCTTTGGGTATACGGTGCCGAAGATTAAGGCGTACAATGGAGTTGGAAATCCGAGTAATTTCCTTAGCCAGTTTAAATACAGCATGCTGAACCAAAATCTGGGAAGTGTTCACATGTGCAAGCTATTTCCCGAGTTGCTAATTGATAATGCGCGGGAGTGGTTCGACAGTCTGCCTCCCGGGTCGATCAGATCGTATGCCGATCTGATGAATGTGTTCGCTAGGAGCTTTTCCCAGCGTGCTGAAGTAAGACATACTCCGGCCCATCTGCTAACCGTGAAGCAGGGCCGAGGTGAATCGCTACAAGATTTCATGACCCGGTTCGATAGGGAGTGCTTGTCGACTCGATGCACTAGGGATCTCCTCATCATCTCGGCATTCCAAAATGCCATCAGCTCGGACCATCTCTACAGGGAGATTCTGGCGAAGGAACCACAGACTACTACCGAACTGTGGGCTATAGCAGACAAATTCGCCAAGATAGAGGAGGCGACCAGACGCCGAAAAGAAGTGGACCGAGGTGAGACCTCAAAGAAGAAAGAAGATGCGCCCCGGAAAGGGAGCGGATTCAGCGAGGTCCGATTGAGTCTCGTCTCGGACCTCGGCAGAATCAGCACAGCGAGGTCCACCGACATCACAGTCCGCACAACGGCCAACTCCACAGTTCACCCCGTTGAACAAACCGAGGACCGAGATCCTCGAGTTGCACACTAACTTGTTCGAGAGACCAAGGCCGATGCGGGAGGACGGCAAGCCGAGGTCGAAGAACAAATATTGACAATTCCATGAAGACTACGGACACGAGACGGAGGATTGCAGGAACTTGGCTCAAGACATCGAGAGTCTAGTTCGCAATGGTCAGCTTAAAAAGTATCAAGATCGGAGCGCGGGGTTAATCAAGTGGATGCCCCCCGAAGTCAAAAGAAGAAAAGACAGTATAGAGGATGATGTTGCAGCGCGGAAGCTGAGAAGAAAGTAAAGCACAATGAGGACGATGCCGATGAGGACGGAGATTACCAGTATGATGGGGTAGTCGCTACGATCTCCGCTCTCGCCAAAGGGCAGACTAAATCATCCTTCAAGAATGGGGCGCGCAACCTGCCGAGCAGGGAGCCCGCTAATAAAAGGTTCAAGAAGGAGGAAGCCAGAACTTTTTCGGCCGAGGACCCGGTGCCCCCCATGGTGCCACACTCTGACGCCATTGTCATCAAGGTTGTGGTAGCCAACATGCTAATCAAGAGAATTCACATTGACACCGGGGCGTCGGTGAATATCATGTTCAAGCATTGCTTTGATAGCATGGAGCTGGAGAAGTCGAAGGTCATGCCGACCACACGGCCATTGCGGAGTTTCACACAGGAAGAAACCCATCCCCTAGGGACGATCGAACTGCCCGTCACAGTAGGGAAAGGATCGAGGAGCACCACTAATGTGACCGAATTCATGGTGGTGGAAGCCAAGTCTCCATACAACATAATCCTAGGCCGTACCTGGATGAATACGGTGAGAGCGATCTGCTCCACGTACCACCTAGCTGTGAAAATTCCAACTAAGGGAGGGGTAGCTATGATCCGCGGCGATCAGAAAATGGCAAGGGAATGCCTGCATGTGGCGCTCAAAGGGCAAGGGGCACCGCCCCAACTGCCCCAAGCATAGCAATTACCGAACTCCGAGAAGCCGAAGAAGACATCGCCAGCCGAAGAGAGAGAGGTGGCATTGTATGAGGACGACCCTGCCAAGGTCGTCAAGGTCGGACTGACCGAACACCCTCAACTTCGCGAACAGGTTATCCGGCTTCTAAAGGAGTACAGAGACGTCTTTGCATGGTCCCCGTTGGACATGACAGGAGTATCGCCCGAGCTAATCACACATCAGCTCAAGATCGACCCCGAGGTCAGGCCGGTAAGACAGAAGCAGCGCTCTTTCGCCGCGGAGCGAAATCAGGTTATAAAGACCGAAGTGAACCAGCTGCTGGATGCCGGGATCCTATTTGAGGTCACTTACCCGACCTGGATAGCGAACTCGGTAATGGTCAAAAAGGCTGGGGGAGGGTGGCGCATGTGCATCGATTATACCGATCTCAACAAGCACTGCCCCAAAGACTGTTACCCTCTGCCCGACATCGATAAGAAAGTGGACTCCTTGGTCGGCCATAGGATCTTCAGTTTCCTTGACTTGTACAAGGGGTACCACCAAGTCCTAATGGATGCCGAAGATGCAGCCAAGACGGCATTCATTACAGACTTCGGCATCTTTGCCTACCGCAAAATGCCATTCGGATTGAAGAACGCAGGAGCTACCTACCAGAGGATGGTAGACAAGATATTTAAAGAACATATTGGGAAGGAGGTGGAGGTTTATGTCGATGACACAGTGGTAAAAAGTAAGGAAGAGAGCACAAGTGTTGCCGATCTCCGAACTGTGCTCTCCCTTCTTCGCGAGGTCAACCTGAAGCTTAATCCCCAAAAATGCACCTTTGCTGTGACCTCGGGGAAGTTTTTAGGTTGTTGGATTTCCCAAGAAGGGTTGAGGGCAAACCCATCAAAAGTTAAGGCTGTGCTGGAAATGAAGGATCCAAAGTCGATCAACGACGTGCACAGACTTACTGGGTATCTTGCCGCACTGAGCAGGTTCCTATCCAAAGCCGCGGAGAAGCAGTTGCCCTTTTTCAAGATTTTGAAAAAGGCGCCCGAATTCAACTGGAGTTCGGAACACCATCTCGCACTGAGCCAACTAAAAGATTACCTCAATAATCTGCCAACCTTGTCAGTGCCAAAAGGGGGAGAAGTGTTGTATTTGTATCTAGCCACCTCGGAGGAAGCTATCAGCGCGGTGCTCGTACGCGAAGAGGCAGGGCGCCAACTGCCCGTATACTTCATAAGCCGATCTCTCAAAGGGCCCGAGGTGCGATATCAGCCATTAGAAAAGCTCGCTTTGGCACTGGTCAACGATGCTCGGCGCTTACGTCCGTACTTTCACGCACATCCTATACAAGTCCTAATAGACTCACCACTTCGGCAGGTACTGACAAAACCCGAAGCATCAGGGCGAATAGCGAAGTGGGCTATTGAATTGGGAGAGCATGATAATACTTACGCCCCTCGCCAGGCCATCAAAGGACAAGCGTTAGCAGACTTCTTGGTCGAGACCTCGATAGCCAAAGTCCCGACCTCGGCACCAGAGCCAGCTCGCACGCACATGGCAGAACCACCAGAATGTTGGCATATGTACGTGGATGGGGCTTCCGGAAAAACGGGAAGCGGAGCAGGAATCCTCCTCATCAGCTCGGAGAAGAAAGAGTTCACCTATTCACTTCGTTTCCAGTTCGCAACTACCAACAACGAAGTAGAGTACGAGGCGATACTGGCCGGACTCCGAATAGCCGCAGATCTGAAGGTTACAGCCATCAAAGTGCATAGCGACTCACAAGTAGTGGTGAATCACATGCTTGGCAAGTACGAAGCAAAGGGAGAAAGGATGAAGAAGTATTTAGCCAAGGCACGGAGCATGCAACAAGCTTTCGCATACTTCCAGCTCGAACGCATCCCCCGAGCTCAGAACTCCCGAGCTGACGTTCTCAGCAAATTAGCTGCAACCCCTAGCAACTCGCCAGTGGAGGATGTCCAGCATAGGAGCATAGATGAGGCCGAGGTCAACGATTTGGATGATGAGCCGCAGCCGACGTGGATGACGCCCATCCTAGCATATCTGACGAAGGGGGAGTTGCCCAAAGAAAAGACGGAGGCAAGAAGGATATTGTCAAAGTCATTACGATATACTGTTCTGGACAATATCCTTTACAAGAAATCGTACCTCCAGCCCTTACTTAAGTGCGTCGGGCTGAACTCAACAGACTATATCATGAGAGAAGTGCATGAGGGGGCCTGCAGAAGCCATATCGGATCTCGGGCTCTCGCAAAGAAAATCATAAGGTGGGGATATTTATGGCCCACTATGTTCAAGGACTGCACCGAGCTGGTGCAAAGATGTGAAAAGTGCCAATTACACGCCAACGTGCCAAGGCTGCCCCAGACCGAGCTGGCGACGATGCAAAGTCCCTGGCCGTTCGCACAATGGGGAATAGATATAGTAGGCCCATTCGATAAAGCACCGGGTCAGTTGCGACATCTCATAGTTGCAATCGATTACTTTACGAAGTGGGTAGAAGCGGAGCCCCTAGCTGCGATCACGAGTAAGAATGCCCGTAATTTTGTATGGAAGAACATAGTGTGCGGCATACCCCATGTCCTAGTATCCGACAACGGGACACAGTTCACGGACAGAATTTTTAGGGAGTGGTGTGACGGACTGCGAATTCAGCAGCACTTCACATCGGTAGCCCACCCCCAGGCAAATGGTCAAGCCGAAGTGACGAATCGGACGATTGTCAAAGGCCTTAAGACACGACTGGAGAAAGCCAAAGGGTTATGGGTGGAGAACCTTCCAAATGTTCTATGGTCCTACAGAACAACTCCGCGAACAGCGAATGGCGAAACACCGTACAGCCTAGCATACGGAACAGAAGCTGTCAACCCGGTCGAAATCGGACTGCCCAGTCCGCGCACGACTCGCTTCGTCGCCGAGGTGAATGACGAGAACCGATGTGCGGATCTGGATCTATTAGAAGAAAAGCGGGATGCAGCTTACATCAAGGAAGCCCGATACAAACGACTCATAGCCCGATATTACAATCGGCGAGTTCGAGACCGGCAATATTGTGTAGGAGATCTCGTCCTACGAAACAATGAGGTCAGCAAGGCTTGCAAGCTCGGCAAGCTGGAAGCCACATGGGAGGGCCCATACCGAGTGGACGAGGTCCTTGGTAAAGGTGCCTACAGGCTTTCCACTATGTCCGGGGAGCCCATACAGCGGCCATGGAATGTAATCCATCTGAAGAGGTATTATGCATAGATGTGGAGTATCATGTAGGGTAGAGTCATGTCAGTCAGTCCTTTGTTCAGTTCGGTTTCCTTGTTCAGTTCGGTCATGTGTTCAATTCGGTATTGTTTTCCAAATGGTTTCAAGTAGTGAAAATTCTTAGTTTCTATTCTATTATGTGTTTGTCATTTTGCATTACTCCACTTATATGCGCATTACCTCGAAATTACACATTATCCTGACGAGGACAAGTGTTAAAACTAAAAACAGAATCGTACGAAACAGGGGACCACCCCTATCGACCTAGTCGGCAGAACAGGAACCCGACTAAGACCCAAGCGTCACTTCGGCAGCGGATAATAGGCGATATGCCATCCTAAAACCGAGGGAAGACCCAAGTGTCACGTCGGAAGCCGAAGTCAGGCTCCCAAGCCACTTCGAAAGACTCGAACAATGACCTATGCATCAGTTCGGGAACGAATCGAGCAGAAATGCCAATTCGAAAATAGGCTATGAGCCAACGAGTAATAAAAATACACTAACATAAATATATATATATATATATATATATATATATATATATATATATATATATATATATATATATATATATATATATATTTATTATTTTGCAGGATATACAACTTATGTATTAGAAGGACCGCCCTCGTCCAGCCTCTTGCTACAATTGAAGTACCTAGCCCAACCACTAGTTGGCGGGTTAAGCAAAAAATCAATATTTAAATTTTCCTTCTTTCGGGAGTTCTGCCCCGAACTGTGCCCACCGCCACGCCCACCACCGCCTCGGCTCGTCCCACCAGTTCGGCCTGCCCCTCCTTGTGCGGAATTCCGACCACGTGGGACTACAGGAGCACGGTAATTCCCATCTCCTAGATTCGGGATTGGCCTGCGGTTCTGTGCAGGAAACAACATGTCTAGACGATCTTTAATCAATCGAGACAGCACTGTCGGGCTCAAGGCACGGAACCGAGGGGCGTGTTGTTTAGAAGGCTGCACGTCAGGATACCGATCTAGCCATTTCTTCATTATTGGGTGGCGAGATAGCACTAACGGGAACAAGTTTGTCAGGTATAACAGCTCGGAAATAAAGTCAGCAACTTCCCATGAGCCCGAGCCACGGTTCTTGCATTCACGCACTACACCTCGCACAGCCTCCAAGGCCTCAGCTTCGACTTCGGAGATCGTCTTGCCACCGAGCTCATGAATAACTCTCTCATACTCGGCGTGTTCGGCTTCGATCTTCTCGGCGTTTGCATAGTCCTCTTTCAGTTGGAGATACCGAGCTTTGTTAGCATCCGCCTTGATCTGCAGCGCATTATACTTAGCGTCGAACTCATTGCGAAGCTGTTCGGCGCGTTTGTCTAGCCGTCCGATCTCACCATCTTTGGCGTCAATCAAGATCTTCAGTTTTTTAATTTCATTTAAGTATGGACTTACGTCAAGATCGGATTTATTCTACAGAAATGAAAGTGGAAGAGATAAGCAAAACCGAACGAAAACTTTCATTCAATAGAGAGGCAGTACAGTTACAGTTCGGATATTAAAAAAAAAAAAAAAAAAAAAAAAAAAAAAAAAAAAAAAAAAAAAAAAAAAAGGGGAAAATTTTACAAGTAGGGGATCAACTGACCCCGCCAGTAGGTTCAGCCTCGGTGTTCGGTGCGCGCGTTTCGGCAGCGTCCTTCACTCCGGCATCACCTTCAACGTGGCCAGTTTCCACGTCCATCTCCTCATCCTCCTCCTCCTCACTCTCCGACGGCACGTCGGGAGAGAGCGGGCGCTCTGCCAGCTCCTCAAGAAAGGGACCGCACAATTTCTCGAACTCAAGGTCCCGATCAAATTGGCAGTCCCGCACCTCGGCAGCAGACAAGGGAGTCCGCTGCTCGGCAAAATACCCCACAACCGGAAAGGGGGAGGCTTTCTTCAAAATTTGGAGGAAGTAAATCCGCAGCATCTCCTCGTCCTCGACAGGCTTGTACCCATACTTTCCCTTATCAAGGGTGGGGAAGTCGGCAGCAACGCGGTCGAGAACCTTAGCCACCGCCCGGGTCTTCGCCGGCCCGGTCAGCGCAGAAACCAGGGCACTAAAGCCCTGGCTGTAAACGACCCTTTCGACAAGGGCCTGAATAAACTCGCCCTGGCCTGCGGACAGCTCCTCCTCCCGAGCACGAGCCGCCGCAAGTTCCTCCTCGCTCTTCGCTGCTTTCTCCTTGGCAGCGGCGAGCTCGGACTTGGCAACAACCAACTCTTTCTTCAGCTCGTCCTCCCGAACTGAAGCCGAGGTCAACTCCTTGGCTAACTTGGCTTTATCACTAGCCAAATCCTTGATCTTCTCGCTAGCTCGGTTGTTGATCTTCACCGAGCCCTGGAGGAGGTTCTTCACGGCGCGGTAAACACAATCAAAATCCTCCAGCGTCGGGTCCACGCCCTGCATTAAATCCAATGTTAGAAGATTTTAAAAAAAAAAAAAAAAAAAAAAAAGCTACAACAAATTTTGAGAAGACAAACTTACGGCCGGGTACGATGGGATCGGAGCTCGGACAGCGGTTATAGCCACATCGGGCTCGGACGAGGCCGAGCCCATCACAAGCTTCCCAGTAGCCGCCAAATCGATCTCTTCGGCGGCAAAAGTTGGGGCCCCGTGAGATCGTAATTTCGTAGGGCAATTAATGCAGCGAAAAATAAACGACACAAGATATTTACGTGGTTCGATCTTTCGATCTACGTCCACGGAGAGAAAGGGGCGGCCGTATTTTATTAGCTTTCTCGAGAGAGATTACAGAGAGCCTATCTTCCTTTTACAAAGAATCTATCTCTTATTTATAACTATTTTCCCCTCTCCATAAATGCTTGTGAAGTGGGGATGTTAGTGGCGGCTCCATGATCCCATGTTCATCTTAGTGGGTTTCTTCTTGGGCGTGGGCTCCTCATGGTTGGGGCTTAGGAGTTGGGCCTATTCTTGAAAAACATCTGAGTCTTCTACGTTTGAATGAGTCGCTTCTCGTGGGCCGAACTACTTGGGCCGAGCTTTGTTGTTGGGCCTAGTAGTTGGGCCGTATCCTATCACATCCCCTCCCAAAAAGACGTGGAAGCGGGGATGTGATGGTGATGATGACATAGTTGAGTCGAAGTCGATTAGCCCGCCAAAGTAATAGATTATGACAAAGTCGAATCGTAGTTCCCCGTAGTATTTCTGATGCCGATGGCTTTAATGGATTTTTGACGAAGTGACAAAGTCAATCCAACCGAGGTGGATTTTTGACGAAGTCAAGCTGTCTATCTCGCCCGAAGTGGCACTAGGGCCTATCATCGGCTTCCGACGTGGCACTTGGGCCGATCATCGGGTCTTCCGAAGTGGCCCGGAGGTCCGACTTCGGCTTCCGAAGTGACACTTGGGTCAATTCTCGGGCTTGAGATGGCTAATAGTCTATCGTTGGCGGCCGAGGTGACGCTTGGGTCGATCATCGGGTTTTTTCCGAAGTGGCACTATGGCCTATCATCGGCTTCCGACGTGGCTCTTGGGCCAATCACCGGGTCTTCCGAAGTGGCCCGGAGGTCCAACTTCGGCTCCGAAGTGACACTTGGGTCAATTCTCGGGCTTGAGATGGCTAATAGCCAATCGTTGGCGGCCGAGGTGACGCTTGGGTCGATCATCGGGTTCCTGGTTTGCCGGCGAGGTCGGTAGGGGTGGTCCCCTAGTATTTTGCCGAGATGTATCGGTCTTAGATGTGCCGAGATGTATCGGTCTTATATATTATTTCATATCCGAGATACGTGTCTCAAGGATAACACACTTTCCTCGTCAGGATAGTGTGGGGAATAGATGAGGGGTGGTATGCATAGGTAGTAGAATATGCGTGACCGGACTGACTCGACAAAGACTTGACTCAAAAGACAAAGACTTAAAAGACTGACTCAAAACATGAACTCTCTACTCTTATGCATAGTACCTCTTGAGATGAGATTAATTCTCGAGTGTCGCGTGGCTTCGAGCTTACT
Source organism: Thymus mandschuricus (assembly GCA_029379335.1). Lineage (NCBI taxonomy): Eukaryota > Viridiplantae > Streptophyta > Magnoliopsida > Lamiales > Lamiaceae > Thymus > Thymus mandschuricus. The sequence continues at coordinate 54,867,470 of CM057071.1, forward strand.
GAGCTTGGCCGCTTTAGGGAGTGGAGAGATTCCACGAGTGTGTTGAGACATTGGTGGCGTTGTTGGTGACGGGCAGTGCGGCTTGGTAGTTGTTCCTTTGGAACTGACATTTTGTCGAACACCTTGAGCCCAATATCCACCTGTCTTTTATTCCCTTGGAACTGGCATTTTGTCGAACACCTTGAGGGCATCCGAGTATAGCTCCCCCAAATTGGAAAAGAGCGAAGTCGTCTTCTCTGCGCTGCAGCAGCGCTTCACATGAGGATTCAACATGAATCTGCAGGACCTCCTACTTAATTACGGCGTCCTCTCGGAGCTCGAGTGGTGGAGGGGAAATAGATGCATCTTGGGGATATTGTCCGGAGTGGAGCTCGGTGCACTGCGAGCTGGAGTGGAGCTCGACCGAGGTGAGAGCTGGAGTAGGGCTCGAGCGGAGCTTCGACGGCGGGATGGGCCGGAGCTCGGCAGCGGAGGGGCTGAGCTCGGCAGCGACGTTGGTGGAGTGAGGCTGGGCTGGAGTTTTCTCTTCCTCTCTAGGAGGTTGCCGAGGTGGAGCTCGGCGGTGGTGGAGGTCGGCTACGATATTTGTTTCCTCTCTTTCTTCATGGAATTTTCTGTTGTTGTCCCCATTAGTGGGGAAGTGGGGGTAGAGGAGGAGGAGCGGAGGCCAAGGGCAAGTTGAGTTGAGCCGAGATAGGCGAGCCGAGGGCGGTGAGCCGAGGAGGAAAGTGAGGAGAATGGTGCCGGTGAGGAAGCTCCTCCATTGCCGGAACCGAAGCTTTGTCGTATACTATTGAGAGCATGCAATTGACTCAGTTCTTCGAGGAAGCTAGCTAGGTTGTGGGGATTTCTTGCTGGAGGGAGCCGGAGCGGAGCTCGACGGCGGAGTTGGCCGGAGCACGGAGCTCGGCGGCGGAGTGGGCCGGAACGCGGAGCTCGGCGGTGGAGTGGGTCGGAGCATGGAGCTCGGTGGCGGAGGGGTGCGTGGCAGCGGAGGGGTGCGGAGCACGGAGCTCGGCAGTGGAGCCGGAGCACGGCTGGAGCTCGGCGGTGCTGCGAGCAACGGCCGAGGTGGAACTCGGTAGAGCTGCGAGCACGGGCCGAGGTGGAGCTCGGCTTTGGGAGCCGGGTCCGAGGTGAAGCTCGGCGGTGCTGCGAGCACGTGCCGAAGTGGGGCTCAGTGATGCTGCGAGCCTGGGCTGGGGTGGAACTCGGTAGAGCTGCGAGCACGGGCCGAGGTGGAGCTCGGCTGTGGGAGCCGGGTCCGAGTTGAACCTCGGCGGTGCTGCGAGCATGGGCCGAGGTAAAGCTCAGTGGTGGTGCAAGTAGTGATGGTGGAGGTGGCGTTGTCATCTGGATGTTAATGGTGGGTGACTTGATGAGAGAGAAACTCTCTCTATGTCTTCAATTAATTCGAGAGCAGTGATCATTGAGGAATTTCATCATCGCGGCGGCTGCGAGGCATGCAGCATGCGCGCTTCTACAGGGATGGCGGCGGCGTTCGCCGGAATATCTCGGCGTAATCGATGTAGCCGACCCAGCACTCTGCAACGGCGGATCTGTCGGTAACGTCGAGGCTGGGATTTCGCATGTTGATGTCGCATGCGAATTTGGCAATAGGAATTGGGAAATTCTCATGCGCATCTCGCGTGCGAATTGGGAGTAATTGATGCAGTAGCCATGGACATCCACCAATAGTAAGGGTATATTTCTACTTTCTTCTTTTCCTTTTCTTCCTGCATCATCTCTTCGTGCGTCCTTCTTTGGTGGTGCTGAGGTGGAGCTCGGCAGAGAGAGAGAGAGAGAGAGAGAGAGCCGGAGCTCGGCAGCGGAGAGAGAGGGAGGAGCGAGGGACCCGGGTGGAGCTCGGCGGGCCTAGAGCTCAGAGTGAGCTGAGCTGGAGCTCGGTGGCGAAGCGGCTAAGGTGGAGCTCGGCGACGCCGTCGGTGGAGTGAGGGCGAGCCGGGCTACAGGCGGAGTTGCACAAGGCCTGACGCACCTCGCACCTGCAGTTTGTACATGTCCTGGCAGTACCAAGCGCTGAATACGGCCCACGACTTGGGTGGGCTGGTTAGGAACTTATCGTCGGACCACGGCCCGTAACCCTTGGGGAGGAGATCGGGCTCGATGCGGCGGAAGAGAGGAGCTCGGTGATGGCGGAGGAGTGGCCGAGGTGGAGTTTCTCTCTAGGAGTAGGAGGTCGCCGAGGTGGTGACGGTTATTGAGCTCAGCCTAGACCGGGCTGATTTGGAGGAGGGCGACGAGCTCGTTTACGGCGTCGTCATTGCTAATGGCGATCCCAGAGTTCTTCGGGGGCTGATCAAAGTGTTCTTCACGATAGAAGAAGAGTATAGGTTTCGACGAATCCTCTTTCGATCTCGAGGGATCGAGCTCTGCAATTTCCGAGCTTATTTGTACAAGTGCGCTTTCTCACTTTGCCCTTATTGCAGAATTTGAGCATCATCGTTTTCGCGCCTCTCGAACTGGAGGACTGGGTCAAGCTCTCAAGCTCGAGGCTACGTTCGTGGATGGTGTTGGTTCATCCCTCGTGGGTCGGAGTTACGAGATGTGGGCTTGGCCGATTCTATCTTGACTCGGGCTAGTTCTAGCCTAAAACTCTGCTATGAACGAAGAAGCCGGTGGTGCTGCCGTCGTCGATGTCGGCACTCTCCATTATCACGCCGAGCTCTGTCTCGCAGATCTCGCCGCTGCCGTTGGCGTTGGACTTGCAAAAAACTTGTTCCAATTCCTCCTCGATCTAGTCGCGGTCATTCTGCAATGCTGAGAGGGGACTCGGAGGCGTCGGCGGGCGGCGGCAGAGGCTTTGGCGTCAAAATCGGAGTCTGATTGCTTCTTCTTCTTGTAGAGAGATCTGAAATCCCCTTGGGTTGTTGAGTGCGAGCGTGATGCTTGCGAGGGTGGGGATTCAACACATCACCCACGCACACCCCCTGATCTTGATAGCACAGGTGGCGACGACATTGTTGATGGCGGAAACGATTTTCAATGCAAAGCATTGTGTGTTCTTCTCGTGACGATTAATTGCCCGTAGAAAATATCGATCCAAAACACAAAATTTATACGTTCCCACAGACGGACCAAGGAGAAAGCAGCGAAAAGCGAGGACGAGCTTTTGGCGGCCCATGCTCGGGAGCAAGAACTCTCCGCCGACCAAGGCGAGCTCATTCAAAGCCCTTGCTGAAAGGGTCGTGTACAGCAAGGGCTTTAGTGCCTTGGTCTCTGCACCGACCTGGTCGGCAGAACAGGAACCCAATTAATACCCAAGTGTCACCTCAGCCATGGATAATAGGCGATAGCCATCCTAAGGCCGAGGGAAGACCCAAGTGTAACGTCGGAAGCCGAAGTGCGCCACCGAGCCACTTCGGAAGACCCGAACAACGACCTACGTGTCAGTTCGGAAAACGAATCGGGCAGAAATGCCATTTCAAAAATAGGCTATCAGCCAACGAATGATAAAAACAGACACATTAACGGGACAAAATGTCCAATAAAATATCTATTATTTTGCAGGTTTTACAGATTATGCATTAGAGGGGCCACCCTTATCTGGCCTCTTGCTACAGTTAAAGTAACTAGCCCAACCGGTGGTTGGCGGATTGAGCAAAAAGTCTATATTCACATTGTCTTTCTTCCGGGAACTTTGCCCCGAACTACGGCTACTACCGCCACCTCGGCTAGATCCCCCTCCACCTCGGCTTGTTCCACCACTTCGGGCGGAACTCCGGCTCCGTGGAATCACTAGAGGAGCGACATAGTTCCCATCCCCGCGGTTCGGGATAGGCCGACAATTCTGCGCGGGCATCAGCATATCCAGCCGATCGATCACCAAGCGAGATGGCACGGTCGGACTCAGGGCCCGAAATCGGCAGGCGTTCTGCTTAGCGGGCTGCACCTGTGGGTACCGATCGAGCCTGCCGATTCGTTTTCCGATTCGTTTTCCGATTTTTGAAATGGCATTTCTGCCCGATTCGTTTTCGGAACTGACACGTAGGTCGTTGTTCGGGTCTTCCGAAGTGGCTCGGTGGCGCACTTCGGCTTCCGACGTTACACTTGGGTCTTCCCTCGGCCTTAGGATGGCTATCGCCTATTATCCATGGCCGAGGTGACACTTGGGTATTAATCGGGTTCCTGTTCTGCCGACCAGGTCGGTAGGGGTGGTCCCCTGTTCGTACGATTTATGTTATTAGTTTTAACACTTGTCCTCGTTAGAATAGTGTGGAGAATAGATGAGGGGTGGTATGCATATGTAGTAGAATATGCATGACCGGACTGACTCGACAAAGACTTGACTCAAAAGACGAATACTTAAAAGACTGACTCAAAACATGAACTCTCTACTCCTATGCATAGTACCTCTTGAGATGAGATTAATTCTCGAGTGCCGCGTGGCTTCGAGCTTACTGAGCTTGGCAGCTTTAGGGAGTGGAGAGATTCCACGAGTGTGTTGAGACATCGGTGGCGTTGTTGGCAGCGAGCAGTGCAGCTTGGTAGTTGTTCCCTTGGAACTAACATTTTGTCGAACACCTTGAGTCCAATATCCACCTGTGTCTTTTATTTCTTTGGAACTGGCATTTTGTCGAACACCTTGAGGGCATCCGAATATAGCTCTTCAAAAGTGGAAGAATTTAATTTCGAGCTCTCGCTCCTCTAGCTTCACAGGAACATTCTGAGCTCGTGAGTGTGCCCCACCTCCTTTATTTTGTAGTGTGAGTGGTGAATGACTTGAGAGAGACTTCCTCTCTCTCTCTCTCTCTTCTCTCTCTCTTTTCTCCCCACGAACCACCGTCAATGGCAGGGAGCTCGTTGCCGGCGAGGTAAAGCTTGTCGGCAAGGTTGAGGTATGGCGCGACATCGTCGATGTCCTGCCGCTCATGGAGGGACAAGGACGCCGAGCTGTGGAGGTCGGAACTGGAGTTGAAGTCGGCGAAGTGGTGAGGCCGAGCTGAAGGGTGAAGGCGAGCTGGAGTTTTTCTCCCTCTAGGAAGTTGCCGAGGTGGCCTTCTCTGCCGGGGAGGGAGTTGAGCCGAGCTGCGGAAAATATTGGTGGCCGAATCGGGCTCGCGCGGCGGCGAAGGGAGAGCTATTAAATGTGTCGATGCCGAAGACGAGGGCAGGGTTTGCGGCTTTGCTGCCGCCGATGGTGAAGCCGAAGCTGGACTCTTCCTGGAGCATGATGGCGCGTGGCGGAGTTGAGAGTCCATCTTCCATTCATGATGGATATAGCTCAATGCTCCTCTCTCTCTAGATGGATGAGGTAGGTGATGTGGTTTTCTCTCTCTGAATTTGAAGTAAGAAATGGACGAGGAGATTATTGAAGTCTTGTTCGCCGAGGTGGGTGTCTTCGGTGCACTGACGAGGTCCTTGTTCCGAGGTGGTCGAGCCGAGGTGGGCTAGAAGGTTGCCATGGAGCTTCTCCGCCTAGGTGGGTAACGAAGTTTGAAGAAGATAGCGCTAGAGCTTCGGCGCCGACCGAGACGAGTTGGAGGTGGTAGCGAGCTCATTCATGGCATCGTCCTATCGGGCCGAGTTGGGACTGAACTTTGAGGTTGTGCTGCTTGATTATCTTCACGGCTCCTCTTTTGTCAATCACGCATCCCGCACAACAAAAATAAATCTCTCTGTTTCGTCAACAGAAGTACGAGTTCTCTTGGAGCTCTTGCGGTGGGCCTCGCTGGTGCGATGAGTCACTTGGATCTCGGATAGATCCTTCGGAGTGGAGTTTGAGTGGACGCGGAGGTGGTGGCGTCAAAGTGGCGCTCGGCAGCAAAGTTGGCCGGAGCGGAGCTCGACTGCGGAGGGGAGGGGGGGGGGGGGGGGGGGGGGGGCTGGAGCTCGCAGCAAAGTGAAGCTCGAGCTCGGTGGAGTGAGGCCGAGTTAGGGGTTTTTCTCCCTCTAGGAGGTTGCCGAGGTGGAGCTTCTCTGCCGAGGAGGGAGTTCAGCCCGAGGTAGGAGAGCAGAGGTGGGCGTCGAGGGGGAAGCTGAGCCGAGGTGGGACTCAGACGAGGTGCTGCAAGCGAGAGCTGGAGTGGATTTCGGCGGTGCTGCGAGCAAGGTCTGAGGTGGAGCTCGTCGGCGCTTCGAGCCTGCGAGCAAGGGCCGGGTTGGAGCTCGGCGGTGGTGCGAGTAGTGATAGTGGAGGTGGTGCTGACATTTGGACGTTAATGGCGGCTGGCTTGATGAGGGTAATCTCTCTCTAATCTTCAATTGATGGAAACGGCGGAGGGGGCCGAAGTGCATGGACGGCGGAGGGAGCCGAAGTGCGGAGCTCGACAGCGAAGGGAGCCGGAGCTCGGCGACGTTGCGAGCAAGTGGCCGAGGTGGAGTTCCTCTCTCTCTAGGAGGTTGCCGAGGAGGTGGAACTTCTCTCTCTAGGAGTAGGAGGTCGCCGAGGTGGATGGAGGATCGAAGGACCCGGGTGGAGCTCGGCGGTGCCGAGGTGGAGCTCGGCCGCACTACGGGCTCGAGTGGAGCTCGGTGGCGGAGTGGAGTTCGAGTGGGGCTCTCGGCGGCGGCGGAGGAGTGGGGCTACGTCGCTCCCGCCGCATAGGCCGAGAACGCCTTCTCCGCTGCGAAGTGGTTGACGAGCTCGAGCCAGGCGAGCTACTGCTGCGGGTGTTTGGTGGCGACGTGTTGTGGTTCGATATCGAGCTTCCGCTGCTGCGAACTGAGGCGGCTATAGAGGTCCTCTCCGGCGTTGTAGGAATTGTCGGCGTCAGGGCTCGTGCGTACCGGAGGGGGGTCTAGCTGTGGGGACTTCACGTCGAGATCCATACTCGTAGCCACTGGTGGAGGAAGAAAGAGATGCGTTGGAGCCATGATGAGAGAGATGGCGATTCATGAAGCATGTCTCTCTCTCTCCTTTGAAACTCTTTCTCTCTTTGCCGAGGTGGGTGTCTCTAGTTCCTTGATATTGATGAGGGAGACGACGAAGTCGCTAGATGGTGGGAGGATCTTCGAGCCTCCATTGCTACGTCCGAGGAACAAGAGGGTTGTAGCCATGGCGGTGTCTTTTCTTGTGGAAGCTTGCTTCGCGAGTTCGGCGCGAACTCGTTGACGTTGTTCGACCAGCACTTGCTTGAGCTTCTGTTCGATAAAATGCTCCGGTGTGCGGCGGCGCGTGGAACAGTCACGGCCTCGTGGCTGCACTCCGATTAGCTTGCGGCGGACGGCGGCGAAGTGAAAGTTCCACTCGATGAACGTGGCAATCAGAGAACGTCGTCGCTGCGGTGGCCTAGGGAGTGCTGCTCGTCTGCGTTTGTGATAGCGTCGGCGAACACGGAGTGGAGGAGCACGTCGACGATCGATGGCGGTGGGTTAGCGTCTCTTGCAGTTCTGGAGGACAACGTCGTATTGAGAGTTGGAGACTCCGAGTTTGGGGCTCGCTGGGCATCTACGCGTTGGCGAACGCGATGTCAAGGAGCGTGTCGTCGATCGACACCGATAGGTGAGATCTGACTTCGGCGAGGCTTTGGCGGCGTCCTTCATGGCGATGGCAATGGTCGGTAGATCCCTCTAGATGGGGATGATAAGCGGAGATGAGGTTTTCAAATGCAGATGGCTGCGCTCCTTACGGCGGATGCGACTGCATCGATCCTCCGCGATTCGTGCTGGAGGCTATCGGAGAGGGCCTGCAAGGTGTTGCCGATCGCGGTTCCGGTTTTGGGCAGGAGAGTTTGCTATTGAACTTCTTCTTTTCTGGGGCATGGACTCGTTAATGTGGGGTTGAGGTATCAATATTCATAGCCCCACTTGATTGGTTGGAATTGTATGCTTGTCAATTGATGGCGGCGGTGCCATCCACGATCCAATCCTCGCCGATTCAGCGTCGGAAGGAGATTCAATTAATTCCTTTCTCTCTCTCTTGCTCTCTCTGATCGAAGGAGAAAGCTTTGTGTGTTTTTTCTTCCCTTCATGTGTTCTTCGCAACCAATTAACTGCCTCGGCCCACATAGTTCGGCCCACGAGAAGCGACTTATTCAAACGTAGAAGACTCGGATGCTTTTCAAGAATAGGCCCAACTCCTAAGCCCAAACCATGAGGAGTCCAAGCCCAAGAAGAGACCCACTAAGAAGGACATGAGATCATGGAGCCGCCACTAACATCCCCACTTCACAAGCATTTATGGAGAGAGGAGAAAATAGTTATAAATGGAAGATAGATTCTTTGTAAAAGGATAGATACGCTCTTTGTAATCTCCTACGAGAAACCTAATAAAATACCGCCGCTCCTTTCTCTCCGTGGACGTAGATCGAAAGATCGAACCACATAAATCTCTCGTGTTGTTCTTCCTTCGTTTTGATTATTGCCTTACGAAAACATGATTCATCATTAGTTGTGTTGTTGATGGAGTTATTATTTTTAAGTTTGATAATAAGACTAATACAGTTTTATATACGATAAAAAATTTACATTGATTTTATTTAATACGTTCTTGACCTTGCATCCGTCCCTTACTCACAATCTTGCATCCGTCCCTGACTATATTGATTAATTTATCTCATTGGTTCATATTATTTATCTTGAGACTATTTAATATAGAGTTTTGTCTCAACTCTTTATGCCAATTTAGTTACAAATTGTGCTTAAACATACGAGACACACGAAATACTAATAATGTCTAAGTCAAAATTGGCGGATTCGCGTATTACTAACACCGAAAAAGGGCAAGATTTTGAAGTTAAACAAGTAGTAACCTGTGTTGCATGAGTGCGGGGTGCGGGTGCGGGAGCGATACGGATACGGATACGTGGATACGGATTTTTGAAAATTTTAGGGTGCGATTCGTGAAGGATACGTCTGAGTATTTATATATTATATTATATTTTAATATATATATATATATATATATATATTATATATATATATATAATTAGAAAAAATAAAATAAAATTCCTAATACTGATTAAAAGCATTTAGAAACTCTAATTGATTTATCCTGGGAGTTTTCGAATTGAAATTTGTTGTCGGCAGTTTGGGAGATATTCCCTAATCTGTTATAGAGAATAGAACATACCTTTGTAATGTCTCCGACGCCGTCGCCCGGGTGAAGCTTCGCCGGAGTTGAGGTCGTCGGCGGCTGTTGTTGCCGGAGGATAGAGAGCGAGAGACGGAAAAGGAAGAAGAAAAGGATAGAGAGCGAGAGATGGCTATTGATTAATTTTTTTTATGTTTCTGCCTGAATTAATTTCACATAATTGATTTCAATTTAGGGTAAAATAAGAAGAAGAAAAAAACCCAAAAAAATAAATTAATTACAATTTCACCCCAAACGCACCCGATTTGCAACCACACGCACCGGATATGCGTATCCGAATTTTTTTTTTTTTTTTTAAGGATTCGCCAGGTGGCGTATCGGGTGCGTATCCCACGCGAATCGCACCCGCACCCGCACCCGACGCGCACCCGATACTGCAATGCTGTGTTTTTAGGAGAATCCGAGCATTACAGGCAGTAACACACTCCTTTCTCCAAAAAGTAAAAATTTGGTAAATTTTTTAATGATTTAATCCTATATTAGAGAAAACAGTGGTGTTTGGTAAGTTGATGGTTTGATCTTCACATGCAAGCGTCGTTGAGCAACTCTTGAACCCTTCTCAAGAATTTAGATTTTAATATTCTGTCTTATTCGATCGAATAAACTATGGAAATCCACCTCCAATTTGATTGTGAGTTGGTGCGCATACATTTCAACGTTTCACATCGATTGAGGAATCTCCAACAATCAGCAGCTGCTGCTGCTGCCGCCGTCATCGTCCGCCGCGCTGTTCATGTGCGTCAACTGCTTCCGAGCTTTCTGCCTTTTTTCTGACCGCCGCCGCTGTTCGCCATTTCCCCGGAGGTAATTCCGGCGGAAGAGATGCGGTGTTATTATTTTAGTGATTAATTGAATCTCTGCCCCAGTTAATTAGTTTTTAATTGAGTTGTGTTGGAATATCGATTTGCTGTCTGTTCCTCTGTCGTTATGTATGGATATCCTAGTCCTTTTGTGTTGTTTTTACAGCTAGCTATTTCTTTATGAATTGATAGCAGTTGTGCATCCAGTGAAAATTGTTTGTTGTTCAGGTTGTGCAAATTGTCGATGGTTTTATTCTTTCTGATGGAGAGTAGTTCGATTGGTTATAGGAATCAGGGAAGCGTTTGAGTGTTGAGAAATTATTTGCAGAAGCTTGAAGATGGTGGTCTGTGGGGTGTTTCGAATACCCTATGCAGAGTTTTGGAGGATTGTGATTGTGTATTTGTGCTTGGCGTCGGCTCTTAGCTTCGCAAGCAGCCAAAGGACGCCGAGGGAAGAAGGTAATTGAACTATTGTATTATTTCTATCTTCTCTTTTCACTCTTTGGGTCGTGTGCTTGCGATGGTTTGGAGGAATAATCGACAACTTTATTGTATAATTTTATTGCTCAAAGTTCAGATGGACTTTTATGCCTGTGTTCTCTAGTTATTGTGCTTCAGGAGGTTTAACATGATCTGGGTAGTATAGGTAAAAGTGACCCGTATTCACTTAGTTTTCGGTTGTTTGTTACTGGATTTCTTGCAATCTGGCCTCAAATGAAATCAGTCGGCTCTCAATGTGACAAGAGAAAGGAACGAAAAAGGAAGATATATTCAGCATGTCATTGTAGATATCAAGAGATCATATGAAAACCAGTGGTAGTTATATACGGCTTATAATAGTGAACTCCAAGCTCCTTGATGCAGCAATTGACTAGGTTTGAAACTTCTATCTCATAATTGCTTGTAAACTGTACTACAAAAGAGAAGGTCAGTGCCCCTTGATGTAATATAAGTTGCTCTTTGGGGTTCGTAGATTGTGGACTTGCAAGTGAACAATCCGGTGACAGTTTACTTGTTTCTAAACTGGGACTTTTGCCAGTTAGTGATAACCACATATTTAGCATGCTTTAGAGTGCGTCTCGATGCGTGTTTTGGTTCGGATTGGTGCTTAAATGAATAGGGAATGATAAGTTTTTACAATTTAATCATTTTCTATATGCTTTGCATGTTCTCTCGGTTTCCGTGCTGTTTTCAGGTGTTGCGGCAATTTTCTGGGCGAGTTTGGCTTATCCTATGTCGAAGAGGATCGAAAGAGGAAGCCGTAGCACTTTGCGGATTAATTTTCCGATGCCGGACGAGAGAGAACGAGCCAAAACCGTGAGAGCGCGCAAACTGTCAAATGTGGGCGGAAAACACACGAGTCAACCGAAAATGAACTAGTCAACCCTTCACTTAACTTTCCAGAAATTACAGATTTTACCCCACCTTCTCAACTTAAGTTTCTAGTATTTGCAATTTAGCCCCAATGCTTGGGAAAACTATATATAGCTAGATATTTTCCTTATTTGTCATCTATCTAATTCACTTGTATTTCACTTGAGCAATTTCTCTTAGAACCCTAGCTATTTTCCCTCTTTCTACTTTGGTATTTTCAAATATTGTTGGACGATCAAGCTTGGAGATTGAAGATTATTGAAGCATTTTTATTCCTTTTCCTTTCCTTGTTATTTCTATTATGTTTTCTCTTATTTTTGATGGTTTAATTGCTAGATCTATGGCTAGCTAAGCTAGCATATGGCTCCAAGTGATGGATAATTTGATGTAGATGATAGGTATTAGATTCTAGGATGTTGATCTACCTTCCTCTTGGATTGCCTATGGATTGGGACTTTAATTTGTATGCATGAATAATTGATCACTAGGAGTGCATCTAAGGTGTTTGAGGGAATGCCTAGTAAGCTTCCTTTCATAGCACTTGGCATCAATCCATACCCATATCACTTGATTTCATCTCTTATAGTTCCTAGAAAGAATTAGATGAGTTGGAAGAAAGTTGGTAGGTTATTTTAGACATAATTTGTGCTATTTGGAGTTGATAGAGTATTTAAGGGCTTAGAAAGCATTTGTTGCTCTATCAATCAACTTGTTAATCACCCTAGTAAGGTAGGTTAGCATATTTGATATAAGAAACCATCCAAGGTGGATTAAATTGGCTTGAAGCATCTAGAATCTAAAACCTTCATCATCATCATATTGGAAATCACTTGGATCCATGCCTTTACTATTGTTGAATCTTCATATTTTGCACTTTACTTGTCTTGTTTACTTTATATTGTCAAGTTTACAATCTACTTTACTCCTTGCCTAGTTATAAAACTCTAAACTCATGACTATGTGCTTAGATAGCATGATAGAGACTACGTGAACTACTTGATTGTCTATCGATACATTCACTCCTTGTGGTTCGACCCGGACTACTAGCTAGTTCGGTTATTGTATTATTGATAGGCTAGAAATAGCACTAGTCAATTTTTGGCGCCGTTGCCGGGGAGTGAATAGATTGATGATCAATAGTTTGTTTAGTCTCTTGTTGCTAATTTGAGCTTGTTTTTTTTTTCTAGATAGGATGGTATTGTGCTTGTTGATTCAAGCATTTTATTGGACTATTTTTGATTTCTTTATTGGTGTGCTTGATAGGTACACACTTCATAGATCCAAGGTTAAACATGTGGAATCTTTCGTTTTGGATTTTGAGAAGAGAGAAAGAACTTCCAAGGAGCAAAATGTGGAAATCAATCGGGAAGTGGAAGTTCTTAGGAAGCAATTGGAGGTTATGGAAGCAAGATTGGACGAGCAAAGGAGGAGAACTCAAGAGGTTCGATTACCTCCTATAATTGAGATATTCCAACCTCCAAAAGAAATTTATCAAGGAAGAGAATGGGGCACGATAGATGCACCTAACTTTGAGCTCAAGCCGGGTTTGATTCGTTTGGTTCAAGCAAATCAATTTGGAGGAGAAGTCACCGAGGACCTAAATGATCATCTATACTCATTCCTTGAAATTTGTGATACCCTCAAGATCGAAGGAGTGCCAAATGACACAATCCGGATGAGACTCTTTGGATTTTCACTTCGTGACCGGGCTAAAGAGTGGTTCAAAGGTCTCAATGGGAAGTCAATCAAATCATGGGAAGACCTATGCAAAGCCTTTCTCTCAAGATACTTTCCACCTTCCAAGGTACAACGCCTAATCTCGGAAATTTATCAATTTGCCCAACATGAGGATGAGACGATATTTGAAGCTTGGGAGAGGTTCCGTGAGCTCTTAAGGAAATGCCCTCCACATGGCCTAGATGAGAGTCGACAAATCTTCTTCTTCTATGGTGGTTTGAGTTCACAAACAAGAACTATTGTAGATGCTACCTCCGGAGGTTGCTTGCTAAATCGAGATGTGAAGGAAGCTATGAGGATTATTGAAGATATGGTTTCTAATTCTTTTCAATGGCCTATGGAAAGGGTAAATTCAAAGAAAGATACCTCCATGTTGGATGATAAATATGAAGAGCTTGCTTCCCAAATTACCAACCTCAAGAAGGAACATGAAGAGTTTAGAAAGGAGTTGATGGAAGCACGAGCTTGGCAAAGACCTAAGAATAGAGAGATTCTTGGTCAAGAAGAGGCGGTTCACATCAATCAACAACTTGTGGATGAGAATCAACTCCAATCTTGGAGTTATGAAGCTCCATCGATACTTCCATTTTCCATGCCTAGTCATGAGCTTCAAGAGGAGTTAAACCCTATTTTGCCTTACTCAAGGGAGGATAAAGGTATCTTTCTTAGTTTTCCCTCCCAAACTTCTATAGAGAATGGTGATTTGAGTGAGCGGAATGATGATATCATGGATAATACGTCACTTCCTCTTGAGTTAAGATGTGAGGATCATGATGAGTTTGGGGGAGAGAAGAGAGATGATCTTGTAGAGAGTATTCCTCATGAAGAAGTTGTAGAGATGAGCATTGATAGGTTGGAAGAGTTCAAGAAGTTGGATGTCAATTTTTCTTTGGTTGAGTTGTTGAGAACTATGCCAAATCATGAGAAGTTCTTGGAGGAAGTGGACAAGAGAAAGATGAGGATAGATGACGATATGACCATTGAGTTATCGAAGGGATGTAGTGCTAGACTAAAAAGAGAATTCCCCAACAAGGAAAGCGATCTTGGAGATTTCACAATTCCTTGTGAAATTGGTGATCAAGTGCTAGAGAAGGTCTTGTGTGACATGGGTTCAAGAGTGAACGTGATGCCTCTTCCTATCTTTGAACGTTTGAAGATTGGAACCCTTATGCCCACAATGACTATATTTCGAATGGCGGATCGTTCAATCATAATTCCATGGGGAAAGGTCGACAGTGTGCTTATCAAGGTTGGAAAGTTCATCTTTCCAGTGGATTTCTTCGTTCTTGACGTCGAAGAGGAGCACAACATTCCTTTGATCCTTGGTATGCCCTTTTTGTATGCAAGCCGAGCTTTGATGGATGTTTGTGATGGAAGCCTCACTTTCCGAGTTGATGAAGAGGAAGTGACATTCTATAAGCCAAAACTTGAGAATGAATTGCCAACTCTAATAGAAAAGGTTCTAGTTCCAAGTCCCAAGAGAGGTGGCATGAGGATGAATGGAGTGAATTTCCAAGAAAAGAGTGTCGATCCTTCACGTGAGAGGTTTACAAGTTTTGGAGGTCAAGAGAGGGCCTCATTTGATGTCCCATGAGCTACAATGAGGTATCGTCGAGCTAGCGACGTTAAACAAGCGCTCGTTGGGAGGCACCCCAACACGTATCCTTTATTTTCTCGTTTTTCTTTAAGTTTAGTTTGAGTCGTTTTATTCGAATAAGAGTTGAGAGTGGGTTAATTTGTTATGGAAAGGAATTTCTAAGTGTTGGATGCTTTTTTATGCCTTAGAAAATTTATAAGATTTTTCAAGTTGGCAATTTCATGCCTTAGAAAAATTTTGAGAATTTTCAAGTTTTGTATTCCAACACTTAGAAAAATTTTGAGGGTCTAAGTTCTACTTTTGCGCAGTCCGGCGGTAAAATTGAAAAAAAATAGCAAAACATGTCGGATTTCGATTCCGTCGATTGCATTGTGTTCGTAAGACTCGAGAGTAGGGGGGAGGACCGACTCCCGTCCCGGACCGGCCCGGGAAGGCCCGGGCCAAATCCGGGTACAGCGTGAACTGCAACCGGAATTTCGGTTGCAGCAGGGGTTGCAGCGGCCACGGCGACCGGAATTTCGGTTGCAGCCGGCGCGCCTTTTTCAGGCTTTCTCACGGCGGTCAACCCTTTTCTCCCGGGTTTGACCGCCGTTGCTCCTTCTCCCCTGTGCGCACTCTCGCCATTTCGCCTCGTTCTCCCTCATACGAACTCCGAATTGCATTCCGTTTTTTGCTATGGATTCCTCTTTCAACCCTCTACAACATAGGATAGTTTTTAGTAATTTTTTTGTTTGTTTTTTTTTTTGTTTTTGAATGTTGCTAGGGGGTGACAAAGAGAAGCTATGCATGAAGAAAGGAAAGGATTCAACTTAATCGAGCACGTACCGGAATGAGCAACATTGAATGTGATATACATCGCAAGCTTGGACCTTTGTGAGTGTAGTTTAATTCCTTATTATTCTTCCCTCCAAACTCATTTTAGATTTTGTTTCTAAAATAAGTTTGGGGGAGGGGGGTAGGATAAGGTCTTTAAACTACTTTTCTCTCTTCGGTTTTTCATTAAAGTTGCGATTTTTAAGCTTGTATTTGCTTGATGAAGTTGATTGTGCTTAATTGGATGCTTGAAAGGGATGAGAGTGTGTGGAATGGATTAAATTTGGGAAGAAAATTTGGAGTTTGAAAGGGTTTGTGCAAATAATTCAAGTGATGTTTTCATGCTTTCTATGGGTGTTTAATTGCGTAGGTGCAAAATTTTTAAAGTTTCATTTCAAAAGCATCACTTGAGTTATAGTGTCTTTTGTTCACATGGTTAGATATTGTGGTTATCACTCCTTTGCTTTCAAGAGAGATGTCGATGATGATTTGAGCGAAAAATGCATCATGCTTTTGGGATTTCTCATGTGTGTATTGAGCGTGAAATGGTTGCATAACATGATTAACTAGGGATGATTGATCTTAGGCACATGAACTCTAAACAAAAGCTTGTGAGGTTTGAGCCAAAACGTTGCATTAAGAACGTTACTTTTTATTTCTTGTGAGTTTGCCATGTATTGCATTGTTATCTTCTAGAACTTGCCTTTAATCTCGATCGAGGTTGCTATATGTGTCATGAGAACTTAGAAATGATTTTAGGCCCTCACTTGTTAGCCTCATTATTCCCTAAACACTAACCAAATGAAACGTTAACTTTGTGGTCCCCCTTGAGCCTTTGAAGCCTTGGTTGCTAAACCGGATGAAAGGGGGTGAAGGTTGGTTAAGGGAATCCATTGAGAGGTTGTGAGTAGTGAGAAACGAGGTTGGAGTAGTTTGATTGAAGAGTCGTTGTGAGATGAGAATACTCCTATGAGCTCTAGTGAAAAAAAAAAAAAAAAAGAAAAGGAAAAAAAAATGAAAGAGATGAGAATGGAATTCTCACAAAAGAAAAGAAGTGAAAAAAAAATGATGAGAAAAGAAAAAAAAAAAAAAAGAGTTGAAAAGAAAGGAAAAAGTTTGAATAAAGTTAGTTGTGAATGAGAGCATAAAGGAGTTATTCATGAATGTTTGAGAAGCTTCAATCAAGCTTGTGTATTAAAGAGTGCAAAGAGGTGAAATGGTGAAGGTAGAAGGTGGAGAAATTCACACTTCGAGTGGAAAAGAGAAGGTGGAAGTACTTGAGAGATTTCATAGTCACTTAGCCTAAAAATCCCTACCTAAACCAATGTCCCCACATTACAAGCATAAATAAAAGACCTAATTGATCTTTGTTCGAGTGCACAACCAAGCGATGGAGATCTTGAGATTTAGGGCAAGCTTATGGTAAGAGCAATGCATGCATGAGTTCGATGAGTGTAAACATTTCTACCATACACTTGAGAGAAAGAGTGATACACTTACACTTTGAGAGGTTTGGAGTTTCATTATGCTTGTGATTGATTTCTTGGTTGAGAGTGTTGTGTGGTTGTGGATTGTTTGATGCACCTTGGGAGTTCCATGTTTGAAAATGTTTTATTGAGTGAGCTTTGAGGCATCGATGATCTTGACTTGCATGCCCATATGTGCTTATGTTCTTTGATTGTTCGTTCCATTGTCGGGACGAGCAATGGCTTAAGTTTGGGGGAGTTTGATAACCACATATTTAGCATGCTTTAGAGTGCGTCTCAATGCGTGTTTTGGTTCGGATTGGTGCTTAAATGAATAGGGAATGATAAGTTTTTACAATTTAATCATTTTCTATATGCTTTGCATGTTCTCTCGGTTTCCGTGCTGTTTTCAGGTGTTGCGGCAATTTTCTGGGCGAGTTTGGCTTATCCTATGTCGAAGAGGATCGAAAGAGGAAGCCGTAGCACTTTGCGGATTAATTTTCCGATGCCGGACGAGAGAGAACGAGCCAAAACCGTGAGAGCGCGCAAACTGTCAAATGTGGGCGGAAAACACACGAGTCAACCGAAAATGAACTACTCAACCCTTCACTTAACTTTCCAGAAATTACAGATTTTACCCCACCTTCTCAACTTAAGTTTCTAGTATTTGCAATTTAGCCCCAATGCTTGGGAAAACTATATATAGCTAGATATTTTCCTTATTTGTCATCTATCTAATTCACTTGTATTTCACTTGAGCAATTTCTCTTAGAACCCTAGCTATTTTCCCTCTTTCTACTTTGGTATTTTCAAATATTGTTGGACGATCAAGCTTGGAGATTGAAGATTATTGAAGCATTTTTATTCCTTTTCCTTTCCTTGTTATTTCTATTATGTTTTCTCTTATTTTTGATGGTTTAATTGCTAGATCTATGGCTAGCTAAGCTAGCATATGGCTCCAAGTGATGGATAATTTGATGTAGATGATAGGTATTAGATTCTAGGATGTTGATCTACCTTCCTCTTGGATTGCCTATGGATTGGGACTTTAATTTGTATGCATGAATAATTGATCACTAGGAGTGCATCTAAGGTGTTTGAGGGAATGCCTAGTAAGCTTCCTTTCATAGCACTTGGCATCAATCCATACCCATATCACTTGATTTCATCTCTTATAGTTCCTAGAAAGAATTAGATGAGTTGGAAGAAAGTTGGTAGGTTATTTTAGACATAATTTGTGCTATTTGGAGTTGATAGAGTATTTAAGGGCTTAGAAAGCATTTGTTGCTCTATCAATCAACTTGTTAATCACCCTAGTAAGGTAGGTTAGCATATTTGATATAAGAAACCATCCAAGGTGGATTAAATTGGCTTGAAGCATCTAGAATCTAAAACCTTCATCATCATCATATTGGAAATCACTTGGATCCATGCCTTTACTATTGTTGAATCTTCATATTTTGCACTTTACTTGTCTTGTTTACTTTATATTGTCAAGTTTACAATCTACTTTACTCCTTGCCTAGTTATAAAACTCTAAACTCATGACTATGTGCTTAGATAACATGATAGAGACTACGTGAACTACTTGATTGTCTATCGATACATTCACTCCTTGTGGTTCGACCCGGACTACTAGCTAGTTCGGTTATTGTATTATTGATAGGCTAGAAATAGCACTAGTCAGTTAGGCTAAAAATCTGTTTGACGCATTTGTCCCACTTGAATGCATAATAATGCTCTAGGTCTCTAACTATACTCTGTGATGGTGACATTGATTCACGGTTCAATGTGTAAGCGGAACTATAAACTCCTAAAATAAAAACGTGGAAGTTCGGTTCGGGCTATTCTAGTTCATAGAGCTTGAAGATAACTGAGGCGTTTCTAACCTGATTGGCTAAGTATATTTGTTTGTGCCAGTTTTTCGTTATTTGGATGCTATGTTCATTATGATTCTTGCTCAGTTTAGCATAACTGTGCCAACACTAAAGCTCAATGTCTACAGTCAATGCACTGCGATCCATCAAGAACAGTTTAATTGATCCGTATCGAAATCTTCGCAACTGGAACAGAGGGGATCCATGCACTAGAAATTGGACTGGTGTTATCTGCCATAATTTAACACCTACTGATGGTTATCTGCATATTACGGAATTGTATGATTTCTGTCTCTAGCATAAATCTTTCCCCATGTTTTTCGTGGATGTCAGCCTCCTTTTCATGTTTGTGTTCTTGTACACACATGTTTCATATTCTAGGTCTATTTTTGGTTTTTCTTTTTCAAAATGGATATGTTCCTTCGTTCTAGGAAGTTGCCAGGATAATGGTGAACCAATTATGAATAGACCAGGAATGGTGATAATGACATTTGACTCTAAATATCAGGTGTATCTAATGCGTGTTTTTCTATTGAAATGGAAATGATGACTTCTGTAGTTTCTCTTCAAAAACAGGTTATTGTTAGATAAGAATCTTTTAGGAACTTTATCTCCGGAGCTTGGTCGAATCTCTTATATGAAGATATTGTGAGTACCATATAGTGTATCCTACTCTGTAACAGGCTTTGACATAAATCCTCTGTCTCTTGTAATGACTTCATGTAAATTGATTTGTAGGGATTTTATGTGGAACAATATCAGTGGCACAATACCAAAGGAGATAGGCAACATCACATCTTTGGAATTGCTGTGAGTGGAAACTAAACATTGGCTCTTCCGTCATTGCTCTTGCCTCATTCTTTTTTTTTTTGCTCAGTATGCTTTATGTTGACTTTTTCTACATTATAATACATAGCCATTGTTGTATGCATATACTTACCTATATGGATCTACCACGGAAACATTGCACATTGGAGTTACCTGAATAACAGCATGTTTTGCAATTTTGGTTGTCGAGGGATTATATTATCTCTATTTGCCATGTCCTTTAACGTTAAATGAAATTTAGGCTTTTCACATAATGTGCAGTTGGGCCTTCTCATTGTAACTTCCTTGTTTGGTTTTTGTATTCAGGCTTCTGAGTGGAAACCAATTAACTGGTTCCTTGCCTGAAGAGCTTGGTAATCTATCCAACTTGAACAGGATACAAATTGACGAGAATCGAATATCTGGACCTATACCACTGTCATTTGCCAACTTGGGCAAAATAAGACACATGTAAATATTCTCTTTGTATGCAGATTTTATATTCTTCTTTTATGGTATCAATATCTGAGATTATTTATCTTTTCCAGACAAAATTAATGTGGTTTCTGGCCTTACAATCTTACTATCTTCATATCAGCCGCATGAACAATAATTCGCTCAATGGGCCAATACCGCCAGAGCTGTCTGGACTTCCAATTCTTCTTCATCTGTAAGTTGGAATCTGTTAGATCTTCCTTGATACTTCTAGCGTTTTATTTAATCTACTGGCTTGAGCCTTCTGCAGGTTGCTTGATAATAACAACTTATCGGGATATCTACCCCGAGAACTTTCTAAAACGCAGCATCTGCTAATACTGTAAGCCATCACCCACTCAACAGAAGTGTTCAATCTGAATATACTGCATTTTTCAATTTTAGTTACTCTATCTGGCGATCACTTGATTAGCATCTGCATTGTACACTTGAAAAATGTTACCATCCTTTGGAATCAGTAATGTGATTTCTCATATTCATTACAATACTCAACTGATTTCTTATAGTCTTCCAGTGTGCCTTCCTTATGACTAAAGGTGATGGTCCATTATTTTATTCCTTCGGTGTAGTAACTCCAAGATTCAAGGATGCTACGAGGTAGTGTTGTTCTGTGCTGTATTGAAGTTTCAAGGACAACGATAATCCTATGTAGATAGGTATTACAAGATGTATAAAACATTAGAATTATGATGAAAGCTGGTTCCTTAGCAATGACCGGTTGATGTGATAGGTGATTAGCTAACTTCATAATCCAGGATAATTTCTAGGAGTAATTTTGCGTAGTTCCCATACTCTATAAAGTTGCTGCAAATGTTTGAGGATTTCTCCCTACACACATTTTGATCTTATTATTATTATTTTCCCGATTTTTCCAGTCAACTCGACAACAACAACTTTAATGGAAGTACAATTCCCTCTTCGTATGGCAACATGACTAGCCTGCTGAAGTTGTAAGTTGATGCAGCGTTGTCATATTACTCATACATCCTATAACTAATTTCTGGGTTGTGGTTGCATAAAATAGTTACTGCTCATGTTTTATTTTTTTTTAATGCAATAAAAATAATGGTATCGAATGATCTCAAACGTCCGTTCTCCTTCTTCTACAGAAACTTCAAGTATCTTTTAAGATCTATTTGTAATAATGGTCAAAAGTTTTGTTGGCTGAATCAGGAGTCTAAGGAACTGCAGTTGCATGGGGAAATTCCTAATTGGAGCAACATGTCTAATGTTGCTTACATGTAAGTAAAGATATATTAGATCATGTTCACCTTTTATTCAACTTTTAAGACTTCCTTTGAACAGACATATTAGAACAGGATCTACATTACTGTTATTTAAGTGGTTCTTTTGATTCTAGAGATTTGAGCCTGAATCAACTTGATGGATCCATTCCAACAGGTGCACTTTCTCAGAATATTACAGTCGTGTAAGAAACTTCTTGGATTTGTTTAGTGCTTCTAAGCTGCATGCTTGAAGATTTAGCTTGAAAATATGAAGTTAACCGGTATTTTGCTTTCGTTGTAGTGATCTGTCTGACAACAATATGAATGGAACCATTCCTGGAAGCTTTTCGGAACTTCCTCGTTCGCAGAAACTGTGAGGATCATCACTTTGAAGATTTAAGTACAAGATATAATGGAACCTATATTCTAAATGTTTCTGGGCTCAAGCTACTATTTTGAAGTCCACTGAGAAACTGGATTTGTCAATGTCACTTTTAGTTCCTGATGGTGAACGGGGTAAACATTAACTCCCATTTTGTCATGCAGGTCCCTTGCAAATAATTTATTAAGTGGTTCTGTTCCATCCATCATTTGGCATAAGAGGAATCTAAAAGCATCTGAGAGACTCCTACTGTAAGGCCTCAATGAAGAAAAGTTCTCAGTGCTCTTGTTATCCCCTTAACTCGCCATTTTCTATCATCTTCTTTAGTTTGCCACTCTCACACTCATGGGGTGCTCCAAATCATTTTCGAACTTATCTTCAGACAAATACAAAAAAAGAGAACGGAAAAAAAAAAAAATCATGATCAGTAAAAGATGTTTAAATGGAGTCAACACGCAAAAATACTTCAGAAATTTGAATGAGTGAGCTTTTACTTCTTGATGTTGCAGGAATTTTACAAACAATAGGTTTTCAGATATTTCAGGGAGCCTTCTCACTCCCCCTAATGTCACTATCGGGTTCGTCATTTATATAGCTTCCAGTTATGACACAACATTCCCTTTATTTATTTATTTAAAGTTGGGTATTCCTGATAGCTAAGTGCACCTCTCCTAAACAACAATTCCAGGCTCCTGGGGAATCCACTGTGCTCCAATGTGACCCTTGCTCAATTCTGTGGGCATAATGAAGAAAATCTCAGTAACTCATGAATACTACGAAATTCAATGATTGTTCTCCTCAGTTATGCCAACCTGCTAACGAGTATGCCCCAGCAACTCCTGATATGCCTTGTTTTTGTGCTGCACTTCTGTATATTGGATATCGCTAGAAGAGCCCCGGATTCCTGGATTTCCTTCCCTACTTTGATGCATTTGTTTCACTAAAAAGTGTTCGCAATAGAACGAAATCTATCATAGCACTTAGTAAGTAAAAACCCAATGTCGAATCTCGAAGGAAAACTTTGCAGGGCAATTAATTATGTAGTAAATCCTAATCTAGCCTAAAACTAAGAAAGCAAGTAAAGAAGATTTTGAGGTTTTGGTTTTAAATCCTAGGCAAATAAAATAAATCAAAGCAATTAAAATAAAAGCAAATAAATCTAATCTAAAAAGCTGGAAATAAATCGAACTAAATAAACTTAGAAAATTAAACTAGAAGAAAGCAATAAATCTACCTAGACAAGAATCGAAAAGAAAGCAATAAAGAAAGCAACGAAGAAAGCATAAACTACTCTAGACATGATGAATGAAATCTGGAAATTTAAAGGAAAATAAATCTAACTTTAAAAGCTTTAAAAACTAGAGAATCGAAACTAGAAAAACGAATCTAAACTTTAAACTAGAAATCGAAAGAACGAAATTAAACTAAGGAAATTAAAAGAAGCAATTACGAAATCGAATCTAAAACTAAAGTAAGCAATTAAAAGCAAGTAAACGAAAGCAATAAAGAACTTACGAAAATTGAGACGAAGAACGAAGAACTTGAATTAAACGAAGAAGTCTTGAATTAAATTGCAAAAACTAAGAATTCGGATCCGAACAAAGTAAAACTAAACTAGAGTATTTTAATGCTGAAAAACTAAGCTAAAAGATGATAAAAGATGATAAAGGATGATACAAATTCGTCCCAAAGCACTAGTATTTATATTAGGGAGAAAACCTAATTAAATAAGGAAACAAACAGCTGGACGTGGACATCTGGCCGATCGGCCATATTCATTGAGGACTTGGCCAATCGGCCAAATCAGGCGCTGGACGATTGCGCGCGACTCGCTTGTTTCGGCCGTATCTTCCTCATCCGAACTCCAAATTGACCTCCGTTTTCGCCTATGTGCTCCTATCGAACCCCTCTTCGATATAATGCTTTCATTACATCCAAAATGAATTTTCAATAAAATCATGAGAGGTTAGAACTTGAGGTCAATGATTGCTCAACAACCTTTCTTCTCGTTTTCTTCTCGTTTCCGCCCTTTTCATCCTACAAGTACCAAAAACTCCAAACAAACGAATCATAGCCAAAAGACACACTAAAAGACACGAAACACAATGAAAACGAACACGAAAACACAACGAAAAACCTAACAACTAAACACCAATCAAAATCCCCCACACTTAGACCTTTGCTTGTCCTCAAGCAATATAAAAACGAAATAAACAATAGACTCAAGTATTGTGAACTATATAGGCCTCAAAACTTTTCGAAAACAAACTCTCATGATCATGATCAAAACTATGCACACAACCTTAGCATCAATCAACACAATCTACTCAACTAATTCAAAATATGCTAATCCATCAAAGAACACTTTCCAACATGTTAAATTTTATATATGAAAGTGAACACTCAACTCTCTCAAAAAATATGTATAAGGTAATGCACATCATAAGGTTCACTCAATATCAATGCAATGCAACATGTTTACCATAGGCTTGCCTTCAATCTCAACATCTCCACCTAATGTAATACTTACAATTTAGGATCAAAAAGGACTTTATAAAAGCTTGTAATGTAGGAACATTGGTTAAGGTAGGGAATATATAGGCTAAGTGACTCAAAATGCTCTAAATCATCAACCTCTTTTTCAACTCCAACCAAAGTATGGCTTTTAATCTCCATCTTCTACCATCCAACATACCATATACAAACTCAAAGATGCTAAAATATCATCTATACAAATCAAAGCTAACTATCCCCTTATGCTTATATTCTTATTCTTTCTTTCTTTTTTTCTTTTTTTTTTTCTAGAGCTCAACTAATATATGTTCTTTCTAATGTTGAACAAAGGCTCTATTTTTTTTCTCATCTTTTTTTTTTTCTTTTTTTTTTCTAAGCTCATAGGGATAGCTAACTACATAAATCAAGCATCTAAGACTCCTTTCTCCTCCTTCTTCACAACCAAATTTTTCTATTCAACTCCTTCCATACAACTAATTCCCAAAAGATACTCATAATCATCCAAACCTCCTATCATCCGGTTTTACAAAGAACGGCTAATAAAGGCTCAAAAGGGGTAAACAAATGTTTATGAACAAGGTTAGTGTATAGGGATCATGTGGCTAAAGAAAGATGGCCTAAGATCATCACCTAGTTCGTAAATATACTAAGGTCTTGATGGAGAAACAAGGCAAGTTCTAGAAACAACGAAGCATGCATGATCACTCAATCAAAGAATAGGCATAAATATGCACAAATAGCTCAATTCTCACGGGTTCAAACTAACTAGTTCCCGACATCATAGCAAACTTCAAATTCAATGAATAAAATGCGTCGTTTCGCCAAGGTTCCATGCATAATAAAGATCATGAATTTTTTCTCCAAAAATCAATAAAAATTTTCTATCATCGGCCAAATCCACAATACTATCATCACATGCTCATTTGACTCAATTAACTCCTAAGACTCAACAAAATTAAACACATCATGCCAAAGTTTCAAAGACCCCCCCCCCCCCCCCCCCCACACACACACACACACACACACACTTAAAATCAAGCAATGACTTCATTGCGAGAAAATAAAAAGGAAGGGATAGAAGGAACTTATCGCACAATGTCGACCAACACACTTGAAATCCCGAGAAATTCCATGTAGTACCTACAAAACAAACACAAAACACAATACCAAAGCGTAAAATCGAACAAAATAATGAAAAAGAAATAAAAGACTCAAACAAAAATAAAAAGACACAAGACATAGCTATGGATCGAATGGACCTTGGAAACGTGGGTCTTGTCAACGGGGATCATTAAGATCACGAAGCTACGGAGTAGAAGGGAATCCAACCGAGAGATCAAAAATTGCTTGGCCCACAAGTTTTGGCTGATCGTCCAGAATTCCTTAAGGAATCTGGCCGATCGGCCAGATCAGAGACTGAGTGTCCGACGCCAATTCCTGCAAAAACACACTAACTAAAACGAAAAATCAAATATTAACAAGAAATACTATGAAAAATAAGAATCTAATTATTATTATTATTATTTTTTTTTATATACGTGGGTTGCCTCCCACCAAGCGCTTGTTTAACGTCATTAGCTAGACGAAGGAGCATCAAGACGTCGCTTGGTGCTACTTGCGACACACTCACACTCTCTTCTCGAACCATCTCGAAGGTCAAGAACGTGGTCATCATCAACTCTCGACTCCCCCACACTTAGTTCGAACTCCTCCTCAAACATCTTCGAGCTTAACTCTGCAAGAAAAGATGTTACACAATTGGTGAGGTTAGAAAGAAAAGAGTTAACGACAACTTCCTCTTCCGATGCATGGTCCAAGTTTTCCTCTTCTACTTCATCAACCTCCTTCAAATTCCCTAGATATTGCTCGATTATATCATCTTCCTCATCCACACAACTAAAGAATTCGTCATCTTCAATGGACTCTTCATCTTCAATGAATTCTTCAAAGGCTGCTTCCTTGTTAAAAATCTCACAAATATTTTCCTCAACACAAGGGTTAGCAAGCTTAACATAAGAGCATAAATGAAAAGACGAAGTAGGAATAGAAGGTGAGTTCCCAAATACCGAAAATGTTACCGAACCTCCTTCACCGGCCATGCTCAATGTGCCGGTACCTACGTCAATTCGAGCTCGAGTAGTGGCCATGAATGGTCGTCCCAATAAAAGTAGATGTCCGGTTGCACTCTTAGCTCCTTTGCCTTCGTGAAGCACAACAAAGTCGGTGACGACTCGAATTCCACCAACTAAGACAGTGACATCTTCCACAACTCCCAAAGGACTGCTCACGGTGCCGTCTGCTAACTTAATGCGCATGTCGGTAGCTTGAAGGACTCTTGAGTTCATCTTCTCGAAAATAGAATACGGCATTAGGTTCACCGCAGCTCCTAAATCCATCAATCCCGAAACGGTCTCTCCGCTGTCCAAAATAATACTCAAGTCGAAACCTCCCGGATCCCCTCGTTTAGGAAATGAATTGATAGGCTCGAAATCCTTCTTCTCCTTCTTCACGATACTCCGAATAGGTGGAACATACGGGTTGAGCATTTGCTTCTTGTTCTTCACTCTACTCGGGAATGGAATAGGGGGGACGTACGGATCGGGCGTCTTGTGGAGAACGGGAGCATCCTTCTTATCATCCTTGGAATCCTCGCTGCTGTCGCCGGATTTGGCCGATCGGCCAAAATCGAGGGAACCTGGCCGATCGTCCAGACTAGTTGTTGGGTTCTCGCAAGCGTTGAAGGGTTTGGCCGAGCGGCCAGAATCTGGCCGACCGGCCAGATCACCTCCTGGACGGGTTTGGCCGAGAGTTGTTGCCGGCGTTCTCGGGCCGTTCCATCGAGCGCTCGGGCCCCGTCTATCTCCCATGGGCCCTTGAGGAGGCAGCGGAACTCCATTGCGTTGTAACACCGTGATTGCATGAGCTTGGTGAGGTGGAACGGGAGGAACATATGGAGGATATGGGGCTTGCACCTCGTTGGCTTGTTGTGGTTGAATCCCTTGGCTCGGAATTCGCCCCGGTTGTTGCATCAGGTGTATGGAACTAGAAATTTGGCCAATGGCCAACTCGAGCCTCTTTATGTTCGCATCAAGCGCATGGAGACGATCCTCATCGACGGGAGGCTTTTGTGGAGGTCCTTGAGGACGAGAATTTGGGTATGATGGTGGTGGTGTAGGAGTAGGTTGAGGGGGGTAGTATGGAGGTGGTGGATAGTAGGGATTTGGAGGATATTGAGGAGGAGGATAATATGGTGGAGGTTGAGAGTAGTAGGGATTTTGAGGAGGGTAGGGGTTATTATATGGAGAGGGGCGACGATATTGAAAATTCGGGTTCGTACCTTGCCCTTGGGGTGGTGGCATGTACCCTTGGGCAGCATATACATCGGCTCCTCCTTCATAAGTGGGTGCTCCCATGTTTTGGCAAACCTCCTTGATGTGTCCCAACTCTCCACAAATCTCGCATTTGTCCGGCTTCCTCTCTTCCTCCTTCGGGGCCGGTGCACTTTGCTTAATCTTCAAGTTCTCGAGATCCCTATACATGTCGGCAATTTGCTTCTTCAAATCGGGGCTCATCAAGATTGCACTCGCCTCCACTTTCCTTGGCCTAGCTGATTTTTGTTGAGAACTCGCAGCGAGTGTCTCGAATATCGTCTGCAACTCGTCAGCTGTCTTGACCGCTATGTTGCCTCCGGCCGAACTATCCACCATGAACTGACAAGTCTGGTTGAGGGCGTCGTAGAAATATTGCCAAAGCAACTCCGGTGCCATTTGATGATGAGGGCACTGTTGAAGTAGCTCTTGGAACCTCTCCCATGCTTCGTGAAATGGCTCATCGTTGTCTTGGGAGAAATTCATAATCTTTGACCGCACCTCTTGAGTCTTGCAGTTCGGGTAGTACTTGAGCATGAACTTCTCGCACACCGCATTCCATGTGGTGAGAGAGTTGGCCGGGAGCGCCAAATACCACGACTTTGCTCGATCCTTCAAGGTGTACGGGAAGCACTTCATCTTCAGATTGTCCTCCGTGAGTCCCGAAAGTGGGAAAGTCTGAACCACCGTGCAAAACTCTCGGATGAACGTCAAAGCATCCTCGTTGGGCAGCCCTAGGTAGGATGGGAGCAACGCCATGTGGTGAGGTTTAAGCTCATGATTCCTGACCGCTTCCGTCAGGACAATCGCCGAAGTGGTGGCTGTGAATGTGGGGCGAGCAAAATCGCCCATGACTCTAGCTGCCATGACTTCGGGCTCTGCAAACAACAAGACAAAACCAAAGTCTTGAGAATCGATCTCCTCCTTCTCCTTCGAGGCTAAAATTGCTTTCCTTTGATGGATGTTGTCGAAGTAGGGCGCTAAATTCCTTTGAAGACTTCGGCGACCATGCATAAACAACACTCAACAAAAGGGTTAAACGCACCGAGTGGGAGAAACAAGAAAATCGATTAAAACACAAATAAAAATGAAAATAAAGCAAATAAAAATACTACACAATAAATTGCCTAAAGTTTTCCCCGGCAACGGCGCCAAAATTTGTTTCACTAAAAAGTGTTCGCAATAGAACGAAATCTATCCTAGCACTTAGTAAGTAAAAACCCAATGTCGAATCTCGAAGGAAAACTTTGCAGGGCAATTAATTATGTAGTAAATCCTAATCTAGCCTAAAACTAAGAAAGCAAGTAAAGAAGATTTTGAGGTTTTGGTTTTTAAATCCTAGGCAAATAAAATAAATCTAAGCAATTAAAATCAAAGCAAATAAATCTAATCTAAAAAGCTGGAAATAAATCGAACTAAATAAACTTATAAAATTAAACTAGAAGAAAGCAATAAATCTACCTAGGCAAGAATCGAAAAGAAAGCAATAAAGAAAGCAACGAAGAAAGCATAAACTACTCTAGACATGATGAATGAAATCTGGAAATTTAAAGGAAAATAAATCTAACTTTAAAAGCTTTAAAAACTAGAGAATCGAAACTAGAAAAACGAATCTAAACTTTAAACTAGAAATCGAAAGAACGAAATTAAACTAAGGAAATTAAAAGAAGCAATTACGAAATCGAATCTAAAACTAAAGTAAGCAATTAAAAGCAAGTAAACGAAAGCAATAAAGAACTTACGAAAATTGAGACGAAGAACGGAGAACTTGAATTAAACGAAGAAGTCTTGAATTAAATTGCAAAAACTAAGAATTCGGATCCGAACAAAGTAAAACAACTAGAGTATTTTAATGCTGAAAAACTAAGCTAAAAGATGATAAAAGATGATAAAGGATGATACAAATTCGTCCCAAAGCACTAGTATTTATATTAGGGAGAAAACCTAATTAAATAAGGAAACAAACAGCTGGGCGCGGACATCTGGCCGATCGGCCAGATTCATTGAGGACTTGGCCGATCGGCCAAATCAGGCGCTGGACGATTGCGCGCGACTCTCTTGTTTCGGCCGTATCTTCCTCATCCGAACTCCAAATTGACCTCCGTTTTCGCCTATGTGCTCCTATCGAACCCCTCTTCGATATAATGCTTTCATTACATCCAAAATGAACCTTCAATAAAATCATGAGAGGTTAGAACTCGAGGTCAATGATTGCTCAACAACCTTTTTTCTCGTTTTCTTCTCGTTTCCGCCCTTTTCATCCTACAAGTACCAAAAACTCCAAACAAACGAATCATAGCCAAAAGACACACTAAAAGACACGAAACACAACGAAAACGAACACGAAAACACAACGAAAAACCTAACAATTAAACACCAATCAGCATTCAAGGAAGAATTAAGTTCAGGGCTTGGAGTGAATATCGATCAGCTTGAAGTCGATTCTGCTATATGGCAGAAGGGGCCTCGTCTGAAAATGCATCTTAAAATTTTTCCGACGTACATAAATGATAGCTTGCAATTAGTTAATGACAGTGAGGTGCTGCGGATTCGTGATTTGTTTAGTGGATGGAGGATTAAGGATAACCATGTATTTGGGCCTTTTGAGTTTCTCAATTTTACACTGTCAGATGCTTACAAAGGTTCTTATCGTCTTTGTATACCTTCTTGTTTCAATGATATTGGCATGAACCAGAAATTATCATAGATGTGGAGATGAAGATTTTCTTTGATGATACATGCCATAGGAAATATATGTGTATGAGACTACACTTATATGAATATGCTCTTTTACAGATTCCTCCCACCTTCATCGTCTGGCCTAAGCAAGGGAGCACTAGCAGGTATTATATTGGGAACCATAGCTAGATCAGTCACACTATCTGCATTTGTGTCGCTTATTATCGTGAGAAGACGCATCCATAAACATCACCAACATTCACAAAAACGTGTATGTAAGTATCTTAAGTTTCCCTTTATATTTTTCTTGATAACGCATTTGAGATTCTACTACTACCACTCTGTAATTTGAACGTTGTTGATTAACAAATGCACTATAGTTGCTGAAGCTTTTAACTTCACTAATACCATTGTCAAAACAAATGCTTAGATTGGATTTGTCGATGTTCTGTTAGTTCCATATTACAGAAAAATATATACAAAGACATGCAAAAAGTGTATTCCCAAGCTAGGAGCAAAAAAAAAAAAGAAAAAAAAGAAAAAAAAAAAAGGTTACTGCAACTGCACAACACCCTAACTTTATAGGCAGTAATGATGATCGTCTAAAATCCAAATCCCTTATGAACTTAGTCATATGCATCAAAAGATCTAGAAAATCCATTTTTCTCATGTTCTGCGGATAAAGGAGTCCACGTCGTTACTTAATTCAGGATTCTGAGTTTTGATTGGAGCAGTTATTTTATGACCGACAACTAATGTCTTTCCATATATCTGCCATGCCATTCTATTGAGTGTCAAGGAGCCCTATCAAAATCGATGGTGTGAAGGATTTCACTTACAGTGAAATGGCACGTGCCACACATAATTTTGATAGCTCTAGTTTGGTAGGGGAGGGAGGCTACGGAAAGGTTTATAGAGGTGTTCTTCCTGATGGCAAAGTCATTGCTGTAAAGCGTGCTCAAGAGGGATCACTTCAGGGTGAAAAGGAGTTTCTTACCGAAATAGAACTACTCTCAAGATTACATCATAGAAACCTAGTGTCTCTGACTGGATATTGCGACGATGAAGGTGAACAGGTATCTTTGTTCTATATTTTAACCTACATAAAGTTGGTCACTAAGTCTAGCTCGGTCATAATTGTAAATCAGATTTACAGGTTGCTCTATTGATTTTCCTTTTATTATACAAAAGAAGAATTGCAGAAATTCGACGGCGGCGAGAGGAACAATACCTGGCAGCCATGATTTCTCCGAATTGCGACTGGAATTCTTCTCGGAATTGCTCCGGTGCTCTCAAGATTGAACCTTTCTCCCCTCACACCTCTCTCTCCCTCTCTATGCGAATGAAATGGGGAAATTAGAGTTTTGGTAGGTAGGGTTTTTGTCCTATGAAATTGGGGGGGAATGAAATTGGAGGGAAATTGTCCGCCATTTTTTCCAGCAAAATCGAATGGGGGAAATAGAATAGGACAAAAACTATTCAGGGGTAATTTTGACATTTCCCACACCAATTTCACGCATTACTCATTCTAACCAAACAACACTTCTTCTTCACATTGAGTATGAAACTTCCCAACCAAACTACAAATTAGTTATGAAACTCATGTTCGAAACCTAAGTTTTAATCACGGGCCGACTATCCCACCCGACCTACCAAATGCGCCCTTAATATAGATCATTCGAGTGTTCAAGTGGAAGCAATGATCCACGAGTTGTGAAGTGCGTGGAACCCTTAATGGTTGGTTGGAACACCACTTGACATTAAATAAATTAATCTTAATTAAGGGCCTTTCTTTTTTAAATAAACAATATATATATTTGTGTTGGAAGATGGAATAAAAAAAAAGCTCTTTTAATTTCTTTTATCTATAAGGCCCCGTTTTGGTAGGGGTGATAAGGCCGGATAGTGATTGTTATCTAGGCTAATCACCCCGTTTGGTAGCCATGTTGCAATATCATGGGGTCCCGTGATTTTCGCTTGGCCCGTGCTAAAATCACTGTAGACCTTAGTTATTCTGTCGGACCTTTTGGGCCCCGATTCATATCAGGTTTTGTACAATAAACCCGATTATACGTGGAAAATAAAATTTTGCCCTCAATAATTTGTGAAAAGGTAAATCTCTATTTTGGGGATGAGAAGTTCTTCGCAACAGCTTGGGGTGGAAGAACGAACGACGAACGCAGCTTTTATGTTGATGTTTTTCAATTTTGTTACTTATCAGAACGAACGACGAACGCCGCTTTTATGTTGATGTTTTTCAATTTTGTTACTTATCTCACAACACCTTCTCGATTTCGGCCAGCATATCCGAGGAAATCGCCGGCGGAAGAAGTCAGAAAACCCTATGTCTTTTTCGGCTCGACTTCTTCATTTCAATTCGTGTATTGATAGATAATTATTTATGGGATTTGAGGTAGAGACCATATTTTAGTGAATTTATCCTGTGCAAAGGTTAATTTGAAGATGATTATCGATTATTTGTTTGTCATCTTTCCTTTTCCTTCAATTATCCAGCATTTTGTGTTTTGGAGAAGAAAGGGCTTCTTCGCTATTCAATGTGGGTTTTCATTCTATTTTTCATTCCTTGACTTTTTGGCACGCTTTTCCACCGAAACCTAGTACGAGTTTTAAAATATAATTTCGAAGTATTTTTTCGTTTACGGGATACATCGACACTCATAGTATCCCGTAAACAAAAAAATACTTCGAAATTATAATTTAAAACTCGTACTAGGTTTCGGTGGAAAAACGTGCCGAAAAGTCAATAAAGTAAATGAGACTAGTATGGTGGGATGGAGGTAGTACATAAGATAAAATTCATTAGTCGCCTCGAATTACATTATTACACTCTCAAAACTACATAAAAAAAATCAAGCATGACTTAATTCAATTTGAATAAATTAAAAATGAATAAGAAACTAATATGGGGATTGATTTTTATGTAATTTCTAAGCGATTTGAGTATTCTGATGATGTTTGAGTCAGGACCGATTCAACTTTAGATAATTAAGAGTGAATTAGTACTAGTATATAGTCCAATTCATGCAAAATAATGTAAGCCCACATAAGTAAGCTCTCTCATTGGGACCTCTTTATTTGCTACAATACATATGAAAATTGCACGGGCAATGTATTGCACTAACATATACGCAACGAAAACGCTTCAATACCCGGCGTGGGCACACTTGTATCTGCCCTAAATACTACAGTATCCCTTAACGAAGGACTCGAATTCGGTATTTATTGGCCCGAGAACTTAATTCCTAATGTTACATCAAAATACGTTAACGATGAACTATCTTAGTAGTAAAAATACAAAAATACATTTATTCTGAAATAAATTACTCTCTCCGTCCTCCATTTACTGACATTATTACTATATTGGGACGTCCTCCATTTACTGACATATTCCGTTTTAGGACGTAGACCCCACAATTACTTTAACACTTTATACATCTACTTTTTATTATTTTAACATTTTAATACTATTAAAAAATTCAAATGGACTCACAATTATTCCACTTTAACACATTAATTTATTATTATACCAAAAAAAATGCAAAAAAACTTGTGCTCAAAAAATAATGTCACTAAATGGAGGACGGAGGAAGTAGTAAAAATGGGCCTCATTTAATTGAATGGTACAATAGTTTAATGGGCCTACCCGATAAATTTCGGCCCAATGGAAAAACCCTAATTCCCTCCCTCCCTTTTAATTTAGGGTTTCGCTCAGTCGTACTGTATCGCAGCATCAGCGGCAGAGAAAAAACGAAGAGGAAAGTTCGAAAAAATGGCCCCGAAGAAGGGAGTGAAGCCGGCGGCCGCCTCCAAGAAGAAGGTCGAGAAGGTGGTCAACCCTCTCTACGAGAAGAGGCCCAAGCAATTTGGCATCGGCGGCGCTCTTCCGCCCAAGAAGGACCTTCACCGGTTTGTCAGATGGCCGCAAGTCGTGAGGATTCAGAGGAAAAAGATGATCTTGAAGCAGCGATTGAAGGTGCCGCCTCCGATTCACCAGTTCTCCAAAACCCTCGACAAGAACCTGGGTACGTATTCCTGTTTCGCCTTCATCTCTCTGTAAGAATTATTCGTGTAGTGTTGTAGTTGATTTAGTTTTTTTTATCGGTTTTTATATGTTGATTACTGCTTCAGTTCTGTGATCTTGGTTATTTTGCTGTGCGAATGATGATTTTGTTATCCACATTGAGCTAAATGATGGTTTTGTTGGTGTTTTTTGAAGCAATACAATACTTATTATACATTTGGCTTTTGATGTGTAACACCCTTTATGTTGGAAAACCTAATTTCTGTGGTAAAAGGGTTGCGTTTCGTGATGTTTTTGCGATTGATGTTTCGATTATATTGATTTTAGGATTGGTAGATGTTGCTATATGTTTCTGGTATTGAGTTTCTTTATGTAACATCCTTTCTCTGCTGGAAATATCATTTCATGGAATAATTTATAATTATATCTCATTATAGTTCGTTAATTGAGGATTAATCGATTTTTGTCGAAGCAGAGATTGCATTATCATAGCTTATAATGCCTTTGTTTTTAAGACCTAATAATGTTAATTTGTTTACATGATTCAGCAACCAGTCTCTTCAAGATGCTTTTGAAGTACAGGCCTGAGGACAAAGCTCAGAAGAAAGAGAGACTCCTCAAGAGAGCCCAAGCTGAGGCTGAAGGAAAGACTCCCGAATCTAAGAAGCCAATTGTGGTTAAGTATGGCCTCAACCACGTCACTTATTTGATCGAACAGGTTCGTAATTCATTTCTTCCTACTCAGTTTGCTGAGTTTATTTGTGGTTAAGTGTTTTAATTATTACTGATGTGAAGAATTCTTCCCTCTGCAGAACAAGGCTCAACTTGTTGTGATCGCCCATGATGTTGATCCCATCGAGCTGGTTGTGTGGCTCCCTGCTCTGTGCAGGAAGATGGAGATCCCGTACTGCATCGTGAAGGGCAAAGCTAGATTGGGAAGTGTAAGTTTCGATTCATTCTTTCCATTCTATGTGTATGTTAATAGCTATTTGGATTCTATGAACATGCTGTTTTGCTTCTGCAGATTGTCCATAAGAAAACCGCTTCAGTCCTGTGCTTGACCTCAGTAAAGAACGAGGACAAGATGGATTTCAGCAAAATCCTCGAGGCGATCAAGGTAGAAAATCTTTTACTATCTCATGCTAAACATGTTAATCATATGTTTACTATCTCGTGATAAACATCTTAATCATTCATTATATGCCTGTTTGTTTGCCTATTGCTGGATAGTCGGTTGGTGTCTAATGTTCTTATTCTGCTGCTACTACAGGCTAATTTTAATGACAAGTACGATGAGACGAGGAAGAAGTGGGGAGGTGGTGTCATGGGTTCCAAGTCACAGGCTAAGACTAAGGCCAAGGAGAGGGTCCTTGCTAAGGAGGCTGCTCAGAGGATGACCTAAGTTTGTTTATTGGTTAGCTATAGTTTCAAAGGAAGTGAGGGAGTATCGGACATGAATTTTGCAGTCTTTCTTTTTTCTTTTCTAATCTCATATTTGTATAAATCTGGTTTTTTGCCTCGATGGATCAGTGATTTGTGTTATGTTTTGGTAACGTTCTAAACATGCAAGAAACGAGATTGAAAGTGAGGTAGGTTAATTCGATTGAATGATAAGCTTCTACTTCGATACTCTACTTTCTGTATTCATTCATAGTAATGTTATTCCATCGCACTATTCACTTATACTCTGAACTCTTGAACCATCAAATATGCTTCAATTAGGTTGGAGAGAGTCCTATTTTATGTTTAAAGTCTAGCTCGTGCATAGATTGAGTCGACTTATGGTCTACGGGTTCATCGTTCCAACTCCAGACCCTTGTCTTAGTTTTCTAAACATCGAATTCCTAGTTTTCTTAGAGATGTATTGAACCATATGAGCATCTAAATACATAATCTTTCGTTTTCGTGTGACAAAATGTCACATAGTAGTATGGGTGATCAAGAATATGCGAGCCATTAAAACTCATTGACACGGGAAGTACTCGTTAAAAATACGAACATCGAATTATTGTACCTATTTTTCTTTTAGCAATTGACGGACCGGAATTTTCAAACGTTTAACTGCTATCTATCATTATGCCAGGTACATGCATAAGATTAGATTTTATTTTATAGATATTATGTTGTAACTTGTACGTATGTTGTGTTTCTTGCAGGAAATTGCGTGTTTCAAATCCTTTTTTATTGGACTCAGGGGCCATAGCATCAAAATTTGTCGAAATTTACTTGCTCCAATTTTACTGTTCTATTAGTGGTCTGTCGGTGCACATCAATTGAGAGAGAGAGAGAGATATGAATGCAAGCTCCTTAATGGATAACTTACAAGTTTCAATAAAAATGAATTTGGGGTTGATCCATGCGCATGTTTTAAGGTTTAACAGAAATGTTGCCCGCTTGCCATTATATTTTTATTAAAATAAACAACATACGACTTATCATATATTAATATTTCTCTTTGACATTTTGCTTTAAGAAAGTATAATAAAATGATTTATGTTGAATTTTGAAGGTATACAATATACTTATTAATGAAAATATTACTCTCTTAACATATTTTCTTATTACTACTGAGTAACGGGCGTCTTCAAGTAATAGCAAAATGTATATGGTGATCTTATATAAAATTATCTAATTTTTTCTTGATTCTTTTTTTAAAATTCTCATATAGCTTTGATATTAAATTTACTTAATTTCAACTATCAACATTGATTTAGCAAGATTGCTCTTTGTCGTGTAGTGAATTATGACAATGGCGGGTGTGCACAAGCACACAAGTGCCCTTAGTCGTGCGATTATTCACGGGTAATAGTTTGCTAGGCAATACACACGGCTGATCATTGTCGTACGTGCACAAATAGTGAATTTTTTTAAAACCCCTATAATCCAATGTTTAATAGTACTCCCTTTATTCATTGAACTAGAGACATTTCTAAATTTTATACCTCACATATATTCAAGAAACGCCTTTAATTTGGTGAGACAGAGGGAGGGGTAAACAACAACCTATAAAAGACAACTATGCTTTGAATGTGCCAAAAATTAGGATAAACCTTTGTCCGTATGCGTTGAATGTGCCAAAAATCTATGTATATAGTAACATAATTTGGTTGGCAATGAATTTTGTTGCTAGATATTTCTTTGCATAATTAATCTAGGATTAAACAACCTTTATCACTACCCGACCTTTTAGTTATTTTATGACCCGGAACTTTACCAATTTGGCCTAAACTCTTGACTCTCTTAGTAATTTTGCAGCCCCAACTTTCAAAACTGATAAATTGAATTGCACTTCTACCACATGCTGAATTTATAGCCCCACAATAAAACCCGGCAATGAAAATCAAGGCAGACACGTGTTCAACAATTCGTTTTTTCTCAAATGCTTTTACAGAGAACGACAATATGAAATTAACTTTTGGAATTCTTGAGAAAGCACGAATGCATACTCGGCCCCTGAAGCTGTTAGGTGATGGGGTATGGTGTGATTGTTTATACTAATTGAGACAGAAAAAGGAAACATACTGTAGAAATGATTATGAGAAACGATTTGTATCTTTAGTTTTGTTATAGAAATTTGGGTGTGATTTTATATGTGTTGTTGGATCGAAAGTAACGAGTAGATAGTTGGAATAGAATATTTATTTTTTGACTTATCGTGAAAAACCTATAATCTGGTCAAAACAACTTATAAGATTATGGGGTGTTTGGCTAAGGTCGTAAGCTGGTTAAAATAGTTTATACGTTATTTGACTGTTTATAAGCTCTTAAAATGTGTTCGGCAAAATTAGATTCCTATCTTATAAGCTTCAAAAATAAGTTATAGAAAACTTATAGCTCCTTAAAAATAAGTCCATCAATTCCAATATGTTTGACTGATCGATGGGCTCTTCTTGGAGGGAAAGATCTCTGAAGCAATAAAACTGTTGGTGAAGATGATTCGAAAGAATCTATGCGAGGTTGACGAGGTTCGAACCTTTTTCGTGATCAATGGGTCGTGCAAAGCCAGCCTTACTGTAGCAGCCCTCGATCTGCTGAAGTTATTAGAAAAACAGAGATGCAAGCCTGGTATTTATGTCTACAATTCATTAAATGATGGTCTGCGCAAAGATCGGATGGTTGACGATGCCCTTCAGGTCTTCACAGCATTAGACGATAAGGGCATATTACCCAGTGTTGTTACGTGTAGCTCCATACTTCAGGGCTTGTGCAATTTCAGTAGATGGAAAGAGGTTGATGAGTTATCGAACGAGATGGTTGCTCGTGGGGTGAATTCGGATCTAGTAACTTCTAACATCTTAGTGGATGGTTATTGTAAGGAAAAACGGGCGGATGAGGCTGTGCAGTGAAGTAAGAGACATTCAACCTGATATTAACACTTACAATTTTTTGATTGATGGATATTGAATGCGAGGTGAAATGGGGAAGGCTTGTAAAGTTTTCGACCTTGTAGTGGATTCAGGGATGAAGCCTGGTTTCATAAGCTATAGCAGCATAATGACTGGCTACTGCAAAAGGATACAAATGGATGAGGTTTTGTGACTCTTTAATGAAATTCCTGCCAAAGGATTAGAGCATACGGTGGTTTCCTATACCACAATGCTACAAGCCTTTTTTGAAGATGGCAGATACGATGATGGCTTGAAGGTATTCGTAGTGATGCAAGCTTGACAAGCGGCTCCTGAAATAAGGACTTACAATATCTCGTTGCACGCTTGTATGGTGCTCATCGTCTCGATGAAGCATTTTCTTTTCTAAATGTGATAGAAAATGAAGGTCTAGCTCCCAACAGAGTAACGTACAATACTCTCATTAAAGGACTGTGCAGTGATAAGAAACTCGAAAAAGCAAAGGATCTATTCAGTTCTAAACCGGGGTCAAAGGGTTTGTGAAGAAGGGAATATTGAGGAGGCTCTAGATTTGATGATGCAAATGGAAAAGAACGGTTGCTCGCCGTGTAGTGGAACCTATAGTATTTTAGTTCGAGGTCACGCCAAAAGGAACAAGATCAAGGATGCAATTCCACTCCTGGATGAAATGGAGAGAAGGGGTTTGATATTGCATCCAAGTGCTTTAAAGATGCCGATTGAACCTCTGCATGAGCAAGGAAAAGTAGCATTTTGCTAAGGTTAAGAAACTTATTCCGAAGAACTTGTGAGATTAGTGTTCATGGCTTTGATGTAGGTTGAATATTGAGTCATTGGATTTGAGTTGGGTATATTTAACATGAAACGAGGGATTGAAACTGAGGGAATTCACGAACCGAGGACGTATTTCCTGCAGACTTCTATTTCGATTCCTGCAAGAGGGACATGTGTTTACCAAGATTGTTTTAGAGTTAATTTCATTTCAGATGCCTGGAGATGTTAAGTTCTAGTGCTGGGTTTCTGTTTATTATGAAAGCTATCGCTCCGATCTGTGTTTTTTGCCGTGAGGAGACGAGAAGTTAGAATACGGGTTTTTTGTTCTCACATTTTGAGTTGTAGACGATGCCTACTTTATTGAGTGTTGTTTAGAGGAACCTTCATTGAAAGATGTTAGATGTTTTTCAAATAGTTTGGATGTTAGAAGTTCATGGCCAAATCCTAATATTATACGCTATCGTTTCTTGATGAACAGTTATCACGAGAAGGAATAAGTTGATGAAGTTATGCTTTATGTTGATGATATACCTGTAAAAGATCGGATAAGCTTAGCCAAACACCCTTAAAATCTCGAGCCGGATCCATCAAACAACAATCGTTTTGACATTTTAATCTATGCCTATATAAACCAGAACCCATAGAGCCTAGTCTATGAATCATTTCTATATTTAGTGGTTCGACATTCTCATAGTTACCGAATCTTTCACATTGATGAGGAAAAACATAAAATACATTCATTTGAAAGTGAAATAATATGTCTATCGAAACAAAATTGCTGCTCTGGAGCAACAGCGGAGACCACATACAAAAGGCTTTTCTCAGAGGATAAGGCGAAAGAAACATGAAAAGAAGACATTTTTTTAAAGAAAATTCATCAAGAATAGTGGTTGGTCATGCTCCTCATGAGGCAGATTTCTGAGTTTTAAGGCCAAACAAGTTCTCGAATAACCTTGATGCCGTTGGAGGGATTTCTGCACGCCGAGGAGCCATAAAATTGACAATCTTTTCATGGACGTTGTACCTGCACAATCATTTCGAGAGCAAAATCCACAATCAGAATGATCTTAAACGACTAAACATATTTCCTACCAACAAACTAAACTTACCGGATCTTGCGACTCTTTGAAGCACGACGGTCAACAATTTTTCTTTTCTTCGTTTGCAGTCTCTTAAGAGCATAGAATGCCGTTTCTGTCAACATATTTGGGCATGGTCAAAATCTATGATCTATGTACTTTACATGCTGGGATATATGCTTTATCAATTGAGTGTATTACAAGAAAAAGTTCAATAAATGATACCGAGAATGATTATCAAGTGATGTAGCATGTGATGAGATGCCATAACAATGTATTTTAGCACAGAAATAAATAGGCTAAGCTCTAAAAGTTTTACCAGATGATGATGGGTCAACTGTCTCAAAGAACTCTTTCAACAGTTGCTGGTAAAATTCCGAGTCATCCAGAAGTTCGGGATCACCATTTATGAGAGACTCCTGGTAAATTATAATAAATACTTCAGATTCAAACATTATGCAAACTTGCAAGCACGGCAACAAGATGCTCCCCTACCGGTGCAACTCTTAAATCTATTACCACTAGTCACACACTTATCAATCTATTAAATCTCAAACTTATTAGCTATATAATCCTGCCCCTCAATATTGTCTTTTGAAGTTTCAAGAAATAGTTGGCCCTGCGGAGAATCCCTAAGACCCAACAAAGATTTTGTTGCGCCATTGAATGAACAAACTGCTCACTTAATTGAAATACTCCTCAGGGTTGCTAGAAATATGTTGGTTTTTACATTATCCGTATAGATTCAATTCATTAACATGTTACCAGCCACACATCATAAAGGCTATGCAGCATCTTGTTATTTTAGTCCTCCCCAAAGAAAACAAAATTGTCGGCAAGGCAATGATGCTTACAGATTGATGATTTTAATATGCAACAGGAATATATTTACTTAAGCCCTTACAACCATAAAATATATATAATAAAAAATGAATGTAACCAGAAAAATTAATACCTCTGGCTTTACATTCTCTGCATAGGATGGAACCTGCGGAAGGCCAGGATAAATTCAAGTAAACACAGGCAAACTACAGAGTCACATCTACACAATGGTCGATAAACCAAAGAATTGATCCAAAGACCAAATTAACGTGAGAAATGACTTCAAACCTACATTTCCAAATACAGCAACAGCTGATCTATTCTGCTGCATCCCCTTGATCATTTTGCTTGGATCCCTCATATAAGCAGCCACTTGTTCACTTATACTCTGAAGGAGAGTAGAAGGTCAGTGGCAGATAGTTGCAGGTTCCATGCAGTGAGAAAATTTCAAGAGGTCTAATTAGAAACCTGATTAAAGGCATGCAATTTGTCTTTGATAGCAGCTGCACCGGTTGTAACCTGGGCCTTCCTATGCCACTTGTCAATCGACTTGTTTCTAAAGGAATTCATTCTGCAACATAGAATAGTTGATATAGTTTACATCCATACAAAAAATTATTGTGATCCCAGAAAAGCCAAGAACACGATACTAAATGTGCTATCACATGATAATGCTAAAGTAATACGCATGCAATGCATGGACAAGGATGACCATAGCCCATAGGGTTCATGTGAATTGTCACAACAAGCCTCAAGGTGATTTGTTTCAATCCGTTATAGACATAGTGAGCATGCTTTAGATGGGAAAAATAATGTCTTTACTATTTTTACCACTATTCCATCTTAATACAGACATAACGTGGAGGCATAAGTTCTTTCATAAGAAAATTTATGAATTTTCAAACTAAGATATGTAATATCTACCTAACTTTTAGATTAGCTGCTAGACCAACAGAACCCATCTACTATGCACGATGACATTTAATAAGAAGAATTGTCATTGATAAAAGAATAAAGAACATTGGACACTGATATGACAAGTGAAACAGCGGTTGCAAGTTCACTTGGATGAATTTGAGAAACATTGCCATTGCACTTACAATTTGAGGAACTAAAAGCTGCTACAAATAGAAATACCTTGATTGTATTTGGGATATTTGCAACCATTCTTCATCAGAACTCCCATTCGAACTGGCCTGAGCATCTAATTGCTTGGAATCTCTTGCGGAATTAGCTAAATAGTAAAAAAAAAATACAACCATAGTTTTGATCAATGTTCCGATAAGAAGATATGTACAGTGCACAACACAATATGTCACATATTTAGATAAATAAACAAGGAAACTACAAATTCAATATTTCCTTGGTTAGGGCTGCTATTTAATATGTTGGAAAAGGAAAGGTTTGGAGGTCCAAGGGCCAAAATCAGTAAATATGGAAAAAGGTTTGCATGCAGTTATATGTTATACCAAAACTAGTTTCAATACAAGTTAAGCAAAAGCTAGATTTGGGGATTTCAACAGCCAGGATACGGAACTTTACCACTCTTAAAATAGATGAAAGATTTGTATTGTAACATGCATACCTTCTTCAAATCGGGTAATGGATGGATTGTTTGTTATCAGAGCCTAAAAAGTAAGTTCAGTTAATCACTGGAAAACATGCAACACAAAGTAATTTACTAATAGTAATTAATAAAATATAAGGCATCAAAATGAAGCTAAAAGGAGATACATGCTCCCACTAAAAGTGCACCTGCTGCAACTTTAGTATAGAATCCAAAGTCTTCTTTGATGAAGCAATCACATCTGAATATGCTTCACTGACTTCATTATCAGCTTTACAATATAAGGATTTAACTTGCTCCTGCAGACGAGTCCGTCGTAAGAATAATGTTTCAGAGCACGCTACTTAGTTTCGGTTAGAAAATCTGCAAAAAATTGTTCAGAACCTCTGGAAGTCTATTGCAGCTCGAAAATGGTTTCTGCAGCAAGAATCTGAATTCGAGCGTCTTGTCCCAGAGAGCCTATCATGGGGAGTAGACAGCTTATGACCACAGAATAAAATAGAATCCCAGCCAGGGGAGCAGCCAAAGTAATAGAAAGGCAGACATATATAAGCAAAGACATCTCTTGTCTTGCTAGTTTCTAAAACACGACAGAAGATGAAAAACCTAGCAATATTTTAAACAGATGGAAAATCATTTTTTGAAACTAAACTTGTAAGAAGACCTTACACACGAAACAAGTGATTTGTTGGATTTCATTGTGAGCAATTAACTAATTCTGAACAAATTTTGAAAAAAATGAAGATTGGATCAAACAGTGACTAGATGTAATTTAATACCAATAAGATCATACCCTTTGATTCTTTACGGCTTGACCCTTTTGAATGTCCTCATCCTTATGATTCTTTAGATTCCTCCAAATGTCTCTGGATTCATGATATCAAGTAAATTAACGAATGATCGAAGTCCCTCTGAAGTGTCAACAAGAGGCTGAAAAGCTAGGACGTACAATACACAATAGAAAACCCCTTATTGGAATTTGTTAGCAACATACTATACCTTGCTGAAACCATTTTTACAGCCCTACTCACAGAACAGATGACATTGAGATTCATTAATAGTTTTAAATACTATAACCAGCTATCGAGAGGCAATAGAACAGAAGTCTGGGAAGATGAAAAGCTGCACACTCACAAATGTGAAGCCAAAATTTATTAATGCATAGCTGCTTCGATGGGCTAAGCAGATATATTTATATATTTATAACTATCAGTACATTACAACATGGAATTGAGAACTGGCTTTTAAGATCAGATTACCTTTTATCTCCCTAGCAAAAAAATTCAAATTTGGATATAAAAATTATAAAGGCTGACTTAATCGTTTAGTTATAACCAAACTTTTCACCATCAAATTTCAAGCAGATTATCATTGAATTACACAAATAATAGAAGCCAACAAAGTAGAAAAGACATGAAACGCCATAGTTTAATCCTAAAAAGAGAAACGAATACGAGGAACGTTAAATGATGCAGTCCAATTACTTACTGCTCCTGGTTTTGAAGTTCTTTATATTCTTTCTCCAGCTCTTCTAGCTCCTCGCCTTTCTCAACATCTTTATCGCTTTGCTCTCCTTCCTCACTATCCTCTCCAGAGCCTTCCTCATCATCCTCTTCTCCATCCCCATCCTCATCTTCCTCCTCACTGTCATTTTCAATCTCCTCATCTCGATCCTTACCAGGAAAGTCATATTCACCATCGTCTTCGCCACTGTCCATCTAGGAGTAAAACATGATAGCATATTCAGAATAACGAGTATAAATCATAGTTTTATAATTCAATTTTTGCACTCACTCTATCCCAACGAACATGATTCGTGCCCCTACTATACACATCACATATATTCATATAACACACACGATGCTAGGTATCACTGTAGTAGCGTGGTAGGCAAAGCTGGTTAAACAAAAGAAAGAAGTATCAAAACTGTCCGGCATATAATGAAAGTTGATTAAAAAAGCATGGGCATGGCAACTGGCATCACCAATTTAGTTGCAGTTATCCCGACATAAAAACACTGTTATCCCGACATACAAACACCGTAGATCACAAAATTTGAGGGGTA
The DNA here is from genome assembly GCA_029379335.1 of Thymus mandschuricus. Classification (NCBI taxonomy): domain Eukaryota; kingdom Viridiplantae; phylum Streptophyta; class Magnoliopsida; order Lamiales; family Lamiaceae; genus Thymus; species Thymus mandschuricus. The sequence continues at coordinate 54,912,373 of CM057071.1, forward strand.
AGCCTGGTTAAATCCCCCTAACAACTCAGAGTCTTGCCTAATTAAAAAAATATATATATTAATAATAAAAAATATCTAAACATACAATAACCGGGACCTTTGTGCCTCAGACAACCACCATCATCAGTTTTCTTTTCAAGTGGTGAGGATTATCGATCAAAACCGAGTTTTTCTTTTACGGGCAGTGTACTTTGAATCAGCTGGAACCACATTTCCCTTTCGGCGCATTTTGTCCTTCTTATGCATAACCCATTCTTTTCCCTTATGCTTATTATTTACCTTTTGCTTTTTCCTTGGCCAGTGCCGGTCTGATACAAAAACTGAATGATTTTCTTCATCTCCACTGCTCTCTTCATCATCAGGACAACTCTCTCCGTCTTCACCTTTTGACTTAGGAGTCACGCTAGCCAGAGAAGCTTGACCACAGGTCAGCACTAGGAATGCTTTCCTTGACTTGGTGCTAAAACAATTTCAAGAAGCTCTGGTTAATTTAAATTACAGAAAAAAAGAACTACCAAAACATTCATCAAGATTCAAAAAACAATTATTGCTAGTCTTCCATATTCATTCATCCATGCTTGAAATTTTGTACTACATCGTCAGATAACTGCATATTTATATTCAGACGGTGGGCTTTTACCATTCTCTTACTATATATAACGCCACAGATGTGTGTGTTTTTTCTTATTATACATTTATACTTTAATATTGTACTGTTTTCACTTGATGTTAGTGTTCAAAAAGTGGAGGCAAGTATTTACCTCTTCATTAGAGTGAAGATACTTCAGAATTTTTGGTAGGAGGTTCGAAACAATTACCAAGCAAGAATAGAAATGGCATCTCTACTAACTTTTACATACCTATGTGGAAAATCTACAACCACGCCCCCAGAAAACCCAGATCGCATAGCAACTCCCAGCATCAGCTCACATTGTGCCAAATTTTCAGGGTATACTTGTAAGACTGCCCTAGCTCCCCGTGCCAAGCATCTGTATAATGACCCAAAGAAGGCCCTAAAAGTGATACAAGAATAATATCAATACAACAAAAGAGACAAGTAAATGGTTTGTTTACTGATGAAAGCATGACCTAGTCCTGACAGTAATGCAGAACAAGAAGGTCCCAGAGGTAAGGAATCACATACTTCAGTCTCAGACGTGGTTCATGAGAGGATTTGTCAGCATTGCACAGCCACTAGTTTGACAAAATGAAAAGGTAAAATCAATTTAGCATTAGAATATATTGCAATAATTACAAAAGCAGAAAATGAATTTCATCTCAGCCAACTGAATTCTAAAAACTAGATGGACAGAATAGATATAACAGCTTCCTTGAATTATTTGAGAAATTACAACATATAGCTAAAAGTAATAAAATAGAGAAAAAAAAAAAACTCAAATACTCCATACTCCCTCCATCCCGACTAAGATGAGGTGTATTCCTTATCAGGCTGTCCCAACGAAGATGGATCGTTTTCTTTTAGGCAAAACTAGGGGATTTAAGCATAATTTTGAGGAAAATTAAACCTACTTGATGGGGCCCTTTTTAATAGCCCATTTAGACTACCTAACCCTTCCCTACCTCTCTCCTATTTCCTGGTGGCTCCAATGAACAACACCGCCATGATGGCAGCATACGGTCACACTTGCTGCTGCCCAGAGTCGCCAATGCCCCGTTGGCTATCCCTATTCAGTACACTTTATATTCTTTTCGTAAAATACATGCAAAAGCTAATGCCTCCTTTCGTTGGGATGGAGGAGGTAGTATAAATGGAGCCAAATACTCAGCTACTTCCAAGGTATTAGCATGAAAGATGATGTGTATTGCTCTATTGGGACCCCCTACATTAAGGTTAGGACTTGCATGTGTCATGGTTCTTGACATTGGAGATGTGTGTGTGAGTGCATGAAAACAGTAACTGAGTTACCAAGCTGTTATAATATGCAAAGGAATCACTGAATGGCCTTGTACCTTTCATACACTTAAGGGGAGTTTACTTGGTGAGATAAGGGCAGATTGAGTAATAATATCCATCCTAATCTCATGTTTACTTTGAGGATTGTGAATGAGTGTTATCCTAAGGCCCGGGATAGGTCAGCACTTTTTGCTTAGATTTGTGACTAATCATGGGATATAAATTTCACCAAAATACATGGGATTACTTTAATCCTTTTACACCTTATTTCTTACCCCAACATTAGTCAATCCCTCAATTTAGGTATCCCGCAAAGTAAATGCCTCCTTAAGGTCAATATTGATTGCAAAAAATTACTTTAGGAAAAACAAAAGGACATGAAAAGGAGTTAAACACGAACCTGCACAGCAGATATACTAACTGCGCCATCTATAACTCCAGGGCGAACCCCTAAGCCCTATAAAGTAAAACATAAAGCTGTTAGAACCCCTTAATAAATGAATAATTCAAAATAGTATGATACACATTAACATGTATATTCTTGAAAATGCCATAATATTCTATTTTAATATAGACTTCTTATTCCAAACTCCATGCAATTAAAATCATGTGACAAACAAAAGCGCACATGCACAAACACTGAAACACACGTGCATGAGTGAGACTGCATTTGTGAGTGTGGTGTGTGTGTGTGTGTGCACGTGTGTGTGTGTGAGAGAGAGAGAGAGATGCATATGTTCTTCCTCACCCACCACATACAAGCATTTCACTCAGGGTTAGATAAACAAACCCATCCAAAGATTCTGGCATTTGAAAAGGAGAGTTAAGTTCCCTAGTTGATTTCTCGGCATTTGGCAATGCTGCCATAGATGAGATTATGAAATAACAATCCCACCAACAAAATTCCCTCATTAGCATAAAATAGAAAGGGACTTTTGCTTGATAACAGGACACCTTTTTGAAAAGTCGGAAGTTGTGAGAGCATAGCCATGACAATACACATATTTCGAGCACAAATCTAAAATATAAAGCAAGCTTTTTGCAGATGTATAAGTTTATCTCAATCGCCAGACTTCATCAGAAAAGTTTAGATGTATGCAATTCGGGGTTGGTCTTCATTTACCTGCCCCATGTCACCATGTATAAGGTCACCCTCAGCTTCACGCTCCAATGCAATGTCTGGAATTGTACAACAAAACAGTTAAAGAGCTTAAATTAACAGCCCACAAAGAGAGCTTTATCAGAAACGTAAGATAAGGATAAGTTGTAGCATACTTAGCATGGACTCAGATATATCTAAACCAATCCAGTGATGGCCGTTCTCCGTCAAGGTCTCCCCACTAAGTCCCGATCCACAACCTGAGCAAGCCCAATGTGGATGTTCTTAATAAGGTCATTAATAACAGAAAGGGGCACATAAATTTCCCACCATGAACCAAAATTAAGTCTGGTGAGATACATACAACTGAAAAACGCAGCAGTAACCAATCAATTCAAGCTTTCATTCATCCACACCTTTCGTAGTTTCAAAATTTCCACACAATTCACAATTTGCAGTAGGTAGTAAAGTTCTAGCAACATAATCGCAGCCATATATAAAAGTAAATTACCGATATCAAGCAGCAGTCTTGGAACGCCGTCATCAGGGAGAGCAAGAAGCTCGAGTGCTCTTTCAGAAAGTTTCGCCTTTCGAAATACAACAAAAGCAGCAAACAATCAATTGACGGGAACTCCGTCTTTAACGGGATAGATAAAAAGATTTGTATCAAACCTGAATGTCGATTATGCGAGAAGAAGAGGTGTATTTATGAGCTTCATCATCGTTGTAGAATATCTCCGGCGGCGCTTGCAGCTCAGGTCGAGACGCCATCTTTCTCCCCAAAAAACAAGGGCTCGGAATAACGCTTTAGAACATGTACAATGGAGGGGTTCTTGTCTATGTGGCAAAAACAAGAACCCACATCTTAATTAGCACCCCTATTGGAGATCCCTTAAATAAGAACCCGGGTTCTTATATAAGATACTGGTTCTTAAGAAAAAATGGGTCCAACATTCTTTTTTATTTTTTCTCTCTCTTATATTTTTTTCAAATAAAATAATTAGTGGGACCCTTTAATTATGATAAGAACCTTTAGTAAGAAATTTACTATTGTGATTTTTTAATACGAATGAGATCTTGTCTATGTGGCACCCTTAAGAACCCCATTTGGGGTTCTAGCATTGTACATGCCCTTATAAGCCCCTATATGTATTCTCGCTCTTTCACATGTACACTACTCAACTCAATTCCATAACTTAATATACTTTATCAATAATCTAATCTATATTAGAATATAATTTTGTTATATATATTATTTTTAGGGTAAACTTTAAATATATACACTTTTATAAGAACTACTTCCTCTGGTTCGTGATTTCTTGTGCGTTTTCCATTTTGGGACGTCCCAAGATTTCTTGTGCGTTTCCTTTTTGGGAAATAATTAGCAATTTAAGTACACAATTAGTGATCCCTTATTACAATTAACAAAACCCTAATAAATAAAAAAAATTCACAAATAATTTATAAAAAAAAAAAATCAGAAAAAACAAAAAAAAAAATTTTCCACAAAAATTAAAAACCACTTCTATTATCCTACCACAAAATATCTCCCACCCACCAAATTTATTCCACCCAATTCATTATCTTCTCACAACTCTCTCTCTTCCTCTTCTTTGATGTTCTTCATCTCGTTGGTATCGACAAACCCTAAATTCCCATCCCCCCCGCCGTCGCCATGGATCCACCCCCATCCGATAAATCGGAATGGAGATCAACCCGCAACCGACCCGTCGCCGTGAATCCCCGCAGCGGCGGGCTCACAGGCTGCGAGGTGCGTCGCCGCTGTGTTAGCCGCCGTTGGGCTTCCTCCTCCGAACTGAGCCCAAGCCCTCCTCCACCTCCTCCTCGAATCAAAACGCCCATTTCACCCGGGCGCTACGGCACCCTCCGCTCACCACCGACAGTGCGGAGCCTTCCAACCTGGACCGGTCCGCCGCCTCTGAGCGAGGGATATGTGTATGTCCCTCGATTTGAGGAACTTACGCCGTCGCCGCCTCGCGAGGATGAGAGTGTACGTCCTCCCTTCCGTTGGGCAACCCCTCACCAAACGACGGAGAGGCTGGCGCGGCGGTTGCCGTTTTCAGCCGCCCCAAGCGTCGAAGAGTCCCCCCAACTTTCTGAGCAGCCTCCGCCGCCGCCGCCGCCGTCCGCTGTTGAGGAGGAAGGCCTCACGGACAGTGATCCCTTGTCCAAGAGGCATGTGTATTACTACCGTGATGGATTTCCAGTCTACTTCCCATTCCATCACACCACAGAAGAGTGGGATTTTTTTGATGGAGAAGCTGATCGGGAAGCAGCTGAATAATCCTTTCTTGGACCTGAATCCCCTTTACAGATGAAGTCTGTAAAGGGGATTCGGGTCAGGGTCAGGTTGAATTATCTGTGGGGCTTTGTGATCCAATTGGTGATTGAAATGCAGATGAATAATCCAATTGATGGTTCCTTCGACCCGAATCCCCTTTAAAGATGAACTCTTTAAAGGGGATTCGGGTCAGGGGGACGTTGCATAATCTGTGGGGTTTTGTGATGGAGGAGGTTGAACTAATCTGATGTTTATGTGCAATGTGTTAATGGTTATTGATGGAAGATGTTGCTGTGGTTTCTTGCTATGGCCAGTATATGGTTTGAGTAATCTCTGTTCTTCTGTCCCTCTGATATGTAGTTGATGTGCCACTGTTCCATTGAATTTGTGTGACTTGATTGATTCTTGATGAGGTTTCTGTGGTATGAGAGTATGTACAGTTGAATGTTATGTGATCTCTGATCTTTGTTGCATGTTTTGATTCTAATTGACAAAGTTTTTGATCAATTTGAAAATGGGACAGTGGTAGAACAAGAGTAGCATTTTCCATTTCAAAAGATGTTAAGTACACTAGTCTTTTGAAATCCCAAATGCTAACATATACAACAACTATGATTAGTCTATATGCTTCTGCAAAAAAGTGTTTGTTACATGTGATGAACCCTAGCTAATTGCAACCATGGCCAACTGTTCTTCAATCCCTGTCAGCTGCTGCATTCCCAATCTTTGAATCAGATGCTCAATTCCTCTGATTTGGCCATTCTCTACTAGATAATCTATGCTTTGCCTTGCTAATTCCATTGGAATTGTTAGACTAATTGGCAATCTGCCTTCTCTAATCAACCTGTCCTTTCCCATGTGTGGTATCTTGTAATTGTTGTGGCCTCTGACCTTCATGATCTCTGTTAGGCAGCCTTGGAGTGTGAGAAATACTTTGTTCAATGTCATTGCTGGTAAATCATGAAATGCAGTTTGCACTGCCATCACTAGATCATCCACTGTTCTACATACTTTTCTATGCTGCAGTGATTGAATAGCATTGAAGAATCCCAAGTCATTTATGTTTGTGTCTGGGGAATTTGGTGGCTGTTGAACTAATCTTATGTTGAATCCATCTGTGCTTGCAGCTAATCTGAAATCTGGATCTGAATCAGTGATATGAGGCTTTGCATTATCTTGTTGGATGAAAATGTTCTTATCTGCAGTTGCTGGCCACTTGTTTTTTATTGCAGGGACAACCTAGTGTGATATTTCATGAAAAAGCAATTCTATGAGACAACTTAGTAGTGCTATGATGTATATCTGAGCATGAGTATTGCATTTACAAACATGTAGGGCAGTAGATTGCTGGTACCTCATTCAAAAGACATCTTTTCATCACTTCTCTTGTGATGGAGTCAACTGCTTTGATATAGGGTGTGCCCTTTTTTCTGTGCTTGCTGTTTTTGATTGCTTTATGTTGACTGGTGAATGGGAAGCATCCTATTTTGCCATCAAATAGGACTGTGCCATCATCTCTTAGTATTGGCCTACTCACTGCACACAAAAACATGATTTTGCCAATAAACCTCTTTGATTTGCATGCTCTGCATGGTTCATCTTCCCCTGGTGCAAGATAATACCTGTAATATGAAATGTAAAAGGTAAGTATAGATGTTGTTTGATGACCAATGATGTATATCTCCTTTACTGAGGTCAGTCCCTCCATGTACCTGTTTTTTCCTTTAGTGATGAAGAACCACTTCTCATCAATATGCACTATATTGTGCATAGATGAGTACTTCAATGTGTTGAGTACTCTGTCCAGTTGGAGCATTTCCAAACTGAACCTCAACCTAATGAATTTGTTATCTGCTGTTAAGGAAGGCTTAATGTAGCTTGCAAATATCTTAAAAAGTCCTGCCTTCCCCCATCTCTGCAAGGTAGATCTGCTAACTCCCATCTTCTCCACCATCGATCTATAACATGATCTTTCACTGAAATCCATTCCCCTAAGAACTGCGTAGTTGGGCTTGAGGTTATGGTTTCTTATTCTCCCTTTTTTCTGTGATTTTAACTGTATAGCTAACCCTTGTATTTGCTGTTCTCTTGCAGTTTTCCAGAGCCTAGATACAGTGTTACGATGGATGTGGAATTGTTGTTGGGCTTCAAGCATCCTACCTCGTTTTGGCTTCCCATTCTTTGTATCTTGAAGGAGGAACTGCACAACCAAGTTCTGCTCTTCATCTGTCAGGTTTTTGGCCCTCTTCACCATCTCTTCTTCTTCTTCTTCTTCTTCTTCTTCTTCTTCTTCTTCTTCTTCTTCTTCTTCTTCTTCTTCTTCTTTGTTGGTCCCGGTTTGTTAATAGGAAAAATACGTAGAGGGGGGGTGAATACGTATTTTGAAGTTTTTCAACTTCAAATCCCTTAACTCAGAGTAACAAGTAAGGAGCTCGCTTTAAACTTAAGACCTAGCTGAAGCTAGATCAACAGTACGTAGCTAGCCTGCTTGACCGAAGTGATGACTTGATCAAGAGGGAGTCCTTACTCGTGTATGCGGAATTTGGTGAGCTAAAATCTTTTCCTAAGTAATTAAAATATCCAGATTAAGTTGTTTGGATGCAAGTGCAATGGATAAACAAAGTAAAGAGTTTAGGGTTAGAGAGATACGACACGAAGATTTATAGTGGTTCGGAGATAAAGCTCCTACGTCCACTTTGTTGCATGACGGCAACCGTTCTTTTCACTCAAGAACTTGAAGGTTACGGGTCCTTCAAAACCTGGTCGAGATCGGGCTTCACTTGCCTGGATCTGACGAACAACGCAGTGATTACGGGTTCACTACTAAGACCTAAACTGGACACGAAACTTCACTCGTTTCTGTCCGAACAACAGGGAGATTCCGGGCTCTCCTTACAGCCTAGCTTCGATCGAGCTTTACACAAACGGTGTAAGTGTAAGCTTGGATCTCAACTCTATGATCGAGGCTTCTTCAATCGATGAAAGAAGGGCCTTGGATCGAAACAACCTAACGACAACACTCAAATACCTAACAGATAAGTATAGGGTTTTTGGTTGACGACACACTATGAAGAACTCTTTACAGTAGATGCAAAGATTGGCTAGAGTTCTTCTTCTAAGCTTCGGATATATGAAGTGGGCTTAGAATCTAAGTGTGAAGGCTGTGAAGACGAGTTCCGATGGATTGGAAACTCGGAGAACACTTGGAAACAAAGACTCGAAGATTGCTAGAAAGCTGGGGAGTGTTTGTTTGCTGTATGCGCTCGAATGCTCAAGTAGTGTTCTCTCTTTTCTTCGTCTTCATCCTTCACTATTTATAGGCGGAGGGTTGGCTGAGATCCGTTGCTTGGTTGGTGGCCTTGTCCCTCCTCCTCTCGACAGTACTTGCGCAGGCAGTAGCTTTTGCAGGTGCCCAGTTTGTCTCTTTGCCGAAAATGGCTAAGTTACAAACTTAACAGTAACTGGAGCGAGCCAGTACTGTTACGGCGCCTTTGTCGGCCTGGCAGTCAACTCTTCCGCTCCACTCCGCTTTCGACACGTGGAGATCTCGTAATTAATGCTACGATCTCCTGTTGACTGGAGTTCAAAATATGGGCGGGAGTTGTGCTGTCGCTTTCTGGTAGGTAGTGGCTTGCTTTGCTTTGAAGTTGTAGCGTCCGTTCTGAAGCGAGTCGCTTCAGGATCATACTGTAGCGGGTCGCTTCCGAAACGAAGTTTCGTAGTGACCGCTTTAAAAAGTGTTGACCCGCGTTGACTCGCTTCTGCTTTTTTTTGTAGCGTTCGCTTTGTTTCGCTTTTGGTGGCTTCACTTTGACTCCACTGTAGCGCTCGCTTCGCTTCGCTGGTTTCGGCACGCTTCACTCCGGTTTGCTAGACTCGTTTCGCTTTGGAAGAACACACTCAAGCGAGTGGCCTTCACTTGAATTCCTGCAGTCTAAAGCTAAGCAAAATAAAGCCATCCTAACAGATTTAGGCTTAGAAAAATTCTAACCTATAAACTACATCAAAATGGGTCGCTTGGGAATAGGACACTTGGGGTTTTGGGATCTAATCAAAACAAGTGACTTCGTTTATCAAATATCCCATGTAGTTCCCCCTTAACAAATTAGTTCTTAACAATTCCCAACAATTTCCCCCTTTTTGATGATGCCAAAACCCAAAGGCTAAGATTTAGAAAATTCCAGCCTATCTAACCGTGAAGGGAACTCCAAGCGACTGCTTCCTTTGCAGTTTCGTTTGTAATTTTTCTTTTAAGTTCCTTTCCCTTTTTTTTTCGGTTAAATTATTTGAGTTTGTAGCAAAAAGGTAAAGTCATTCACAAAGCGAGTAAATGACACGAGAAGAGACAGAAATAGAAATTTGGATATATGAACAAGAAGTTCACACAAAAATATGTAAGGAACTTGAAACTCAGAGGTTTCCTGCAGTTCCTTCCTTGTCATCCTTCTTTCCTTCTTTCGTCACTTCCCTTCTTCCTCCTTCTCCTTCTCTTCTTTATCTGCCTCCAAATCCTTTGCAATCATTTCTTCGGGTATGGTGTATGCACTGAAAACCCTTGCTTCCATCGAATCAACACTGTGGATGCTTGGTCTCCTCCAAGTTTCTTCCAGTTGGAAGGCTTCATCCACCTCAGTGTCAATGATGCTGCGATTGAGGATACTGGTGCCAGGTAGGAATGGCATGATGAATTCCTTCTTGGCTGGTACCTTGATGATTAATGGTGTAGGCTCTCCAAGCTGTGCAAGAGCGAAGACTTCTTGCCTAAATTTCTCATCATAGACACTAAGAAAGTTGTTGAGTGCAGTGACCCTTGAGCATTCAGTCTGCAATGGCACTACCTCCCAATAGTAGTATGCTTTGATAAATTTCTCCTTGTAGTGAAGCCATTGCTCGAGTAGTTCGTCAGGAATGAACTGCTCGATCTCACGGGCATCAGGGTGCTCATCTCTGCGCACAGCCAACTCCTCCTCCGACCGGCTGGACATCTGTGCTATGATCGTTTTGAACTTCTTTCCTGACTCGCCGCTCCAGGAAGGAAGCTTCTTGTTGAGTTGCTTGCGAATGTAATTGCGTTCTTCTCTGAGAGGGTAGCGGCCAGAGTCAATCATTTCTTTCGCAGTCTTGTGACATGCATCGATCATAGCCTGACTTAGACATGCATCGGATTCTTCTGGTGTGATTGGAACAAAGATACTTCTGACCAAGACGGACTGGATGACTTTCATTTCATTGAAGTGTTTCTCAATTCGTTCGTCAATGACTTGCAGTCGTTTTGTCCTTATCCTCTTTTCCTTCTCTGCCCTTGGAACAACTGCCTTCTCAACTTTTTGGCGCTTGGTCGCTGAATCATCTCTCTTAGTTTCTGGAGCAGTTCGCTTTGATGATGGGGGAGATGAAGTGGGTGCTTCGTCTGAAGTGGGCGCTTGAGAGCTTGAAGTACCTGCAAGAGTTTTCAAATTAAACTGGCGCTCGTTCTCCCAAGCCATAGTCTCGATCTCCTCTGCTAGCTTCCGCCTTTCCTCCTTTGTTAGCACAGTGACTGGAGGATGTCGAGCAATGGAAGAGGCAAGCACTTTATCTCCAAGTGGCTTGCGGGGTTCTTCAAGCTTTTTCAGCGGTTCCTCCTCAGAGAGCTTTTCTTTGCCTTTCTTTGCAGACTTCGCCTCTCTCTCCTCTTCTCCAGTACCACTACTCTCCTCCAACAATTTCTCTACATCAACAGTTCCAATTACTTGATAACCACATATTTAGCATGCTTTAGAGTGCGTCTCGATGCGTGTTTTGGTTCGGATTTGTGCTTAAATGAATAGAAATGATAGGTTTTTACCATTTATGCCTTTTCTATATGCTTTGCGTTTTTCTCTCGGTTTCCGTGCTGATTTCAGGTGCTTTGGCAATTTTCTGGGCAAGTTTGACTTAGCCTATGTCGAAGAGGGTCGAAAGAGGAAGCCGTAGCACTTTGCGGATTAATTTTCCGATGTCGGACGAGAGAGAACGAGCCAAAACCGTGAGAGCGCGCAAACTGGAAATGTGGGCGGAAATTGCACGGGTCAACCGGAAATGAAATAGTCAACTCCTCAATTAACTTTCCAGAAAGTACAGATTTTACCCCACCTTCTCAACTTAAGTTTCTAGTATTTGTAATTTAGCCCCAATGCTTGGGAAAACTATATATAGCTAGATATTTTCCTTATTTGTCATCTAATTACACTTGTATTTCATATGCACAACTTCTCTTAGAACCCTAGCTATTTTCCCTCTTTCTACTTTGGGATTTTCAAATATTGGTGGATGATCAAGCTTGGATATTGAAGATTATTGAAGAATTTCCATTCCTTTTCATTTCCTTGTTACTTTTATCATGTTTTCTATTATTTTCCATGGTTTAATTGCTAGATCTATGGCTAGCTAATTTTGCATATGGCTCCAAGTGATGGATAATTTGATGTAGATGATAGGAATTAGATTCTAGGATGTTGATTTACCTTCCCCTTGGATTGCCTATGGATTGGGACTTTAATTTGTATGCATGAATAATTGATCACTAGGAGTGCATCTAAGGTGTTTGAGGGAATGCCTAGGAAGCTTCCTTTCATAGCACTTGGCATCAATCCATACCCATATCACTTGATTTCATCTCTTATAGTTCCTAGAAAGAATTAGATGAGTTGGAAGAGAGTTGGTAGGTTATCTTAGACATAATTTGTGCTATTTGGAGTTGATGGAGTATTCAAAGGCTTAGAAAGCATTTGTTGCTCTATCAATCAACTTGTTAATCACCCTAGTAAGGTAGGTTAGCATATTTGATATAAGAAACCATCCAAGGTGGATTAAATTGGCTTGAAGCATCTAGATTCTAAGACTATCATCATCATCATATTGGAAATCACTTGGATCCATGCCTTTTACTATTGATATTCTACATTTGCCTTTTACTTGTCTTGCCTACTTTACATTGTTGAGTTTACATTCCACTTTACTCTTTGCCTAGTTTAGTAAAAAACCAAATCATGATCATGTGCTTAGATAGTATAATGGAGACGATATAGACTACTTGATTTGCTATTGCCATTTCACTCCTTGTGGTTCGACATTCGGACTTACCTTGTTCGATATCATTGCTAGGCTAGAAATTAGCTCTAGTCAATTTTTGGCGCCGTTGCCGGGGAGTGATTAGATAGACATTTCAATAGTTTGTTTAGTCACTTGTTACTAATCTAAGCTTGTTTTTAATTTTTCTCTCTTTTTGTTTTGAAGGTACATGCTCACAAGGTCCAAGGGGAGACTTGTAGAGCCACTTGTCTTGCAATTTGAAAGAAGACATAGAAGAAGGAATTCTAGAGAAGAGCAAGAAATGGGTGATCAAAACCCGAATATGGAGGCTATTATGAGAAGGATGGAAGAGATGCAATTAGAAATTGATGAGCAAAAGAGGAAGGCTAATGAGGCGCCACCACCTCCTATCAACTTTATGTATCAAGCTCCAACGGATCAATATCAAGGAGGAGAGTGGGGCACTATCAATGCCAACAATTTCGAGTTGAAGACCGGCTTGATTCAAATGGTGATGAATGCTCAATTTGGAGGAAGTCCCTTGGAGGATCCAAATTCACATCTTACCTCTTTCTTGGAGATATGTGACACCGTTAAGCTCAATGGTGTCCCTTGTGATGCTATTCGACTAAGGATGTTTGGTTTCTCTTTGAGGGATAGAGCCAAAGATTGGTACAAAGGGTTGAACAAGTCGGAGATTCACACTTGGCAAGATCTTTGCAAGGCCTTCCTATCAAAGTATTTCCCTCCCTCAAAGGCTCACAAGATGATTTCGGAGATTTCTCATTTCTCTCAACATGGAGATGAGACTTTATTTGAAGCTTGGGAAAGGTATAGAGAGCTCATCCGGAAATGTCCTCAACATGGTTTGAGTGAAGATCAACAAGTAACTCACTTCTATAGTGGACTCACTTCTCACACAAGGAGTGTAGTTGATGCCACCGCGGGGGGTTGTTTGTTGAACAAGCATGCCAAGGAAGCATTGAGGATAATTGAGGAGATGGCCGCTCATGCCTACCAATGGCCTATGGAACGAACTTCCACAAAGAGGGTTGCCTCTCTATCGGATGAGAGGTATGATGAGTTGACTTCATTAATTACTACTCTAAAGAGTGATTATGATGTTGGAACGGCTGCTTGAAAGCCGCCCCGACCCAGATCTTGGTTCGGTTGTGTTGAGTCGATCGTGCACATAATGTCATACAAAAGCTCGAGTACATACCTTACGATTATGGAAACGAGGAATCCGAGTCGCGTCTGATCGATCTACGGTTCTGACCTTCTAGGATGTGATCCCACACCTTGAAATCCGAGACTTGGTGGACGTCTCGGATCACTGGAACCTCGATCTCCTCCACACTCAGAACCAGGCGGCACTCTCTCTCACAGGGTTTCACGCCAATTCTCGTAGAGAGAATTCTGGTGTGTAGACGGCTAGGTCAGATTATGACAACTAGGGTTTTATGATGAGAGACTTGAGTATATATATGGTTCATAAATAAGGAGATATGATTCCTTATTTATCTCCAACCATATTAATGCCATATCCCATATTTATTCCTTTCCATAACTTACAAATCTTATTCCTTAACTAATACGCAATTAATTAGGAATTAATCTGTTCCGTTATGCAACTGTATATCCGGAATTAATTCTAACAGATAGAATTTATTCTCATATCAGTAGAAGAATAAATAACTAAATATATACCAAATATATTTAGATATGATATTTATCCCCACAAGATTTAAATAAATAAATCTTATCTTATTAGATTTAATCTTATCCATATACATGGATATAAATCCAATATATATCATATACTGGGCCTGAGTCCAATTATTGAGCCCATACTCAATAATACTGTTTAGATCGATTCCTTAGGTCTGTTTGGGCCATCCTAGGGATCGGATACCAGACAGAGTTGGGCCTTATCTAATTCGATATTTCCATGTCCACCCCTGAACATGTATCTCATTAGAACTATGACGCACTCCACTAAAGTGTCATAGCTGAATCACCGCTCTGTCCCAATTATGTAGATTGGGTAGGTATTTTGTATAGTTCGACCCCCGTGTTTAAGACCTTCCATATCCGTTAACCAATTTAGAGCTATCATGACTGCTCCTAATTGTTAACATCTATTCCTCAGGTAGTACCCGTTCACTCCTCATTATTATACCTGAACTTAATCAGCATGCATGACTTGGTATAATAAACATTGTGAACTCCCTTGAGGGGATATCGTCAGCCTGCACTCACACAGGACACGGCTTATTGATAACACTTATTAGACATACTATGCATCTTCGTGTTACCCAAAGTACGACATGATTAAGATGAACTAACGAGAAGTTCATATCATCGTAAATCAAAGTAACATCGAAGAATACATATACATCTAATAGTTTACCAAGGTTAAGATCGAGCTAGAGCCTGAGATCCATAGCTCTTCACCTATATCACCTATGATATAGGGTCAGTATCAGAAGAGCATCATCTCTATTGATCCTCAGTACGTTCCACCGTACCAGCATAATTAGTGATTAGGACTCATCACTACCATTAAGCTGCAGTCTAGACCGATAGCTCAGCCCAAGCTATCTCGACTGTGAACTGTTTATATCTCATCATTATCAACGACCTTCGTGATCCTCTCCGAACTCAGATCGACACGTGGTCTAAAACATGAGATAATGGGCTTTATTCTTGCTTAAACATATTCTTCCAGATAGGGATTGTTAACAGTGGACCGGTGTCGTAACCACTAAAACAACCGGTTTTGCTTTAGGTATACAACAACCCCAACAATCTCCCACTTATACTAAAGTAAAACCTTTTAGTATACCAACGCGTCTACAGGAAACCATATGACTTCATCCATGTACAATGTTAACAATCGCACGATCGCAATTGTAGACAACCATCATACACTTCTTCTCCCACTTATACTCAAAGATTTTACCTTTACCTTGTACCTTTTAGTGGGAGGCTCACTAAGACATGTCAGCCACGTGCTACAGTATACCTGACATGGTGCACTTAGTGAAGGAACCGTCATCGTACATTCCTCTAGTGTTTCTATTTTCTCCACGAAATCGCCTTAATTTAAGGTACTCACTATGTTGTTACCGGCATTTCCAAATCTCAGAAATTTGTTACTGCACTTAGAATTCTCCAGGGGGGATAAGAATTCTAACAAATTGAGATTACTGCCAATTCACGAAGCCAAGCCCTGAATTATCTAGCTCCCTCTCAGCATTTCACTGCGTGAGAATCTTCAAGACAATTCTGCTTCTTACGTGAATCCATAGTAAAAGGTCGATGATGTCGTTTTTCTAGCTACCATTCGATTATCCGTGTCCACAAACATGATGGACTATATCCGTTACCATGCACACAACACTAACATATATTTGGCTCCTTATGCAACACGCAGGTGTATTGCAAGCTTTGCCAAGACAGTAGTCTATGAAGAGTACTTGAATGATGTTATACTATCCGACTGTAGGATATATCTAACATTACTCCTAACCTTCATTCTAAACTGTTCGGATAATCACCACTTATTGTGTCAGATAATACTTTCACACCTTATTCAAGTGTTAGTAATATTATCACACAATGTACAAGACAACAATTTCAACGTCTTTAGTAGATGAAAGTTGTACCATTTGTCAACACATTTCATGAACGGACTTATATGTGTTGTTCGACAAATGAATGCTTTAATCATTGAACTACACATTTCAATGTGTTTGTCCCGAAACATAGAACTGTTGAGAAAATTCTTCCCTTTTCTCAAACTACATCCATGTTCGCTCATGTATGTCCTCACCTATTATGAGCATACAACGTGCAAGTCTTTCGAGTGTTAAACTCATAGACTTATCAATGATATGCAACCATCTTCATCTAACTTATCCTTTACTAGTCAACTTGGTTTGTTCATTATCCAAGAAACTAGATTTCTTGATGAACAATTTACCATTTTCGAGACACACTCGAAAAAGCTCCCACTGTGACAAGGATCCTAAAATAATCTTGTGCAGATCCTTTTGGTTATCAGTCTTGTACGTCCGGCCTTATAATGTTCCAATCCACAATTTATTTTTATTCTTGGACGTTAATCAAGAATAAATACTTGTCTTTCCTTGAAAAATAACTACT
Organism: Thymus mandschuricus; assembly: GCA_029379335.1. NCBI lineage: Eukaryota > Viridiplantae > Streptophyta > Magnoliopsida > Lamiales > Lamiaceae > Thymus > Thymus mandschuricus. The sequence goes on from CM057071.1 coordinate 54,928,912, forward strand.
TTGTCCAACTAATTACTAAATCTATCATTGAAATTGCGACACTTCGTGTGCAAATTATCCTTATTTCCGAACAGATTTAACCAATGAAACTTACAATTAGCATTTCCGTGGGAAGGGAAAACGCGATCGCAGCGCGAATGCTAATCAATTCATAATAAATCACAATGAAATCTATGATTAACATGAATGCTAATCACTTCATTTCAAATAAGGAAAGGAAATAGATTTAGACATAGTGACATAGTATTTTGTTAAAAGACAATATTGAACAAGAAGTACCACATTTATCACAACACATTTTGGAATATCCTTCAAAATTCACAGTAATTACTCCCACTACGAATGATATATCAAAACAACCAGTATTAAAGAAGTAAATCCTTAATACAATGTAAGAAAATAATCATCCATTAATATGTAAAACATAAGTATCCTGCCAAAACAAGGCAACCAAATGTGGTAAAAGAGTAATAAACTAGAATCTAGTATCCAAAAACTAAGATAAAACGTAAGATAGAAATCTCCAAGTCTGCTGGACAACTGCATCAACTGAATGTTGCTTGTCGAGCTCAAGAACTTGAAGTCGTCCTACTCGTTCCTTGTAGTCGAGCCTACAAAGATTGCAACAAACCACAATTAATATCCACCAGTTAAATCCGTCCGTGAGGACTAAACTAGTATAATTTGGTTTTTAATGTTACAAGAGTCTGACATACCTCCATCTATCTTTAACTTCTTGTTCCTCCTCTGATAGACCTTTATAATCGGAGGTTTCTCCTTCCTGGCATCACTCACTTCCTCAGTAGGCTGATCAGAGTTCAGCTCATTCACGTCGTGAACGAGACTTACAGACTCGGAATCGCCCACTTCATCAATGGATTGATCAGAGATCAGCTCATTCACATCGTGAACGAGTCCGTCATGATCAAGATCATCAATCCTTAGTGACTGGAGGTACTCATCAATGATGGACTCATTGTCCCGGGCCGTAAAACGTTGATTGACATCAACATTCCTAATAGGACGATCCCAGAACTTCCTCTCCGCCTCATAAGAAGTCCGCAATATATCAATCCTCTCCGCATCTACCACGAGTAACTCCGCAATGAGAGCCATTGGGTCCTCGTGAACGATGTGGGTCGGGACGACTGCTTCTCTGAGGGCCAGGAACCAAGTCGGAAAACATGCAAGTAGAAGCTCGCAAACAGTCTTTCCCGACATACTAACACCACCATAGAACACGTACATCCGTACAAGGTTTTTAAACCTCATGAGAAATCTCTTCAGGTTAGGGAAATCAGGGGAATCCTCATACCTCAAGAAACCTATCTCTTTCCGTGCCAGGAAACCGAGTAGTCGAAATCGAAAGGAGTCCGGAACACCATCGGAATAAGCTAAACGACAAATCTTCGTGCGAATAGAAACAATAGACATATCTGAAATAAATAACAAGTAAACAACTTATAAGCGCAAATAATTTATGTTATCAATGTTAGAAACCCAATAACATTGAACCAACAAACGAGTAGCCCGATACTATTTACAAATAGTCCACTATAGGTGAATGCTATCCATAAAATTATCGACCATGACCGCAGTCTATTTTATTTCTTATCCCATCACACGGACCATAGTGAAACAAAGAAATAATAACCCGTGCCTCAGGACCCTGCTAAATTGAGAAGTGACCTCTATAGGAGGATTCATCATTAAGCAGCTAAGCTACAACCATATTTTAATATTCCGAAAAATTAATTCTATTAAGAGTAACCCACCTGTTAAGGAGGAATTACCTTTATAAAATCATTTTTCCATATTATCAATTTTGAATTTAACCAATGAACCATAATCAGTGTCTCCTATAGGGAGGAAGACTCATTGTCAACGCGAACACTAATTATTTCATTTTAAAATCAAATTATCCTTTTGAAGTCTAAACCAATGAATTCCATAATCAGCATCTCCTATAGGGAGGAAGACTCATCGTCAACGCGAATGCTAATTATTTCATTTTTAAACCAAATATGGAGGTCCTTTAAATCAATTAACAGATAATCGATTAATTATACCGCTTAGTCTTTTTATGGGTTTGTGTGACAATCGTAGCACATAGACAATTAAGTCCTATCACATGATTTCTAAGCGCAAGTAATAAAACGTGCTCGCAATGAAATCATTAAAACGGACATGCTATGACCCCTATGCATGTTATTTCTATTACGCAAACAATGAAAAGCAACTATAACATGCAAAACATGCTAATCATACTCATCGCGTAATTTAAATCCATCCATAGCATGCATAATAATTAAAACGAAAATAAATAGGCTGCCGACCGGGAATGGAAAGCCCTATCTATTACATTTAATTAAAATAAAAACCCCGAAACAAGCTTCGGTCTTTAATCTTCGATTCTGGAAGCCTATCCCGATCTTCAAGTCCACCTTCCAAAACTAGCAAGTGCTCGAAAAATTAGGGTGCGGAAAACCCTAATTACCTAAAACGGAAAGCGATTTAATTTCGAAACGAACTAGGGTACGAAAACCCTAGCCGTCGACGATCATGCCTAGGTTTCGGAAAACCCTAGCCGTCGTCAACGTAATGGGCCGAACGTTGCAAAAACGTGCAGCCCATCGTTCGAAATTCGGCCACGCGCCGCCGCCGAGCCACGCGTGTAGCACACGCGCCGCCGCGGTGCGTGCCGGGGACCCCGTTTCGGCTCCACGACGAGCCTGACGTGGCTGGGTCCGGGCTGGGTGCGTCCGTTGCAGCCCAGCCCGAGCCACTGCTCGTCACCGTCGCCCAATCGCCGTCGCCTTCGCCGTTAGCCGCTGCACAAAACAGCGCCGCCGCCGCGAGCCACCGCCGGTGGCTGGCATGCCACCGGTCGCTCCCACTGGCTCGCCGGCGTCCCCAGCACCACCGGAGGTGCTGGGTTCGAGCCTCAGCCGCCGTAGGGGCTTCCGGCAGCCGCGCGCGCGCTGGGTAAAACCCTAGCCGCCGCGGTGCCATCTGAACCCGCCACAGCAGCCGTCGCCGGTGGTCCCCGACCACCGGACCTCCTCCTGCCTCCGTCCGCGCCCACTGTCGCCGTCGAGCCACCTCCGGTCCGCGGTGGTTCGAGCCCAGAAGCGTGCGGGCCAAAACCCGTTAGGGTTTCGGCCGCCGCTGCTCCCACTCGCGTCCACCGCCGTCGCCGCGCCGCTGCTGTTCATCCGGCGCTGACTGGGCTCCGTCTCCGACGTCAAGCCGGGCGCTGGACCACCGGGCAGCCGTGGTTCAGGCCTACAGCAGCGCCGGCAGGCCCGAAAACCCGCTAGGGTTTTCAGCCGCCGCGCTGCACCAGCCGTCGCCGCCGTTCGCCGCCGATTCGGCCGCCGCCGCCACTCGTTCCGGCTTCGCCTGAACCCTAGGATGAACCCTAGGGTTCAGCCGCCATGAACGACGAGGTGCAGCAGCGCCAAAACAGCCGCGAACTACGCTGCCGCCGTCGTGCGTCCGACGCGCCGCCGCCTGCGGCCGTCGTTCGTCTTTCGTCTCTTGTTCGTTCCTCGGACCTCGTTCCTCAGCAATCCTCCGATTTACAGCATACAAAATAATACGAAAATCGAAAAATACGAGAAAAATGAATCCTATTCTAATCGGCACCTTATTATCTCGCCGATTCAAAACAAACGAACAACGATAAATCGAAACGAATAAAACAACGCACATAATTCCCGGACAGCAGCATGCACACATAATCATGATTACTCGAATGCATGAACATTAAATTCGACTCAACACAGAGCCGATCCAGAAACCTCGGGCTCTGATACCAATTGTTGGAACGGCTGCTTGAAAGCCGCCCCGACCCAGATCTTGGTTCGGTTGTGTTGAGTCGATCGTGCACATAATGTCATACAAAAGCTCGAGTACATACCTTACGATTATGGAAACGAGGAATCCGAGTCGCGTCTGATCGATCTACGGTTCTGACCTTCTAGGATGTGATCCCACACCTTGAAATCCGAGACTTGGTGGACGTCTCGGATCACTGGAACCTCGATCTCCTCCACACTCAGAACCAGGCGGCACTCTCTCTCACAGGGTTTCACGCCAATTCTCGTAGAGAGAATTCTGGTGTGTAGACGGCTAGGTCAGATTATGACAACTAGGGTTTTATGATGAGAGACTTGAGTATATATATGGTTCATAAATAAGGAGATATGATTCCTTATTTATCTCCAACCATATTAATGCCATATCCCATATTTATTCCTTTCCATAACTTACAAATCTTATTCCTTAACTAATACGCAATTAATTAGGAATTAATCTGTTCCGTTATGCAACTGTATATCCGGAATTAATTCTAACAGATAGAATTTATTCTCATATCAGTAGAAGAATAAATAACTAAATATATACCAAATATATTTAGATATGATATTTATCCCCACAAGATTTAAATAAATAAATCTTATCTTATTAGATTTAATCTTATCCATATACATGGATATAAATCCAATATATATCATATACTGGGCCTGAGTCCAATTATTGAGCCCATACTCAATAATACTGTTTAGATCGATTCCTTAGGTCTGTTTGGGCCATCCTAGGGATCGGATACCAGACAGAGTTGGGCCTTATCTAATTCGATATTTCCATGTCCACCCCTGAACATGTATCTCATTAGAACTATGACGCACTCCACTAAAGTGTCATAGCTGAATCACCGCTCTGTCCCAATTATGTAGATTGGGTAGGTATTTTGTATAGTTCGACCCCCGTGTTTAAGACCTTCCATATCCGTTAACCAATTTAGAGCTATCATGACTGCTCCTAATTGTTAACATCTATTCCTCAGGTAGTACCCGTTCACTCCTCATTATTATACCTGAACTTAATCAGCATGCATGACTTGGTATAATAAACATTGTGAACTCCCTTGAGGGGATATCGTCAGCCTGCACTCACACAGGACACGGCTTATTGATAACACTTATTAGACATACTATGCATCTTCGTGTTACCCAAAGTACGACATGATTAAGATGAACTAACGAGAAGTTCATATCATCGTAAATCAAAGTAACATCGAAGAATACATATACATCTAATAGTTTACCAAGGTTAAGATCGAGCTAGAGCCTGAGATCCATAGCTCTTCACCTATATCACCTATGATATAGGGTCAGTATCAGAAGAGCATCATCTCTATTGATCCTCAGTACGTTCCACCGTACCAGCATAATTAGTGATTAGGACTCATCACTACCATTAAGCTGCAGTCTAGACCGATAGCTCAGCCCAAGCTATCTCGACTGTGAACTGTTTATATCTCATCATTATCAACGACCTTCGTGATCCTCTCCGAACTCAGATCGACACGTGGTCTAAAACATGAGATAATGGGCTTTATTCTTGCTTAAACATATTCTTCCAGATAGGGATTGTTAACAGTGGACCGGTGTCGTAACCACTAAAACAACCGGTTTTGCTTTAGGTATACAACAACCCCAACATATGAGAAGGGCCAAAAAGACATGATGGAGGTAAGAGCCATCGAGAAATACAAGAATGATGAGGTCTTAAATGAGGAGGAGGTGAAGTACATCAACCGTTGGAATCAAGGTAATTTTCAAAGAAATTATGGAAATCCTACATTCAACAATCACCCAAACCTCTCCTATGGAAATCCGCAAAATGCTATCAATGCTCCTCAATCTTCTCCTCCCGGATTTGGTGTTTCACATCATGTTGTTGAAGAGAAGAAGCCTCTCCAACCGGGGATGGAAAGCATTATTCAACAAATGGCCGCTCAACAAAGCACTTTCATTGCTCAAACGGGGCAAAAGGTCACCACATTGGAGAACACGATTTCTTCTATGGACAAGCACATCAAGATGCTTGAGGGTCAAATGAGCCAAATGGCTAACCATGTTGCTTCTCAACACAAGCAAGGGCAATACCCTAGCAATACGGAGGTGAATCCCAAGAAGAATTGTAGTGCTATCTTTACAAGAAGTGGAAGAGCATATGGAAGCAAAGAGAAAGTTGTGGATGTCGATGAAGAGCCATTAGTTGAGGATTTGCCATATGAAGAGGAAGACCACGTGGTTGAGACAAAGAAGAAGGAAGTGAGAAATCCTATTCTTGAGAGGGAGAGGAATGATGTGGTGGAAGTTCCTTTACCTACAAAGGATGTCATCACCAAGGCACCTTTCCCCCATCGTCTACCAAAGCCCAAGATGGATGAGAAGATGAAAAGATTTTTGGCCATGATTAGCAAGGTGCAAGTTAATATTCCTTTGTTGGATGCATTGAGAGATATGTCCGGGTATGTGAAATTCTTGAAGGATGCCGTTTCTAACAAAAGGAAGTTTGATTTGCTTGAAACCATCAATATGAGTGAAGAGTGTAGTGCGGTTCTCCAACGAAAGCTACCTCTCAAGCAAAAGGATCCGGGATCGTTTACCATTCCTTGCTTTGTTGGAGGTCAAAAATTTGGTAATGTTCTTTGTGATCTTGGAGCTTCGATTAATTTGATGCCTTTGTCTATCTTCAAGAGGCTTGACATTGGAAATCTTCGTCCCACTCCGGTTTGTCTACAAATGGCGGATCGTTCTATTACTTATGCACAAGGAATTGTTGAAGATGTGCTAGTGAAGGTTGAATCCTTCATATTCCCGGTGGATTTTGTTGTTCTTGATATGCCGGAAGACAAAGAGATGCCTCTCATTCTTGGGAGACCGTTTTTGGCAACCGGGAGAGCCTTGATTGATGTGCATGAAGGGAATCTCACCTTTCGAGTCAACAACGAAACCCTCACCATTTCGATCTATGATGCAATGAAGAAATCAAAGGATCATGACTTTGAGGAGTGCAATGTCATAGGGGTTGTATCACCATCTCATAGAGAGGATCGTTTGGAATTCCAAGACACCGTTTACCCATACTCCGAGCTCGATGAGGCTTGTGATGAACTTTTGAGCGCCCTAGCTCTTATGGAGTCTCAAGAGCCTTCGTCTCCTATTGACCCACAAACTCTCTCATCTTCTCAACACGAGCATTACACCGAAGAGAATCCACTCCAAGATTGGAGCTCTAAGGATGAAGGTATTTCTCATACTCTAATTCCTAAAGACTCTCTAGGAAGTGTCGATTTGCTTGAGACGAAAGAGAATAGCATGAAAGATGTGGCAATTTCTTTTGAGTTGAACGTCGAGAAAGACGATGATGAGGAACAAGCTAAGTTTGGGGGTGTTACCCCTCATAAAGAAGTTGTGAAGTTCTTTGAGGATGTAGACGAAAGGAAGGAGGAAATGGATGACGGTGATCCTTTGATCCTTGGTTTGTCTTTCGTGCCTACAAGTCAAGTTTTGGGGGAATTGTATAATGACAGCCTCACTTTTCGAGTTAATGGAGATGAGACGATGTTTCATAAGCCGGAAGTTGAGATTGAATTGCCAATTCCGAGTGAAGAGAAGTGCTACAAGATCGGGGTCGAGTCTCGGGTGAAGCTTGTGTATCCGTTTCATGGAGGAGGCACAAGGGTGAATGAAGCAAAGCCTCCTTGGAAGATAGGAGATCCAATTCACGACGAATGTGGAGACGTCAAATTTCGAGGCAAGGATTCATTTGATGTACCATGAGCTCCATTGAGGTATCGTCGAGCTAGCGACGTTAAACAAAGCGCTCGTTGGTAGGCACCCCAACACGTATCCTTTATTTTCTTGTTTTTTTTTTTTTTTTTTTTTGTTTTTTTGTTTTTTGTTTTTTTTTTTTCAAGTTTAGTCGTTTTAGTCGAATAAAAGTTGAGAGTGGGTTAATTTGTTATGGAAAAATATTTCTAAGTGTTGGATGCTTTCTTATGTCTTAGAAAATTTTTGAGATTTTTCAAGTTGGCAATTTCATGCCTTAGAAAAATTTTGAGAATTTTCAAGTCTTGTTTTTCAACACTTAGAAAAATTTTGAGGTTGTAAATTTCAGCTTTGCGCAGTTCGGCGGTAAAATCGAGAAAAAATAGTAAAACTTGTCGGAATTCGATTCCGTCGATTGCATTGTGTTCGTAAGACCCGGGAGTAGGGGGAGGACCATCTTTCGTCCCGGACCGGTCCGAAAACGCCCGGGCCAAGTCCGGGGACAGCACCAACCACGACCAAAACCACGCCCGTTCCTTGGTCGCAAATGGCAAACCACGACCATTGCTTGGTCGCAAATGGGGAGCCATTTCATGCCCACTCATTTGCGGTCAACCCTCCTCTCCCGGGTTTGACCGCAAAAGTTCCTTTCCCCCTATTTTCATTTTGTTTTTCCATTTTCTTTTTGCTATTATATCCTATCTCCTACACTTCTCTTACCTCATTTCTCTTACTTATTCATTTCTTTCTCTTGAGATGATGAACATGTTCTTGAAATCGAAAAATCGAGAGGAGCAAAGCATGACGAAGGAAAGGATTCAACTCAATCGAGCAAGTACCGAAATGAGCAACATTGAACGTAATTTACATCGCAAGCTTGGACCTTTGTGAGTGTAGTTTAAATTCCTTATTATTCTTCCCTCCAAACTCATTTTAGACTTTGCTTCTAAAATAAGTTTGGGGGAGGGGGGTAGGATAAGGTCTTTAAACTACTTTTCTCTCTTCGGTTTTTCATTAAGGTCTTTAAACTACTTTTCTCTCTTCGGTTTTTCATTAAAGTTGCGATTTTTAAGCTTGTATTTGCTTGATGAAGTTGATTGTGCTTAATTGGATGCTTGAAGGGGATGAGTTTGTTGAGTGTGTGGAATAGATTGTGTGTGGTGGAGTTTTGAGGAGAAGAAAATTTGGAATTTGAAAAGGGTGTGTGCAATAATTCAAGTGATGCTTTCATGCTTTATAAGGGTGCTTAGTTGCGTAGGTGCAAAATTTTTCAAGTTTCATTTTAGAAGCATCACTTGAGTTATAGTGCTTTTCGTTCACATGGTTAGATATTGTGGTTATCGTTCCTTTGCTTTCAAGAGAGATGTCGATGATGATTTGAGTGGAAAATGCATCGTATTTTTGGGATTTCTCATGTGTGTCTTGAGCATGAAGTGATTGCATAGCATGATTAACTAGGAATGATTGATCTTAGGCACATGAACTCTAAACAAAAGCTTGTGAGATTTGAGCCGAAACGTTGCATCAATAACGTTACTTTTTCTTTCTTGTGAGTTTGCCATGTATTGCATTGTTATCTTCTAGAACTTGCCTTTAATCTCGATCGAGGTTGCTATATGTGTCATGAGAACTTAGAAATGATTTTAGGCCCTCACTTGTTAGCCTCATTATTCCCTAAACACTAACCAAATGAAATGTCAACTTTGTGGTCCCCCTTGAGCCTTTAAAGCCTTTATTTTTGAACCGGATGAAAGGGGGTGAAGGTTGGTTAAGGGAATCCATTGAGAGGTTGCGAGTAGTGAGAAACGAGGTTGGAGTAGTTTGATTGAAGAGTCGTTGTGAGATGAGAATACTCCTATGAGCTCTAGTGAAAAGAAAAAAAAAAGAAAAAGAAAAGAAAAAAAAAATGAAAGAGATGAGAATGGAATTCTCACAAAAGAAAAAAGTGGAAAAAATGATGAGAAAAGAAAAAAATAGAAAAGAGTTGAAAAGAAAGAAAAAGTTTGAATAAAGTTAGTTGTGTATATGAGAGCATAAAGGAGTTATTCATGAATATTTAAGAAGCTTCAATCAAACTTGGGTATTAAAGAGTGTTAAGTGGTGAAATGGTGAAGGTAGAAGGTGGAGAAATTCACACTTGGAGTGGAAAAGAGGAGGTGAAAGTACTTAGAAGATTTCTTAGTCACTTAGCCTAAAAAATCCCTACCTAAACCAATGTCCCCACATTACAAGCCTAAATAAAAGACCTAATTGATCTTAGTTCGAGTGCACAACCAAGCGATGAAGATCTTGAGGTTTAGGGCAAGCATATGGTAAGAGCAATGCATGCATGAGTTCGATGAGTGTAAACATTTCATACCATACACTAGAGAGAAAGAGTGATACACTTGCATCTAGAGAGGTTTGGAGTTTCATTGTGCTTAAGTGATTGATTTCTTGGTTGAGAGTGTTGTGTGGTTGTGGATTGTTTGATGCACCTTGGGAGTTCCATGTTTGAAAATGTTTGATTGAGTGAGCTTTGAGGCATCGATGATCTTGACTTGCATGCCCATATGTGCTTATGTTCTTTGATTGTTCGTTCCATTGTCGGGACGAGCAATGGCTTAAGTTTGGGGGAGTTTGATAACCACATATTTAGCATGCTTTAGAGTGCATCTCGATGCGTGTTTTGGTTCGGATTTGTGCTTAAATGAATAGAAATGATAGGTTTTTACCATTTATGCCTTTTCTATATGCTTTGCATTTTTCTCTCGGTTTCCGTGCTGATTTCAGGTGCTGTGGCAATTTTCTGGGCAAGTTTGACTTAGCCTATGTCAAAGAGGGTCGAAAGAGGAAGCCGTAGCACTTTGCGGATTAATTTTCCGATGTCGGACGAGAGAGAACGAGCCAAAACCGTGAGAGCGCGCAAACTGGAAATGTGGGCGGAAATTGCACGGGTCAACCGGAAATGAAATAGTCAACTCCTCAATTAACTTTCCAGAAATTACAGATTTTACCCCACCTTCTCAACTTAAGTTTCTAGTATTTGCAATTTAGCCCCAATGCTTGGGAAAACTATATATAGCTAGATATTTTCCTTATTTGTCATCTAATTACACTTGTATTTCATATGCACAACTTCTCTTAGAACCCTAGCTATTTTCCCTCTTTCTACTTTGGGATTTTCAAATATTGGTGGATGATCAAGCTTGGATATTGAAGATTATTGAAGAATTTCCATTCCTTTTCATTTCCTTGTTACTTTTATCATGTTTTCTATTATTTTCCATGGTTTAATTGCTAGATCTATGGCTAGCTAATTTTGCATATGGCTCCAAGTGATGGATAATTTGATGTAGATGATAGGAATTAGATTCTAGGATGTTGATTTACCTTCCCCTTGGATTGCCTATGGATTGGGACTTTAATTTGTATGCATGAATAATTGATCACTAGGAGTGCATCTAAGGTGTTTGAGGGAATGCCTAGGAAGCTTCCTTTCATAGCACTTGGCATCAATCCATACCCATATCACTTGATTTCATCTCTTATAGTTCCTAGAAAGAATTAGATGAGTTGGAAGAGAGTTGGTAGGTTATCTTAGACATAATTTGTGCTATTTGGAGTTGATGGAGTATTCAAAGGCTTAGAAAGCATTTGTTGCTCTATCAATCAACTTGTTAATCACCCTAGTAAGGTAGGTTAGCATATTTGATATAAGAAACCATCCAAGGTGGATTAAATTGGCTTGAAGCATCTAGATTCTAAGACTATCATCATCATCATATTGGAAATCACTTGGATCCATGCCTTTTACTATTGATATTCTACATTTGCCTTTTACTTGTCTTGCCTACTTTACATTGTTGAGTTTACATTCCACTTTACTCTTTGCCTAGTTTAGTAAAAAACCAAATCATGATCATGTGCTTAGATAGTATAATGGAGACGATATAGACTACTTGATTTGCTATTGCCATTTCACTCCTTGTGGTTCGACATTCGGACTTACCTTGTTCGATATCATTGCTAGGCTAGAAATTAGCTCTAGTCAATTTTTGGCGCCGTTGCCGGGGAGTGATTAGATAGACATTTCAATAGTTTGTTTAGTCACTTGTTACTAATCTAAGCTTGTTTTTAATTTTTCTCTCTTTTTGTTTTGAAGGTACATGCTCACAAGGTCCAAGGGGAGACTTGTAGAGCCACTTGTCTTGCAATTTGAAAGAAGACATAGAAGAAGGAATTCTAGAGAAGAGCAAGAAATGGGTGATCAAAACCCGAATATGGAGGCTATTATGAGAAGGATGGAAGAGATGCAATTAGAAATTGATGAGCAAAAGAGGAAGGCTAATGAGGCGCCACCACCTCCTATCAACTTTATGTATCAAGCTCCAACGGATCAATATCAAGGAGGAGAGTGGGGCACTATCAATGCCAACAATTTCGAGTTGAAGACCGGCTTGATTCAAATGGTGATGAATGCTCAATTTGGAGGAAGTCCCTTGGAGGATCCAAATTCACATCTTACCTCTTTCTTGGAGATATGTGACACCGTTAAGCTCAATGGTGTCCCTTGTGATGCTATTCGACTAAGGATGTTTGGTTTCTCTTTGAGGGATAGAGCCAAAGATTGGTACAAAGGGTTGAACAAGTCGGAGATTCACACTTGGCAAGATCTTTGCAAGGCCTTCCTATCAAAGTATTTCCCTCCCTCAAAGGCTCACAAGATGATTTCGGAGATTTCTCATTTCTCTCAACATGGAGATGAGACTTTATTTGAAGCTTGGGAAAGGTATAGAGAGCTCATCCGGAAATGTCCTCAACATGGTTTGAGTGAAGATCAACAAGTAACTCACTTCTATAGTGGACTCACTTCTCACACAAGGAGTGTAGTTGATGCCACCGCGGGGGGTTGTTTGTTGAACAAGCATGCCAAGGAAGCATTGAGGATAATTGAGGAGATGGCCGCTCATGCCTACCAATGGCCTATGGAGCGAACTTCCACAAAGAGGGTTGCCTCTCTATCGGATGAGAGGTATGATGAGTTGACTTCATTAATCACTACTCTAAAGAGTGATTATGAGAAGGGCCAAAAAGACATGATGGAGGTAAGAGCCATCGAGAAATACAAGAATGATGAGGTCTTAAATGAGGAGGAGGTGAAGTACATCAACCGTTGGAATCAAGGTAATTTTCAAAGAAATTATGGAAATCCTACATTCAACAATCACCCAAACCTCTCCTATGGAAATCCGCAAAATGCTATCAATGCTCCTCAATCTTCTCCTCCCGGATTTGGTGTTTCACATCATGTTGTTGAAGAGAAGAAGCCTCTCCAACCGGGGATGGAAAGCATTATTCAACAAATGGCCGCTCAACAAAGCACTTTCATTGCTCAAACGGGGCAAAAGGTCACCACATTGGAGAACACGATTTCTTCTATGGACAAGCACATCAAGATGCTTGAGGGTCAAATGAGCCAAATGGCTAACCATGTTGCTTCTCAACACAAGCAAGGGCAATACCCTAGCAATACGGAGGTGAATCCCAAGAAGAATTGTAGTGCTATCTTTACAAGAAGTGGAAGAGCATATGGAAGCAAAGAGAAAGTTGTGGATGTCGATGAAGAGCCATTAGTTGAGGATTTGCCATATGAAGAGGAAGACCACGTGGTTGAGACAAAGAAGAAGGAAGTGAGAAATCCTATTCTTGAGAGGGAGAGGAATGATGTGGTGGAAGTTCCTTTACCTACAAAGGATGTCATCACCAAGGCACCTTTCCCCCATCGTCTACCAAAGCCCAAGATGGATGAGAAGATGAAAAGATTTTTGGCCATGATTAGCAAGGTGCAAGTTAATATTCCTTTGTTGGATGCATTGAGAGATATGTCCGGGTATGTGAAATTCTTGAAGGATGCCGTTTCTAACAAAAGGAAGTTTGATTTGCTTGAAACCATCAATATGAGTGAAGAGTGTAGTGCGGTTCTCCAACGAAAGCTACCTCTCAAGCAAAAGGATCCGGGATCGTTTACCATTCCTTGCTTTGTTGGAGGTCAAAAATTTGGTAATGTTCTTTGTGATCTTGGAGCTTCGATTAATTTGATGCCTTTGTCTATCTTCAAGAGGCTTGACATTGGAAATCTTCGTCCCACTCCGGTTTGTCTACAAATGGCGGATCGTTCTATTACTTATGCACAAGGAATTGTTGAAGATGTGCTAGTGAAGGTTGAATCCTTCATATTCCCGGTGGATTTTGTTGTTCTTGATATGCCGGAAGACAAAGAGATGCCTCTCATTCTTGGGAGACCGTTTTTGGCAACCGGGAGAGCCTTGATTGATGTGCATGAAGGGAATCTCACCTTTCGAGTCAACAACGAAACCCTCACCATTTCGATCTATGATGCAATGAAGAAATCAAAGGATCATGACTTTGAGGAGTGCAATGTCATAGGGGTTGTATCACCATCTCATAGAGAGGATCGTTTGGAATTCCAAGACACCGTTTACCCATACTCCGAGCTCGATGAGGCTTGTGATGAACTTTTGAGCGCCCTAGCTCTTATGGAGTCTCAAGAGCCTTCGTCTCCTATTGACCCACAAACTCTCTCATCTTCTCAACACGAGCATTACACCGAAGAGAATCCACTCCAAGATTGGAGCTCTAAGGATGAAGGTATTTCTCATACTCTAATTCCTAAAGACTCTCTAGGAAGTGTCGATTTGCTTGAGACGAAAGAGAATAGCATGAAAGATGTGGCAATTTCTTTTGAGTTGAACGTCGAGAAAGACGATGATGAGGAACAAGCTAAGTTTGGGGGTGTTACCCCTCATAAAGAAGTTGTGAAGTTCTTTGAGGATGTAGACGAAAGGAAGGAGGAAATGGATGACGGTGATCCTTTGATCCTTGGTTTGTCTTTCGTGCCTACAAGTCAAGTTTTGGGGGAATTGTATAATGACAGCCTCACTTTTCGAGTTAATGGAGATGAGACGATGTTTCATAAGCCGGAAGTTGAGATTGAATTGCCAATTCCGAGTGAAGAGAAGTGCTACAAGATCGGGGTCGAGTCTCGGGTGAAGCTTGTGTATCCGTTTCATGGAGGAGGCACAAGGGTGAATGAAGCAAAGCCTCCTTGGAAGATAGGAGATCCAATTCACGACGAATGTGGAGACGTCAAATTTCGAGGCAAGGATTCATTTGATGTACCATGAGCTCCATTGAGGTATCGTCGAGCTAGCGACGTTAAACAAAGCGCTCGTTGGTAGGCACCCCAACACGTATCCTTTATTTTCTTGTTTTTTTTTTTTTGTTTTTTTGTTTTTTTGTTTTTTGTTTTTTTTTTCAAGTTTAGTCGTTTTAGTCGAATAAAAGTTGAGAGTGGGTTAATTTGTTATGGAAAAATATTTCTAAGTGTTGGATGCTTTCTTATGTCTTAGAAAATTTTTGAGATTTTTCAAGTTGGCAATTTCATGCCTTAGAAAAATTTTGAGAATTTTCAAGTCTTGTTTTTCAACACTTAGAAAAATTTTGAGGTTGTAAATTTCAGCTTTGCGCAGTTCGGCGGTAAAATCGAGAAAAAATAGTAAAACTTGTCGGAATTCGATTCCGTCGATTGCATTGTGTTCGTAAGACCCGGGAGTAGGGGGAGGACCATCTTTCGTCCCGGACCGGCCCGAAAACGCCCGGGCCAAGTCCGGGGACAGCACCAACCACGACCAAAACCACGCCCGTTCCTTGGTCGCAAATGGCAAACCACGACCATTGCTTGGTCGCAAATGGGGAGCCATTTCATGCCCACTCATTTGCGGTCAACCCTCCTCTCCCGGGTTTGACCGCAAAAGTTCCTTTCCCCCTATTTTCATTTTGTTTTTCCATTTTCTTTTTGCTATTATATCCTATCTCCTACACTTCTCTTACCTCATTTCTCTTACTTATTCATTTCTTTCTCTTGAGATGATGAACATGTTCTTGAAATCGAAAAATCGAGAGGAGCAAAGCATGACGAAGGAAAGGATTCAACTCAATCGAGCAAGTACCGAAATGAGCAACATTGAACGTAATTTACATCGCAAGCTTGGACCTTTGTGAGTGTAGTTTAAATTCCTTATTATTCTTCCCTCCAAACTCATTTTAGACTTTGCTTCTAAAATAAGTTTGGGGGAGGGGGGTAGGATAAGGTCTTTAAACTACTTTTCTCTCTTCGGTTTTTCATTAAGGTCTTTAAACTACTTTTCTCTCTTCGGTTTTTCATTAAAGTTGCGATTTTTAAGCTTGTATTTGCTTGATGAAGTTGATTGTGCTTAATTGGATGCTTGAAGGGGATGAGTTTGTTGAGTGTGTGGAATAGATTGTGTGTGGTGGAGTTTTGAGGAGAAGAAAATTTGGAATTTGAAAAGGGTGTGTGCAATAATTCAAGTGATGCTTTCATGCTTTATAAGGGTGCTTAGTTGCGTAGGTGCAAAATTTTTCAAGTTTCATTTTAGAAGCATCACTTGAGTTATAGTGCTTTTCGTTCACATGGTTAGATATTGTGGTTATCGTTCCTTTGCTTTCAAGAGAGATGTCGATGATGATTTGAGTGGAAAATGCATCGTATTTTTGGGATTTCTCATGTGTGTCTTGAGCATGAAGTGATTGCATAGCATGATTAACTAGGAATGATTGATCTTAGGCACATGAACTCTAAACAAAAGCTTGTGAGATTTGAGCCGAAACGTTGCATCAATAACGTTACTTTTTCTTTCTTGTGAGTTTGCCATGTATTGCATTGTTATCTTCTAGAACTTGCCTTTAATCTCGATCGAGGTTGCTATATGTGTCATGAGAACTTAGAAATGATTTTAGGCCCTCACTTGTTAGCCTCATTATTCCCTAAACACTAACCAAATGAAATGTCAACTTTGTGGTCCCCCTTGAGCCTTTAAAGCCTTTATTTTTGAACCGGATGAAAGGGGGTGAAGGTTGGTTAAGGGAATCCATTGAGAGGTTGCGAGTAGTGAGAAACGAGGTTGGAGTAGTTTGATTGAAGAGTCGTTGTGAGATGAGAATACTCCTATGAGCTCTAGTGAAAAGAAAAAAAAAAGAAAAAGAAAAGAAAAAAAAAATGAAAGAGATGAGAATGGAATTCTCACAAAAGAAAAAAGTGGAAAAAATGATGAGAAAAGAAAAAAATAGAAAAGAGTTGAAAAGAAAGAAAAAGTTTGAATAAAGTTAGTTGTGTATATGAGAGCATAAAGGAGTTATTCATGAATATTTAAGAAGCTTCAATCAAACTTGGGTATTAAAGAGTGTTAAGTGGTGAAATGGTGAAGGTAGAAGGTGGAGAAATTCACACTTGGAGTGGAAAAGAGGAGGTGAAAGTACTTAGAAGATTTCTTAGTCACTTAGCCTAAAAAATCCCTACCTAAACCAATGTCCCCACATTACAAGCCTAAATAAAAGACCTAATTGATCTTAGTTCGAGTGCACAACCAAGCGATGAAGATCTTGAGGTTTAGGGCAAGCATATGGTAAGAGCAATGCATGCATGAGTTCGATGAGTGTAAACATTTCATACCATACACTAGAGAGAAAGAGTGATACACTTGCATCTAGAGAGGTTTGGAGTTTCATTGTGCTTAAGTGATTGATTTCTTGGTTGAGAGTGTTGTGTGGTTGTGGATTGTTTGATGCACCTTGGGAGTTCCATGTTTGAAAATGTTTGATTGAGTGAGCTTTGAGGCATCGATGATCTTGACTTGCATGCCCATATGTGCTTATGTTCTTTGATTGTTCGTTCCATTGTCGGGACGAGCAATGGCTTAAGTTTGGGGGAGTTTGATAACCACATATTTAGCATGCTTTAGAGTGCATCTCGATGCGTGTTTTGGTTCGGATTTGTGCTTAAATGAATAGAAATGATAGGTTTTTACCATTTATGCCTTTTCTATATGCTTTGCATTTTTCTCTCGGTTTCCGTGCTGATTTCAGGTGCTGTGGCAATTTTCTGGGCAAGTTTGACTTAGCCTATGTCAAAGAGGGTCGAAAGAGGAAGCCGTAGCACTTTGCGGATTAATTTTCCGATGTCGGACGAGAGAGAACGAGCCAAAACCGTGAGAGCGCGCAAACTGGAAATGTGGGCGGAAATTGCACGGGTCAACCGGAAATGAAATAGTCAACTCCTCAATTAACTTTCCAGAAATTACAGATTTTACCCCACCTTCTCAACTTAAGTTTCTAGTATTTGCAATTTAGCCCCAATGCTTGGGAAAACTATATATAGCTAGATATTTTCCTTATTTGTCATCTAATTACACTTGTATTTCATATGCACAACTTCTCTTAGAACCCTAGCTATTTTCCCTCTTTCTACTTTGGGATTTTCAAATATTGGTGGATGATCAAGCTTGGATATTGAAGATTATTGAAGAATTTCCATTCCTTTTCATTTCCTTGTTACTTTTATCATGTTTTCTATTATTTTCCATGGTTTAATTGCTAGATCTATGGCTAGCTAATTTTGCATATGGCTCCAAGTGATGGATAATTTGATGTAGATGATAGGAATTAGATTCTAGGATGTTGATTTACCTTCCCCTTGGATTGCCTATGGATTGGGACTTTAATTTGTATGCATGAATAATTGATCACTAGGAGTGCATCTAAGGTGTTTGAGGGAATGCCTAGGAAGCTTCCTTTCATAGCACTTGGCATCAATCCATACCCATATCACTTGATTTCATCTCTTATAGTTCCTAGAAAGAATTAGATGAGTTGGAAGAGAGTTGGTAGGTTATCTTAGACATAATTTGTGCTATTTGGAGTTGATGGAGTATTCAAAGGCTTAGAAAGCATTTGTTGCTCTATCAATCAACTTGTTAATCACCCTAGTAAGGTAGGTTAGCATATTTGATATAAGAAACCATCCAAGGTGGATTAAATTGGCTTGAAGCATCTAGATTCTAAGACTATCATCATCATCATATTGGAAATCACTTGGATCCATGCCTTTTACTATTGATATTCTACATTTGCCTTTTACTTGTCTTGCCTACTTTACATTGTTGAGTTTACATTCCACTTTACTCTTTGCCTAGTTTAGTAAAAAACCAAATCATGATCATGTGCTTAGATAGTATAATGGAGACGATATAGACTACTTGATTTGCTATTGCCATTTCACTCCTTGTGGTTCGACATTCGGACTTACCTTGTTCGATATCATTGCTAGGCTAGAAATTAGCTCTAGTCATTACTCCACCTTGTGGCTCCAAGAGATTGGCATTTTTCAGTACCATCCCTTCCCCCTTTTTGGCATCATCAAAACCAGGGGTTGGGACGATTGTCTTTCCAGTAAGAGACTTGTGAAGTACCTCAATCTTGTCAAGTACAGCATGAAACATCTCTTCCGTTCGAGACGCGAAGACTTGCTTTTCCGGCAGTTCAACATTCTTCAAGTCAAGAGCCTGTGCATTTCTCCTTAGACTTTCAAGCTCTCTCTTGTCAATGGCACTCTCTTCTTTGACTTCCTTCAGTTGGGTTCGAAGCAAGTCAAGAGTCTTCTTGGTACTGAGGAGTTAGCTTTCTTTCATCACCAACTCTCCCTCCTTATTCTCCACTTTCTTTTTCAGCTCTTTCACCTCCTTTTCCAACGTCTCCTTCTCTTTACCAACTGTGACAAGTTTGATATTCATCTCTCTCAAGCGACTCCTTTCTGCGTCACGCGAGTCCTTGAGATCATTCACTAGATTTACTTGTGCCTCCAGCACTTTCTCCTTCTCCTTCAACTCCATCTTCTTTTTGGTGATCTCGTCTTGTAAACTTAAGATCTCTGCGTTCTTAACCTCCATCTCCTCTGCGTGATCCCTCATTAGTTTCTTCTCATGAATGGTTGGGGTGTGCTTAGGGACTTTAGCGTTTGGATAGGCACGCTTTACTTTTGCGTCCAGCGTATCCCAGAAGCTGGTTCCAGTGAGAAATGCATGAAAACCATTCTCACCGATGAAGTCCAGAAGCTTTCCTTCCATCTGTATGAGGTCTTCCTTTGAGAAGGCCTCCAGAAGCTTGAAGACTTTGTAGAACTCTGTGCCGCGGTAGGTGACATATGTCAAGAAATCGACCATCTTGGTGAAGAATTCATTTGACATTGGCACTGAGGGATATCGAGTTCTGAGGGTTTCAGCTGCTTGCTCTCTGTCTCTTTTGTATCTTTTGAGAGCATTCATCTGTGTGGGGGTTTTGGAGATTTGGGACTGGGGAAGCATGGAAGTATGGGCGGTATCGGCTGTTCCCGCCGATGTTGAAGGGGATTGGAAAGGTGTAGCTTCAGTGGTGTCAGGGATATGGGTAGCTTTAGTAGGTGAGGATTGAGATTTGTTAACTTCAATGTCCTCAGCGGCTTCTCCACCGCCTCGCTTTCTTGGACAGGTAAAGTGTCTTGCTTCAATCTCTTCTTCCCTTGCTTTGCAGCCACTTGCTTCGAAGATGAAGCGGCTTGCTTTGCTTGGGAAGCTTCAGCTTGTGCTTTCACAACTTGCCTTGCTGCGGGCACTTCTACAACTAGAAGTCCCTGATCCATTGGGATTTTTGTTTTCTTCCACTTTTCATAGAAGATGGTGTGCTTGTTGTATATGATCGTGTCAGAATCCGGCCATATTATCTCTGGATACTTCATTTCCAGTGCGACAGACAACCTTGAGAAGAGTTTCAATTTTCCTTTGGGCAGAATCTTATCTGGAGTTCCTGGTACGAATGCAAAATCGTCAGCAGCTTCGTGGATTTGCTTGAGAAGCCACCCGTGCCAGTTAAACTTTGTTCCAGTGAGGCTGTCGATGATCATGGTGGTGCCGATCAGCTTCGTCTCTGACAGCGTGTCGAGGGAACCGACATAGCATGCAATGCTCTTCATAAAGAGTTCGCAGATGAGATTGAACGGTTCCTTCAGACTTTTGCGAATGTTGGCCTCCTTGAAGTTCGGATCTACTCTGGCGGTTGCAAATCGAACATACTGCACTTCGGCCGAAAGACCTAGATCTAGCAGAGAATCTCCTCCTTCTCTTGGTAGATCGAACACCTCGATGAGTTTACTCATATCAACCTCCACTGGCTTCCTGGTACGTGGATCAGTGAAGGAAGATGTATTTTGTTCCTTCTTCAGATTCAGCAGAATCTCTCCAATGGCTTTCGCCAGAATCTTCGTCGGTATCAAAGTTACAAATTTCCATAGACCGGCCGTGGTCACGGCTCTACGGAAGAAACCATTAACTTCGACGACAATAGGGTCGAGATGGGGCTCGACGTTGATGTGCTCGCCAACTTTCGTCATGAACTTCTCCATCGTTTCTGTACTCTTCTTCTTGCCCATGGTGAATTTGAAAGAAATTTGAAGAGAATTTTTTACGATGAAATAGAAAGGGGTTGAGACTCGTGAGTTGCAGAAGTTGCAGATCTAAGCACGAGAATGGAAATTTTTGAAGGCTGTGAAAGGTTTGCAGTTCTGCCTCGTCCCAAATATATAGAGTTAGGTCTTGGCTGACGTGGCAGGGGTATTCTGGTAAAATCACTCCTAGGGTTCTGTGCGTGGGCGGCTACCTCCGGTGATGGAACTGACGTGTCCGGCGTCATCACTGGAAAAGTGAACCGCCAATTTCGCTTGACGTGGCCACGTGGCTGTTGATGATTCGTCTCTCCCAACAGTAGTCAATCCAGCGGTTGAGATTTCGAGACGGTTCAGATTCGACGGCTGGATTGAGTGCGATTTTTCCCGCTTTCCTCGGCTTTGACGTCCACGCGCCTGTCGTTTCTTCCTCTACGCGCCACTGCATTAAATGCTTGGCAGAAAGTGAAATAGGCACTCGAGTGCAGACAGCTCATACTCGCTTCGTGCCTGCTCGCTTCGAGTTGGGCCGCTTGGCCTTTACTCACTTGAGAGGCACTCGCTTGAGTGACTGTTCCGCACTCGCTTGCGATGGCTAGCTTTGAGTGGCGAAGCACTCGCTTGGCGAATAAATTTCTTTGCTTAATTTAAAATGTTTCTGACTTACATACTTCGAGGATAAACAAGAGTGTTTTCCTCTTTGTATTTGTGTCAGATTCACTTCATATTTTCCACGTAGTGAGTGAAAGTTTCTAGCACGTTTCACCTCACTTAGTGTACTTAAATTTGAAACGCTTACCAGTCAATCTCACTTCGTAGAAGATTGATACCACAATTTGACGACTTCATTAGGTTTGGACTTCATGTTGAACCCACTTGATGGAATGTTCATCACTTGTTGTGTGTCCCATCTTCTTGGCGTTCGTCTTCATGGCATTCATCTTCCTCTACGAATTAGAGAGTCCTCCATCGAAGTGAATGAGAGAGAAAATGAATATAGTACACAAGCTTACTTCAACCCAAAGGGGAGCTTCACGTAAGTGTACATATTCACGACGAATGGGGGATGAGTACAAGTCCTTATCTCAGAGCAGAAAAGAACAGGATGACAATGAGAATGATCTGACAAGACAATCTCGTATTTTATGCAGAAGCATGTCACCAGCCCTGCAACCTTTTGTATAAAAAGGTAAACCTTCGAGCATCCTCCTACATGCTACAGAATGAACTTGCAGTTGACTCGCTTTGACCCAAGATTGGGCAAATTGAAGCGATGCAAAGTTCAAGGTGAGAGGGGAATGGATAGACTTCCGGCAGCTCAACTCAGTAAAGAGTGAGTAAGAAGTGAACATCTATCCACGATGAAGGAGATGAGAGGACTTGCTCCTCTTCGGCGGAAAAATGGGAAGAGGACACAAGGTCTAGGTGCCAGCACTGCCTAAGCTTTCACCATTTTTACGTGGGAAGGCCCGATTCAAGACCCCACAACCGTTACTAGAAACGGCACTCGCGAGTGTTTATACCCACTCGCTAGGAATCCTAGACTAGGTAGCAGCTTCCCTTGCTCGCTTTGGAAGTAGCTTGCTCCGAGAGCAAACAATAGTTCCCCCTTAACCAATGGCTTAACAATTCCTGTAAGCGGGTAGGGAACGTCTTCCAACACTCCACCTTGCTCCACCTTATTTCTCCTTCTTCAAGCGAGTGAGATTTTGAAGTGACTCGCTTGAGTTGGTGAAGATCCGAAGCGAGTGACGCTACGAAAAACTAGCGACCACTCCTTCGTGCATCCTGGATCTAGCATTCTTCACCAGGGTCTAACAACCCTAATTCCATGCATAGCTGATTGAAACGAGACTCAGCTAGAGGCTTGGTGAGGATATCTGCTCGTTGGAGATCGGTATGAATTTTCTCGAGCTTGATATCCTTCTTCTCGACATGATCACGAATGAAGTGATGTCGGATTTCCACGTGCTTGCATCTGGTGTGTAGCACTGGATTCTGCGAGATGCATATAGCACTGTTGTTGTCGCAGAAGATAGGAATTTCATTCGCTTCAACATTGTAGTCCTTCAACTGCTGACGAAGCCATAGAATTTGAGAACAGCAGCTTCCTGCGGCCATATATTCGGCTTCAGTCGTTGAAGTGGCTACACTTGTCTGCTTCTTTGAGAACCATGAGATCAGCTTGCTTCCCAAGAACTGACACGTGCCCGAAGTTGATTTCCTATCAATTCGGCACCCTCCATAGTCAGCGTCTGAGTATCCAGTGAGCTCAAGATTGTCCTCCGTTGGATACCACAACCCCATATTGATAGTGCCCTTCAAATATCGAAGAATTCTTTTGGCAGCTTCAAGATGGCTGTGCTTGGGGTTGCTTTGGAAGCGAGCACAGACTCCAACTGCAAAAGCAATATCTGGCCTACTTGCAGTGAGATAGAGAAGTGACCCAATTAGGGCACGATAATCTGTAGGATTCACAGATTTTCCTTCTTCGTCTGGCTCCATCTTCCAGTTGGTATTCATTGGGATCTTCACAGCTTTAGCATGCTGAATACCAAACTTGGCAAGCATATCTCTAGTATACTTCGCTTGATTGATGAAGATACCATCATCCTGCTGCTTCACTTGAAGACCTAGAAAGCAGCTCATCAAGCCAATCATTGACATCTCATATTTGGTCTTCATTAGCTCTCCAAACTTCTCGCTAAGCGACTGGTTTGGTGACCCAAATATGATGTCGTCCACGTAGATCTGGACCCATAGCATGTCTTCTCCATGGTTGATGGTGAATAGGGTTCGATCTATCTTTCCTTTGTGAAATCCATTTTCCACTAGGAATTGAGAAAGTGTATCGTACCAAGCTCTGGGGGCTTGCTTCAACCCATATAGAGCTTTCTTCAAGCGATACACTTTGTCTCCTTGCTCAAAACCCGGTGGCTGCTCCACATACACTTCTTCCTTCAATTCACCGTTCAGGAACGCGCTCTTCACATCCATTTGATAGACCTTAAACTTCTTGGTTGCTGCATAGGCTAGAAACAATCTGATAGCTTCAAGTCGTGCCACTGGAGCGAAAGTCTTGTCAAAGTCGATTCCTTCCTCTTGGCAGTAGCCTTTGGCAACGAGACGCGCCTTGTTCCTTACTACGTTGTGGTCCTCGTCCGTCTTGTTCTTGAACACCCATTTGGTGCCAATGACGTGCTGAAATTTGGGACGATCCACGAGGTACCATACGTCGTTTCTAGTGAACTGGTTCAGCTCTTCTTGCATGGCGATCACCCAATTTGAATCGGCTAAGGCTTCTTCTACGCATGTCGGCTCAATGTTTGAGAGAAAGCAACTGAACATGGCACTTTCTCCAAACACTTGACTTCTGGTCACTACACCCTTGGATGGATCTCCGATAATTTGACTTGGTGAGTGATCCTTGAGCCACGCGCGCTTGGATCCGCCAGCTTCATCTTCATCGTCTTCCTTGTCACTCGCTTCACCGTCTGAAGCGACTGGATTGGGTGCTTGGCCTGTACTCGCTTCAGGAGTCTTGGGGGCAGCTTCATCTTTTCCTTGGTCCTTCTGCTCGCTTGAGCCTTTGATTTCTTCTTCTTCCTCAAGTATGTCCCAAGTAAGAGTGTTGATGGGTTCCTCACTTGACTTTCCGTCTTTAGATTGATCCTGTTCCTGTGGATGACTTAAAGAAGATTCATCAAATACGACATGGGGTGATTCTTCCACGATTAGGGTTTTACAGTTGAATACCCTGTAAGCTTTGCTTGATGTAGAATATCCTAAGAATATTCCTTCATCAGCTTTGCTTTCAAAGGCTTTCAACTGTGACTTCCCATTGTCATGGATGAAGACCCTACAACCAACCAAAAATATGAAAATAGGATATGTTAGGAATTCTCCCTGTCCATATTTCATATGGTGTTTTGTCGTGTCGTTTGCAGAGAAGTGTTCGATTCTGCGTGTAGCATGCTGTGTTGGCAGCTTCAGCCCAATATTTCATTGGAAGTTTTGAGTCTGCAATCATTGTTCGAACAGCTTCCTTGATGATTCGATTTCTTCTTTCAGCAACTCCATTCTGCTGTGGTGTGCGTGCTGAGGAAGTCTGATGTGCTGTGCCATGCTCCGTGCAGTAAGCTTGAATGGTAGAGTTCAAGAACTCTGTGCCTTTATCGGAGCGGATGGTCACGATAGCTTGATTCTTCTCCACAGCCAATCGCTTGAGCAGTTGTGGTAGCTTGGTCAGAGTCTCCTTCTTGCTGTAGAGAAATACGACCCAAGTGTAGCGAGAAAAATCGTCGACTACAACTAGAGTGTACTTCCTACCATTTATACTAACTGGAGTAACTGGACCAAACAGATCCATGTGGAGCAGCTCGAGCACTCGCTTGGAAGAGGCTTCTTCAAGACTGGCGAAGTGCGTCTTTGTCTGCTTCCCTCGTTGGCATGGTGAGCATGGATGGTCTTTGATGAAGACTTCATTTGGTATGCCTTGCACCAAACCCTTACGAGCTAGGCGATTGATGGCTTTGAAGTTGAGATGGTTCAAGCGTCTGTGCCATAGCCATCCAATCTCTGTAGCACTCCTTGCTACTAAGCACGTCTCCACTTTGCAGCTATCCCATTGTGCTATATAGACGTTCCTTTGTCTTATTCCAGTAAGCACAATCTGGGATGTGAGCTTGCTCTTCACAATGCACTTGTTGGAAATGAATTCCACCTTGTATCCCTTGTCACAGAATTGTGAAATGGATAACAAGTTGTGCTTAAGTCCTTCCACGTAGGAGACTTCTTCAATTGTGAGTTTTCCAACTTTCAGTGCGCCGTACCCTTTGGTGCTTCCTCGAGAGTTATCACCAAAAGTAACGTGTGGACCCTTCTTCTCAATGTAGTCTTGAAGTAGAGCTTTCATGCCGGTCATGTGTCTCGAACATCCACTGTCCAAGTACCAGATTTGATGACCCTCACTTGGCATGGGATCCACGGCGCCCACCTGCAATTAGACAGATTTTGTACCCAAATCAGTTTGGGTCCTTGCAGGTTAGTTCCCTTAGGTACCCACACTTGCTTCACTCTCTTTTGAGATGAGGCTTGTGTCTTGGGCTTCTCGACCTTCGAAAACTTGGTGTGCTGCTTTGAAGCAGCTTCACATGTGCAGCAGTGTGTGCAAGAGGGGTAGCGGCTCGCTTCAGACCTACCTACGCTCTTCCCATTTTGCTTATATCCTGAAGCGACTCGCTTCGGATTAGCTTTGGGTTTAGAGACTGACTTAGGGTTTCTAGTCTGACGAAGCGGCTCGCTCGGTTTCCTCAAAGCGGTCCAACTAGGGTTTTGACCCCGACTCGCTTGAGTAACCTTGGAAGTTCGAAGCGGCCTTTTTGGTCCTTCGAGTTCTTCCCCCTCAATGTTAGTCCGGTTGGACCATCTCCAGTCCGGATAGCGTGACACATAGACATTACTCCTTTTCTTGAAAGGGAGATCCTTTGTCTCTCGTGTCATGGCTTGAGGCTTAGAAGCTACAACTGGTTTCCCTTTACCTTTGGATTGGTAGTCTTTAGCATTGTGAGTGCTAGGGATAGTTGTATTTTGCTTACCCTTAGATTCAGTCCTTAAAGATATAGACATCTTCATTGGCTTCTTCTTAGGGCTCTCAGCCATTTTGCCTTTGTCTTTGTTAGTGGTAGCTTTGGATGCAGTGGGCATTTCCAAAGTGACTGATGGTGTCGTGTTTGAAGCACCAACAAAGACAGTTGGCTTGGAAGGTCCACCCTCATATCCAAGTCCTCCCTTTCTACCAAAAGGTAGAAGAGAACTCTCTAGTGCCTGTCTAGCGTATGATGCTTTATTTAAGTTGGCGACTAGAGTGGATTGGGTTTCATACCTTCCCTCCAAGCTTTGATGTCTAGCGAAGAGATCCTCGAACTTACTAGTCATAGCCCTTAGATTAAGTTTGACTTGGTCAAGCTCAGTGGCTAGCTTTCGGTTCTCCTTCTTGCTTTGGGACAAAGCTTGTTGCAGCACTTCGTGGTCACTTGACAGTTTAACGTGCTTGTCAAGCAACTCACTCCATGTTGAGGAATTGGGTTCCTCTTGGTGCGAGTGTGCGAGTGTAATTGAACTAGATGTGGGATAGATGAATACCTCTCCAGTTTCTTCATCGGTGAGCGCCATAAATCCTAGATCCTCACCATCACTGGAATTTGGATCGGTGAATGCATCTGAGTCGCTTGGTGGATCTTCAGTTGTAGCGACCGGCACTTCACTCGCTACGAGCGCTCGCCTTGGTGTATCCCTTTTTGCTTTCAGTTCTTCTCGCTCCTTCGCACTCAGCTTTGGGCAATCGGATTTGTAGTGGCCCATCTTGTGGAATGGTAACATTCCACTTCCATCATGTCTCTCGGGATCGGCTTTGTCGTCTCTTCTCTCTTCCCTTTTCCTTCTCGAGCATCAGTGCTCCTCCCTTTGTATTGCTTGTAGAATCTTTTGTATTTGCCCACTCGAGAATTCATTTTATTGAAGTTCTTGGATAAGAACGCAATGTGTTCTTCCAACTCTTCCCTCGTCATCTTGGCTAGCGACTGCTCGCTTTGCCCTTCGGCAGCTTTGAATGCTGCTCCTTTTGACGTAGTGGGCGCTTCCTCCTCTTCGTCGAGGTTCATTCGATTCAGATCGAATTCATGAGCTTTCAGTTCGGAAAACAGAATCTCCGGTGTGAATTTTGATAGATCCTTGGTTGCTAGATACAGCTCCTTCATAGTTTGCCACTTCCTTGTGAGAGCTCGGACAATCTTCAGGTTGACTTCCTTATCTGTGAGTTCCTTCCCAAGCGAGTTGAGAGTCGCAATTATGTTTGTAACTCTCAGCTCGAAGGTGTCGATGGACTCTCCTGGCTTCATTATCAGACTTTCAAACTCCCGCATCTGAACGGCGAGTTTGTTCTCCTTGATTTTGTCTGTTCCTTGAGAAATGAGGGCTAGAGTTTCCCACATTTCCTTTGCCGTTGCACATTTCCTTATTCGTGGTAGATAGGCGTCCGACACGGTGCTTTGCATCATATGACGTGCAATCTTGTCGAGGTTGGCAACTTTGAAGTCATTTGGAGTATACTCATCCTTATCCTTCTCCACGTACTGTTGTCGAACGTGGGCTGGACGACCTTCAGCGGCTGGAACCTCCACAGATATTGCTTTCTTGATTTCGATTGGTCCGTCTTCAATGACTTCCCACATCCGGTCGTGGATTGAGCATAGGAAACTCTCGACTCGGAAACTCCATGTCTCATATCCTTCGATCGAGAACTGTGGAAGATTTGATGCACTGTATGCAGACATAGCAAACTATCAGCAGTAAATGCAATACGCGTGGGTGAGGTTTTGATGCACTTTGGAAAATAGGATCCGGTTCAGTGAGACAACGTGAAGTGAGTGGGGACTCACTTCGGATATGCAAAGCAGAGGCTCGAAAGAACCGCTGCTCTGATACCACTTGTTGGTCCCGGTTTGTTAATAGGAAAAATACGTAGAGGGGGGGGGGGGGGGGGTGAATACGTATTTTGAAGTTTTTCAACTTCAAATCCCTTAACTCAGAGTAACAAGTAAGGAGCTCGCTTTAAACTTAAGACCTAGCTGAAGCTAGATCAACAGTACGTAGCTAGCCTGCTTGACCGAAGTGATGACTTGATCAAGAGGGAGTCCTTACTCGTGTATGCGGAATTTGGTGAGCTAAAATCTTTTCCTAAGTAATTAAAATATCCAGATTAAGTTGTTTAGATGCAAGTGCAATGGATAAACAAAGTAAAGAGTTTAGGGTTAGAGAGATACGACACGAAGATTTATAGTGGTTCGGAGATAAAGCTCCTACGTCCACTTTGTTGCATGACGGCAACCGTTCTTTTCACTCAAGAACTTGAAGGTTACGGGTCCTTCAAAACCTGGTCGAGATCGGGCTTCACTTGCCTGGATCTGACGAACAACGCAGTGATTACGGGTTCACTACTAAGACCTAAACTGGACACGAAACTTCACTCGTTTCTGTCCGAACAACAGGGAGATTCCGGGCTCTCCTTACAGCCTAGCTTCGATCGAGCTTTACACAAACGGTGTAAGTGTAAGCTTGGATCTCAACTCTATGATCGAGGCTTCTTCAATCGATGAAAGAAGGGCCTTGGATCGAAACAACCTAACGACAACACTCAAATACCTAACAGATAAGTATAGGGTTTTTGGTTGACGACACACTATGAAGAACTCTTTACAGTAGATGCAAAGATTGGCTAGAGTTCTTCTTCTAAGCTTCGGATATATGAAGTGGGCTTAGAATCTAAGTGTGAAGGCTGTGAAGACGAGTTCCGATGGATTGGAAACTCGGAGAACACTTGGAAACAAAGACTCGAAGATTGCTAGAAAGCTGGGGAGTGTTTGTTTGCTGTATGCGCTCGAATGCTCAAGTAGTGTTCTCTCTTTTCTTCGTCTTCATCCTTCACTATTTATAGGCGGAGGGTTGGCTGAGATCCGTTGCTTGGTTGGTGGCCTTGTCCCTCCTCCTCTCGACAGTACTTGCGCAGGCAGTAGCTTTTGCAGGTGCCCAGTTTGTCTCTTTGCCGAAAATGGCTAAGTTACAAACTTAACAGTAACTGGAGCGAGCCAGTACTGTTACGGCGCCTTTGTCGGCCTGGCAGTCAACTCTTCCGCTCCACTCCGCTTTCGACACGTGGAGATCTCGTAATTAATGCTACGATCTCCTGTTGACTGGAGTTCAAAATATGGGCGGGAGTTGTGCTGTCGCTTTCTGGTAGGTAGTGGCTTGCTTTGCTTTGAAGTTGTAGCGTCCGTTCTGAAGTGAGTCGCTTCAGGATCATACTGTAGCGGGTCGCTTCCGAAACGAAATTTCGTAGTGACCGCTTTAAAAAGTGTTGACCCGCGTTGACTCGCTTCTGCTTTTCTTTGTAGCGTTCGCTTTGCTTCGCTTTTGGTGGCTTCACTTTGACTCCACTGTAGCGCTCGCTTCGCTTCGCTGGTTTCGGCACGCTTCACTCCGGTTTGCTAGACTCGCTTCGCTTTGGAAGAACACACTCAAGCGAGTGGCCTTCACTTGAATTACTGCAGTCTAAAGCTAAGCAAAATAAAGCCATCCTAACAGATTTAGGCTTAGAAAAATTCTAACCTATAAACTACATCAAAATGGGTCGCTTGGGAATAGGACACTTGGGGTTTTGGGATCTAATCAAAACAAGTGACTTCGTTTATCAAATATCCCATGTAGTTCCCCCTTAACAAATTAGTTCTTAACAATTCCCAACATTCTTCTTCTTCTTCTTCTTCTTCTTCTTCTTCTTCTTCTTCTTCTTCTTCTTCTTCTTCTTCTTCTCTTTTTCTTCTTCTTCTTCTTCCTCTGTGATCACTTCTTCCTCTGTGATCACTTCTTCTTCTGCTTCTCTTCTTCTTCTTCTGCTTCTGTTCTTCGTCTTCTTCTTCTTCTTCTTCTTGTTCTTGTTCTGCTTCTCTTCTTCCTCTGTGATCACTTCTTCTTCTGCTTATCTTCTTCTCCTGCCTCTCTTCTTCTTCTTCTTCTTCTTCTTCTTCTTCTTCTTCTTCTTCTTCTTCTTCTTCTTCTTCTTCTTCTTCTTCTTCTCCTCCTCTCTGCTGGAATCTGACTCTTCTCTTCTCTCCTCTCTTCTGATTTTTTTTTTTTTTTTTTGTTTTTGGGCAGATGAAGAAACAGAAATGCAGATGAAAGAGGGGGATATGCTGCACAAGTTGATCAAATTTGAATTGGGCGCCATTTCCATTTCCCCCTCTCTTCTGATTTTTTTCTTTTTTTTATTGGGTGATTAAACCCATGTGACTAATTGGAAAACAATTGATTTAATCTCAGTGTATGGATTGCAGTTTGTTGGAATGAAATGGCAAAATCTGTTCTTTTGTTTAATTTGTTGTTCATTTTATGTTTTGGAGTTCATTTGCTCTGTTTTTTGGTTGAATGGAGTGAAGGAAAATGGAATGGATGAATGGAATGAAATGGCATTTGAATGGAGTGAAGAAAAGCCAAAAAAAAAAAAAAAAAAAAAATACTGTGCATAAATCGGAAATGCAGATTAATAAATAACAAAAAAAAAAAATTACATTATTTTTAATATTTATTATAATTTATATATATATATATATATTACAAAACAAATTAACAAAATAATATCCATAAACAACATACTTAAACAACTAAACACAAACGCCATAATTCCCGTGCCGAAAAGAAACGCACAAGAAATCCTGGGCCAGAGGAAGTATAAATTTTATATCCACTTTTTAAAACATACTCCCTCCGTCCCCTTATTGATGGCACAGTTGACTTTTTGACTTTTCCGGCACGCGTTTCCACCGAGACGTAGTACGGGTTTTACGATATAATTTTGAAATATTATTTCTTTTACGGGATACTACGAGTGAAAGAAATAATATTTCAAAATTATACTTCCTCTGGTTCGTGATTTCTTGTGCGTTTTCCATTTGGGACGTCCCAAGATTTCTTGTGCGTTTCCTTTTTGGGAAATAATTAGCAATTTAAGTACACAATTAGTGATCCCTTATTACAATTAACAAAACCCTAATAAATAAAAAAAAATTCACAAATAATTTATAAAAAAAAAAAAATCAGAAAAAACAATAAAAATGTTTTTCCACCAAAATTAAAAACCACTTCTATTATCCTACCACAAAATATCTCCCACCCACCAAATTTATTCCACCCAATTCATTATCTTCTCACAACTCTCTCTCTTCCTCTTCGTTGCTGTTCTTCATCTCGTTGGTATCGACAAACCCTAAATTCCCATCCCCCCCGCCGTCGCCATGGATCCACCCCCATCCGATAAATCGGAATGGAGATCAACCCGCAACCGACCCGTCGCCGTGAATCCCCGCGGCGGCGGGCTCACAGGCTGCGAGGTGCGTCGCCGCCGTGTTAGCCGCCGTTGGGCTTCCTCCTCCGAACTGAGCCCAAGCCCTCCTCCACCTCCTCCTCGAATCAAAACGCCCATTTCACCCGGGCGCTACGGCACCCTCCGCTCACCACCGACAGTGCGGAGCCTTCCAACCTGGACCGGTCCGCCGCCTCTGAGCGAGGGATATGTGTATGTCCCTCGATTTGAGGAACTTACGCCGTCGCCGCCTCGCGAGGATGAGAGTGTACGTCCTCCCTTCCGTTGGGCAACCCCTCACCAAACGACGGAGAGGCTGGCGCGGCGGTTGCCGTTTTCAGCCGCCCCAAGCGTCGAAGAGTCCCCCCAACTTTCTGAGCAGCCTCCGCCGCCGCCGCCGCCGTCCGCTGTTGAGGAGGAAGGCCTCACGGACAGTGATCCCTTGTCCAAGAGGCATGTGTATTACTACCGTGATGGATTTCCAGTCTACTTCCCATTCCATCCCACCACAGAAGAGTGGGATTTTTTTGATGGAGAAGCTGATCGGGAAGCAGCTGAATAATCCTTTCTTGGACCTGAATCCCCTTTACAGATGAAGTCTGTAAAGGGGATTCGGGTCAGGGTCAGGTTGAATTATCTGTGGGGCTTTGTGATCCAATTGGTGATTGAAATGCAGATGAATAATCCAATTGATGGTTCCTTCGACCCGAATCCCCTTTAAAGATGAACTCTTTAAAGGGGATTCGGGTCAGGGGGACGTTGCATAATCTGTGGGGTTTTGTGATGGAGGAGGTTGAACTAATCTGATGTTTATGTGCAATGTGTTAATGGTTATTGATGGAAGATGTTGCTGTGGTTTCTTGCTATGGCCAGTATATGGTTTGAGTAATCTCTGTTCTTCTGTCCCTCTGATATGTAGTTGATGTGTCATTGTTCCATTGAATTTGTGTGACTTGATTGATTCTTGATGAGGTTTCTGTGGTATGAGTGTATGTACAGTTGAATGTTATGTGATCTCTGATCTTTGTTGCATGTTTTGATTCTAATTGACAAAGTTTTTGATCAATTTGAAAATGGGACAGTGGTAGAACAAGAGTAGCATTTTCCATTTCAAAAGATGTTAAGTACACTAGTCTTTTGAAATCCCAAATGCTAACATATACAACAACTATGATTAATCTATATGCTTCTGCAAAAAAGTGTTTGTTACATGTGATGAACCCTAGCTAATTGCAACCATGGCCAACTGTTCTTCAATCCCTGTCAGCTGCTGCATTCCCAATCTTTGAATCAGATGCTCAATTCCTCTATTTGGCCATTCTCTACTAGATAATCTATGCTTTGCCTTGCTAATTCCATTGGAATTGTTAGACTCATTGGCAATCTGCCTTCTCTAATCAACCTGTCCTTTCCCATGTGTGGTATCTTGTAATTGTTGTGGCCTCTGACCTTCATGATCTCTGTTAGGCAGCCTTGGAGTGTGAGAAATACTTTGTTCAATGTCATTGCTGGTAAATCATGAAATGCAGTTTGCACTGCCATCACTAGATCATCCACTGTTCTACATACTTTTCTATGCTGCAGTGATTGAATAGCATTGAAGAATCCCAAGTCATTTATGTTTGTGTCTGGGGAATTTGGTGGCTGTTGAACTAATCTTATGTTGAATCCATCTGTGCTTGCAGCTAATCTGAAATCTGGATCTGAATCAGTGATATGAGGCTTTGCATTATCTTGTTGGATGAAAATGTTCTTATCTGCAGTTGATGGCCACTTGTTTTTTATTGCAGGGACAACTTAGTGTGATATTTCATGAAAAAGCAATTCTATGAGACAACTTAGTAGTGCTATGATGTATATCTAAGCATGAGTATTGCATTTACAAACATGTAGGGCAGTAGATTGCTGGTACCTCATTCAAAAGACATCTTTTCATCACTTCTCTTGTGATGGAGTCAACTGCTTTGATATAGGGTGTGCCCTTTTTTCTGTGCTTGCTGTTTTTGATTGCTTTATGTTGAGTGGTGAATGGGAAGCATCCTATTTTGCCATCAAATAGGACTGTGCCATCATCTCTTAGTATTGGCCTACTCACTGCACACAAAAACATGATTTTGCCAATAAACCTCTTTGATTTGCATGCTCTGTATGGTTCATCTTCCCCTGGTGCAAGATAATACCTGTAATATGAAATGTAAAAGGTAAGTATAGATGTTGTTTGATGACCAATGATGTATATCTCCTTTACTGAGGTCAGTCCCTCCATGTACCTGTTTTTTCCTTTAGTGATGAAGAACCACTTCTCATCAATATGCACTATATTGTGCATAGATGAGTACTTCAATGTGTTGAGTACTCTGTCCAGTTGGAGCATTTCCAAACTGAACCTCAACCTAATGAATTTGTTATCTGCAGTTAAGGAAGGCTTAATGTAGCTTGCAAATATCTTAAAAAGTCATGCCTTCTCCCATCTCTGCAAGGTAGATCTGCTAACTCCCATCTTCTCCACCATCGATCTATAACATGATCTTTCACTGAAATCCATTCCCCTAAGAACTGCGTAGTTGGGCTTGAGGTTATGGTTTCTTATTCTCCCTTTTTTCTGTGATTTTAACTGTATAGCTGACCCTTGCATTTGCTGTTCTCTTGCAGTTTTCCAGAGCCTGGATACAGTGTTACGATGGATGTGGAATTGTTGTTGGGCTTCAAGCATCCTACCTCGTTTTGGCTTCCCATTCTTTGTATCTTGAAGGAGGAACTGCACAACCAAGTTCTGCTCTTCATCTGTCAGGTTTTTGGCCCTGCTTCTCTTTTTCTTCTTCTTCTTCTTCCTCTGTGATCACTTCTTCTTCTGTGATCACTTCTTCTTCTGCTTCTCTTCTTCTTCTGCTTCTGTTCTTCGTCTTCTTCTTCTTCTTCTTCTTGTTCTTGTTCTGCTTCTCTTCTTCCTCTGTGATCACTTCTTCTTCTGCTTATCTTCTTCTCCTGCCTCTCTTCTTCTTCTTCTTCTTCTTCTTCTTCTTCTTCTTCTTCTTCTTCTTCTTCTTCTTCTTCTTCTTCTTCTTCTTCTTCTTCTTCTTCTTCTTCTTCTTCTTCTTCTTCTTCTTCTTCTTCTTCTTCTCCTCCTCCTCCTCCTCTCTGCTGGAATCTGACTCTTCTCTTCTCTCCTCTCTTCTGATTTTTTTTTTTTTGTTTTTGGGCAGATGAAGAAACAGAAATGCAGATGAAAGAGGGGGATATGCTGCACAAGTTGATCAAATTTGAATTGGGCGCCATTTCCATTTCCCCCTCTCTTCTGATTTTTTTCTTTTTTTTTATTGGGTGATTAAACCCATGTGACTAATTGGAAAACAATTGATTTAATCTCAGTGTATGGATTGCAGTTTGTTGGAATGAAATGGCAAAATCTGTTCTTTTGTTTAATTTGTTGTTCATTTTATGTTTTGAGTTCATTTGCTCTGTTTTTTGGTTGAATGGAGTGAAGGAAAATGGAATGGATGAATGGAATGAAATGGCAATTGAATGGAGTGAAGAAAAGCCAAAAAAAAAAAAAAAAAAATACTGTGCATAAATCGGAAATGCAGATTAATAAATAACAAAAAAAACAAAAAAAACATTATTTTTAATATTTATTATAATTTATATATATATATTACAAAACAAATTAACAAAATAATATCCATAAACAACATACTTAAACAACTAAACCCAAACGCCATAATTCCCGTGCCGAAAAGAAACGCACAAGAAATCCTGGGCCAGACTCTGGTTCGTGATTTCTTGTGTGTTTTCCATTTTGGGACGTCCCAAGATTTCTTGTGCGTTTCCTTTTTGGGAAATAATTAGCAATTTAAGTACACAATTAGTGATCCCTTATTACAATTAACAAAACCCTAATAAATAAAAAAAATTCACAAATA
The DNA here is from genome assembly GCA_029379335.1 of Thymus mandschuricus. Taxonomy (NCBI): domain Eukaryota; kingdom Viridiplantae; phylum Streptophyta; class Magnoliopsida; order Lamiales; family Lamiaceae; genus Thymus; species Thymus mandschuricus. The sequence goes on from CM057071.1 coordinate 54,964,705, forward strand.
ATTTATAAAAAAAAAAAAAAAATCAGAAAAAACAATAAAAAAATTTTTCCACAAAAATTAAAAACCACTTCTATTATCCTACCACAAAATATCTCCCACCCACAAAATTTATTCCACCCAATTCATTATCTTCTCACAACTCTCTCTCTTCCTCTTCTTTGCTGTTCTTCATCTCGTTGGTATCGACAAACCCTAAATTCCCATCCCCCCCGCCGTCGCCATGGATCCACCCCCATCCGATAAATCGGAATGGAGATCAACCCGCAACCGACCCGTCGCCGTGAATCCCCGCGGCGGCGGGCTCACAGGCTGCGAGGTGCGTCGCCGCCGTGTTAGCCGCCGTTGGGCTTCCTCCTCCGAACTGAGCCCAAGCCCTCCTCCACCTCCTCCTCGAATCAAAACACCCATTTCACCCGGGCGCTACGGCACCCTCCGCTCACCACCGACAGTGCGGAGCCTTCCAACCTGGACCGGTCCGCCGCCTCTGAGCGAGGGATATGTGTATGTCCCTCGATTTGAGGAACTTACGCCGTCGCCGCCTCGCGAGGATGAGAGTGTACGTCCTCCCTTCCGTTGGGCAACCCCTCACCAAACGACGGAGAGGCTGGCGCGGCGGTTGCCGTTTTCAGCCGCCCCATGCGTCGAAGAGTCCCCCCAACTTTCTGAGCAGCCTCCGCCGCCGCCGCCGCCGTCCGCTGTTGAGGAGGAAGGCCTCACGGACAGTGATCCCTTGTCCAAGAGGCATGTGTATTACTACCGTGATGGATTTCCAGTCTACTTCCCATTCCATCCCACCACAGAAGAGTGGGATTTTTTTGATGGAGAAGCTTATCGGGAAGCAGCTGAATAATCCTTTCTTGGACCTGAATCCCCTTACAGATGAAGTCTGTAAAGGGGATTCGGGTCAGGGTCAGGTTGAATTATCTGTGGGGCTTTGTGATCCAATTGGTGATTGAAATGCAGATGAATAATCCAATTGATGGTTCCTTCGACCCGAATCCCCTTTAAAGATGAACTCTTTAAAGGGGATTCGGGTCAGGGGGACGTTGCATAATCTGTGGGGTTTTGTGATGGAGGAGGTTGAACTAATCTGCTGATGTTTATGTGCAATGTGTTAATGGTTATTGATGGAAGATGTTGTTGTGGTTTCTTGCTATGGCCAGTATATGGTTTGAGTAATCTCTGTTCTTCTGTCCCTCTGATATGTAGTTGATGTGCCACTGTTCCATTGAATTTGTGTGACTTGATTGATTCTTGATGAGGTTTCTGTGGTATGAGTGTATGTACAGTTGAATGTTATGTGATCTCTGATCTTTGTTGCATGTTTTGATTCTAATTGACAAAGTTTTTGATCAATTTGAAAATGGGACAGTGGTAGAACAAGAGTAGCATTTTCCATTTCAAAAGATGTTAAGTACACTAGTCTTTTGAAATCCCAAATGCTAACATATACAACAACTATGATTAATCTATATGCTTCTGCAAAAAAGTGTTTGTTACATGTGATGAACCCTAGCTAATTGCAACCATGGCCAACTGTTCTTCAATCCCTGTCAGCTGCTGCATTCCCAATCTTTGAATCAGATGCTCAATTCCTCTGATTTGGCCATTCTCTACTAGATAATCTATGCTTTGCCTTGCTAATTCCATTGGAATTGTTAGACTAATTGGCAATCTGCCTTCTCTAATCAACCTGTCCTTTCCCATGTGTGGTATCTTGTAATTGTTGTGGCCTCTGACCTTCATGATCTCTGTTAGGCAGCCTTGGAGTGTGAGAAATACTTTGTTCAATGTCATTGCTGGTAAATCATGAAATGCAGTTTGCACTGCCATCACTAGATCATCCACTGTTCTACATACTTTTCTATGCTGCAGTGATTGAATAGCATTGAAGAATCCCAAGTCATTTATGTTTGTGTCTGGGGAATTTGGTGGCTGTTGAACTAATCTTATGTTGAATCCATCTGTGCTTGCAGCTAATCTGAAATCTGGATCTGAATCAGTGATATGAGGCTTTGCATTATCTTGTTGGATGAAAATGTTCTTATCTGCAGTTGCTGGCCACTTGTTTTTTATTGCAGGGACAACCTAGTGTGATATTTCATGAAAAAGCAATTCTATGAGACAACTTAGTAGTGCTATGATGTATATCTGAGCATGAGTATTGCATTTACAAACATGTAGGGCAGTAGATTGCTGGTACCTCATTCAAAAGACATCTTTTCATCACTTCTCTTGTGATGGAGTCAACTGCTTTGATATAGGGTGTGCCCTTTTTTCTGTGCTTGCTGTTTTTGATTGCTTTATGTTGACTGGTGAATGGGAAACATCCTATTTTGCCATCAAATAGGACTGTGCCATCATCTCTTAGTATTGGCCTACTCACTGCACACAAAAACATGATTTTGCCAATAAACCTCTTTGATTTGCATGCTCTGTATGGTTCATCTTCCCCTGGTGCAAGATAATACCTGTAATATGAAATGTAAAAGGTAAGTATAGATGTTGTTTGATGACCAATGATGTATATCTCCTTTACTGAGGTCAGTCCCTCCATGTACCTGTTTTTTCCTTTAGTGATGAAGAACCACTTCTCATCAATATGCACTATATTGTACATAGATGAGTACTTCAATGTGTTGAGTACTCTGTCCAGTTGGAGCATTTCCAAACTGAACCTCAACCTAATGAATTTGTTATCTGCTGTTAAGGACGGCTTAATGTAGCTTGCAAATATCTTAAAAAGTCCTGCCTTCCCCCATCTCTGCAAGGTAGATCTGCTAACTCCCATCTTCTCCACCATCGATCTATAATATGATCTTTCACTGAAATCCATTCCCCTAAGAACTGCGTAGTTGGGCTTGAGGTTATGGTTTCTTATTCTCCCTTTTTTCTGTGATTTTAACTGTATAGCTAACCCTTGCATTTGCTGTTCTCTTGCAGTTTTCCAGAGCCTAGATACAGTGTTACGATGGATGTGGAATTGTTGTTGGGCTTCAAGCATCCTACCTCGTTTTGGCTTCCCATTCTTTGTATCTTGAAGGAGGAACTGCACAACCAAGTTCTGCTCTTCATCTGTCAGGTTTTTGGCCCTCTTCACCATCTCTTCTTCTTCTTCTTCTTCTTCTTCTTCTTCTTCTTCTTCTTCTTCTTCTTCTTCTTCTTCTTCTTCTTCTTCTTCTTCTTCTGCTTCTCTTTTTCTTCTTCTTCTTCTTCCTCTGTGATCACTTCTTCTTCTGTGATCACTTCTTCTTCTGATTCTCTTCTTCTTCTGCTTCTGTTCTTCGTCTTCTTCTTCTTCTTCTTCTTCTTCTTCTTCTTCTTCTTCTTCTTCTTCTTCTTCTTCTTCTTCTTCTTCTTCTTCTTCTTCTTCTTCTTCTTCTTCTTCTTCTTCTTCTTCTTCTGCTTCTCTTCTTCCTCTGTGATCACTTCTTCTTCTGCTTATCTTCTTCTCCTGCCTCTCTTCTTCTTCTTCTTCTTCTTCTTCTTCTTCTTCTTCTTCTTCTTCTTCTTCTTCTTCTTCTTCTTCTCTTCTTCTTCTTCTTCTTCTCTCTGCTGGAATCTGACTCTTCTCTTCTCTCCTCTCTTCTGATTTTTTTTTTTGTTTTTGGGCAGATGAAGAAACAGAAATGCAGATGAAAGAGGGGGATATGCTGCACAAGTTGATCAAATTTGAATTGGGCGCCATTTCTATTTCCCCCTCTCTTCTGATTTTTTTCTTTTTTTTATTGGGTGATTAAACCCATGTGACTAATTGGAAAACAATTGATTTAATCTCAGTGTATGGATTGCAGTTTGTTGGAATGAAATGGCAAAATCTGTTCTTTTGTTTAATTTGTTGTTCATTTTATGTTTTGGAGTTCATTTGCTCTGTTTTTTGGTTGAATGGAGTGAAGGAAAATGGAATGGATGAATGGAATGAAATGACAATTGAATGGAGTGAAGAAAAGCCAAAAAAAAAAAAAAAAAAAAAAAAAAAAAAAAAAAAAAAAAAAAAAAACTGTGCATAAATCGGAAATGCAGATTAATAAATAACAAAAAAAAAAAAAAATTACATTATTTTTAATATTTATTATAATTTATATATATATATTACAAAACAAATTAACAAAATAATATCCATAAACAACATACTTAAACAACTAAACACAAACGCCATAATTCCCGTGCCGAAAAGAAACGCACAAGAAATCCTGGGCCAGAGGAAGTATCGTAAAACCCGTACTACGTCTCGGTGGAAACGCGTGCCAAAAAAGTCAAAAAGTCAACTGTGCCATCAATAAGGGGACGGAGGGAGTACTAGTTTACTGCCCGTCGAAAATCGACCGGTGCTAATTATTTTAACACTTAGATATTTTATCAATAAATATTTTATTGTACTCCCTCCGTCCTCCATTTAGTGACATTGCTTTCTGGGCACAAGTTTTTTTTGCATTTTGATGGTATAATAATAAATTAATGTGTTAAAGTGTTAAAGTGGAATAATTGTAGGTCCATTTGAATTTTTTAATAGTATTAAAATGTTAAAATAATAAAAAGTAGATGTATAAAGTTTTAAAGTGTTAAAGTGATTGTGGGGTCTACGTCCTAAAACGAAATATGTCAGTAAATGGAGGACGTCCCAATATAGTATTAATGTCAGTAAATGGAGGACGGAGGGAGTAATAAAAAGAAATATTTCAGGTAGCCCTATGTTTATTGTAATAAAAACAAAATGTCATTACATCAAAATAAGTCAAGCCGCACGTTATTTATTTTAATAAATAAAATATGTCAAAGAGACTCTCACATAGTTATAATTATTGTTAATTTAACGTCAATATTTGATATGAATCACTTTATATTTCTACCTTTAGGTAACCCGTTGTTTAGTGTAATAAAAATAAAATGACGTTACATGAAAATAAGTCAAGCCGCCCGTTATTTATTTTAATATTAAAAAAAAGTCAAAGATTTGTGTTCAATTTCTTGTTTTTTTTTTCCTTTCTTTTTTTATGAAAAATATTTTATTAATTATTTTAATTTTCCAATTAATCCTTCTCCCTCTCTCTCCTTTTACCGTGTTCATGAGTTGAACACGGTCGAGTCTTTCAAAAAAATTCTTTTGTAATAGAAATTATATTTATTTAAAAAAAAAATCAATAACTAAATTATAATGCATTTATGACAACTACCAAATCTCTTTTTGATTCTCTTCATTAATTCAAAAGAGTAGATAGTAGTAATAAATGTGTCAAAAATTGAATTGAATACAACAATAGCAACAACAACATTTCATTCATTCGAACATAACAAAAAATTAGAGAGAGAGAGAGAATTTTTTTGCAAAAAATTCTATTTTTCGTATATTAATTTATGGGAAATCGAGGGACTATTTTCGGCCGTGAAATTGGAAATATTCAAGGTTTTTCCGACTAATATAAATGTACGATCGTAATTTCATTTCGTTTTGCATATTTTCGATTATTTTTTTGCTCAAAAAAATAAAAAATTGAAATTGTTCTTCGTGGCACTGTTGAGACCATAGTGACACTGCTGGATCATAGTGGCACGGTTGGGTAAACCATGCCCAAATTTTTAATTTTTTTTTTTAAAATACAGTAGAGGCACGGTTGGTTTGGGATTTCAACCGTGTGACACGGTTGAAATCCCAAACCAGCCGTGCCTTATATAATTAATTTTTTTTTAATTTTTTAATGATGGCACGGTTAATTTGAGATTTCAACCGTGTCACACGGTTGAAATCTCAAATTAACCGTGCCTTTACCGAAAATCTAACAAAAGAAATCTTGTGTTTTTTCAGGATGTCGTATCAGAGAATCATCGTGCATCACAGTGGGCATTGGGAGAGGACCTCGTACGTGGGAGGTGATAGTTTCCTCGTGCACTTCCCCATATTAGGAATTACACGTGATAAGGTGCTTAGGGAGATCCGTGATCAATTGGGCTCCGAATCGGAGTACATATTGTACTACTTGACGGACCTAACCGATCATGAGAGGATGAAGGTTGTTCTGAAGAACGACACGGATTTGCTTAGGCTTATCGTCGAGCAGAACGATTTGCCAACCGTGTATGTGATCGAGAAGACACAGAACATCAACTTTCGCACTCCTACGACACAACAATCCACGGTATTTCAGAACTTGAATGTTGGAGGTCCTAGTCATCAAGAATCAGAATCTTCGGATGAGGAGACGGGGGATGAGGAGGCGGGGGATGAGGAGGCGAGGGCTGAGGAGGAGAGAAATGAGAGGGCTGAAGAGGCGATTGATGAACAACAGAGGGTCGACTTGTTTGAGTCGTTAACTACGGAGTTTAGAGCATGGATCAGGAGCCGGGGCGTGTTGATAGGATCATCGGGCACCGAAGCATACATTCAGATAATCAAGACGGAAGATCCGATGATACTCGTGCAACTCACGAAGCTATAAGAAATTGGTTGATTCCGTACGTCGACCTAGATACGGCATTGCCTCTAGGCTTTATCGAGCCCGATTACAGCCCCTCACTTGGAAAATTGCGTGTGGGTGGCCTCTTCAAGGAGAAAGATGAATTGCAAATAGCCGTGGGCCTATATCACATGGAGAACCGACTAGAGTATACCACCGAACGTTCATGCACAAAGCGACTGAACTTTGTGTGCAACCAGGATGATTGTGCATACTTGTTGCGTGCACGAAAGAAGGGCGAGATATGGAGGGTTAGGAAATATGAACCCAACCATACATGCGGAGTGGTTCTAGACGGAAACAAACAACGGCAGATTTGTGCCAAGGTTTTAGGAGCTTTCTTTGCGTAGACTGGTCGTCGAGGGATCCGTGTTGAAGCCGAATGAGATGATGAATGAGCTACAAACTCAGTACGACATTCAGATAGGCTACAGCTTTGCACTGCGCGCCAGAAACGTAGCGATCGAGAGCATGTACGGAAGTTTCGAAAAGTCGTATCAGAGGCTACCGTCTTACCTCTACCTGCTGAAGGAGAGAAACCCAGGAAGTGTGTACGATATGGTGACATCGCATGTTGACGATCGACTAGGGTACATGTTTCTTGCCCTTGGACAGTCCATCCAAGCCTTTCAAAGTGACTTGCTCCGTCACGTGATTGTTGTCGACGGGACACATCTGAAAGGAAAGAACAAGGGGACTCTCTTTGTAGCTGTGACTAAATACGGGAATGAGCAGGTGTTTCCTCTTGCAATAGGATTAGGTCCTAAGGAGAACGATGAATCATGGACATGGTTTTAGTCGAAGGTGAAGAGTTGTTTCGGGTGAAAATAGACTAGCGAAATTTCGTATTTGACGGTGTTTACAAGGTGAAAATAGAATCCGAATTGGGCACCTTAAGCGGTTTCTCATTTTTCGGAGTAATCGTACAATCTAGCTTCTATATAGGAGCTAGAATGATGCAAAATTCATCATATACAGCTCCAAAACATCACTTGGATGATTTGGAATAATAAAATTTAGATCTCATTCCGGAGCGTTTTTTACCAAAACTCTAAGGGGTACCACTAGGGCGAAATCTCATTTTTTCGGCCCGCCGGGGATCGTTGGATTTTGCACTTCCGGGGGCATAATTATAGCTCTTGGAATAAAATTGCACATGGTGAAAGAATGAAATGGATCCGGACGATAACGAATGAGATATGGGCCTTTTTTCCTGCTGCCCCCCCTGTTCGACCCAGATTCCGTCGTGCCCTCACCGTTTTGGCCATAACTAACTCGTTTTAGATCCGAATGACCCAATTTTGAAACCCCTAGAAAGCACATTTGGAAGGCTACGATATGGACTTGCGATATTTGGTATTTAACGGTGTTTACTGGGTGAAAATAGAATCCGAATCGGGCACCTTAAGCGGTTTCTCATTTTCCGGAGTAAAAGTACAATTTAGCCTCTATATAGGAGCTAGAATGATGCAAAACTCATTAGATACCACTCCAAAACATCATTGGGATGATTTGGAATAATAAAATTTAGACCTCATTCCGGAGTGTTTTTACCAAAAGTCTAAGGGGTACCATTAGTGCGAAGTCTCATTTTTTCGGCCCGCCGGGGAGCATCGAATTTTGCACCTCCGGGGGCCCATAACTATAGCTCTTGGAATAAAATTGCTCATGGTGAAAGAATGAAATGGATCCGGAAGATAACGAATGAGATATGGGCCTTTTTGCCTGCTGCCCTCCCCTTTCGACCCAGATTCCGTCGTGCCCTCACCGTTTTGGCCATAACTAACTCGTTTTAGATCCAAATGACCCGATTTTGAAACCCCTAGAAAGATCATTCAGAAGGCTACAATATGGACTTGCAAAATTTTGTATTTGACGGTGTTTACTGGGTGAAAATAGAATCTAAATTGGGCATTTTAAGCGGTTTCTCATTTTCCTGAGTAATCGTACAATCTAGCCTCTATATAGGAGCTAGAATGATGCAAAATTAATCAGATACCGCTCCAAAACATCATTGGGATGATTTGGAATAATAAAATTTAGATCTCATTCCGGAGCGTTTTTGACAAAAACTCTAAGGGGTACCACTAGGGCGAAATCTCATTTTTTCGGCATGCCGGGGATCGTAAGATTTTGCATCTCCGGGGGCCCATAATTATAGCCCTTGGAATAAAGTTTCACATGGTGAAAGAATGAAATGGATCCGGACGATAACGAATGAGATATGGGCCTTTTTGCCTACTGCCCTCCACGTTCGACCCAGATTCCGTCGTGCCCTCACCGTTTTGGCCATAACTAACTCGTGCTAGATCCGAATGACCCGATTTTGAAACCCCTAGAAAGCTCATTCGGAAGGCTACGATATGGACTTGTGAAATTTGGTTTTTGACGGTGTATACTTGGTGAAAATAGAATCCGAATTGGGCACCTTAAGCGGTTTCTCATTTTACGGAGTAATCGTACAATCTAGCCTCTATATAGGAGCTAGAATGATGCAAAATTCATCATATACCGCTCCAAAACATCACTGGGATGATTTGGAATTATAAAATTTAGATCTCATTCCGGTGCGTTTTTGACAAAAACTCTAAGGGGTACCACTAGGGCGAAATCTCATTTTTTTGACACGCCGGGGATCGTAAGATTTTGCACCTCCGGGGGCCCGTAATTATAGCTCTTGGAATAAAGTTTCACATGGTGAAAGAATGAAATGGATCCGGACGATAACGAATGAGATATGGGCCTTTTTGCCTACTGCCCTCCACGTTCGACCCAGATTCCGTCGTGCCCTCACCGTTTTGGCCATAACTAACTCGTGTTAGATCCGAATGACCCAATTTTGAAAGCCCTAGAAAGCTCATTCGGAAGGCTAAGATATGGACTTGTGAAATTTGATATTTGACGGTGTTTACTTGGTGAAAATAGAATCCGAATTAGGCACCTTAAGCGGTTTCTCATTTTCCGGAGTAATCGTACATTCTAGCCTCTATATAGGAGCTAGAATAATGCGAAATTCATCATATACCGCTCCAAAACATCACTGGGATGATTTGGAATAATAAAATTTAGATCTCATTCCGGAGCGTTTTTGACCAAAACTCTAAGGGGTACCACTAGGGCGAAATCTCATTTTTTCGGCCCGCCGGGGAGCGTCGGATTTTGCACCTCCAGGGGCCCATATCTATAGCTCTTGGAATAAAATTGCTCATGGTGAAAGAATGAAATGGATCCGGACGATAACGAATGAGATATGGGCCTTTTTGCCTGCTGCCCTCCCCTTTCGACCTAGATTCCGTCGTGCCCTCACCGTTTTGGCCATAACTAACTCGTTTTAGATCCGAATGACCCGATTTTGAAACCCCTAGAAAGCTCATTCGGAAGGCAACCATATGGACTTGCAAAATTTTGTGTTTGACGGTGTTTACTGGGTGAAAATAGAATCCGAATTGGGCACCTTAAGCGGTTTCTCATTTTCCGGAGTAATCGTACAATCTAGCCTCTATATAGGAGCTAGAATGATGCAAAATTCATCAGATACCACTCCAAAACATCACTGGGATGATTTGGAATAATAAAATTTAGATCTCATTCCGGAGCATTTTTGACCAAAACTCTAAGGAATACCACTAGGGCGAAATCTCATTTTTTCGGCCCGCCGGGGATCGTCGGATTTTGCACCTCCTGGGGCCCATAATTATAGCTCATGGAATAAAATTGCATGACGTGAAAGAATGAAATGGATCTGGACGATAACGAATAAGATATGGGACTTTTTGCCTGCTGCCCTCCCCGTTCGACCCAGATTCGGTCGTGCCCTCACCGTTTTGGCCATAACTAACTCGTTTTAGATCTGAATGACCCGATTTTGAAACCCCTAGAAAGCTCATTCGGAAGGCTACAATATAGACTTGCAAAATTTGGTATTTGACGGTGTTTACTGGGTGAAAATAGAATCAGAATTTGGCACCTTAAGCGGTTTCTCATTTTCCAGAGTAATCATACAATCTTGCCTCTATATAGGAGCTAGAATGATGCAAAATTCATCATATACCGCTCCAAAACATAACTGGGATGATTTGGAATAATATAATTTAGATCTCATTCCGAAGAATTTTTGACCAAAACTCTAAGGGGTACCACTAGGGCGAAATCTCATTATTTCGGCCCGCCGGGGATCGTCAGATTTTGCACCTCTGGGGGCCCATAATTATAGCTCTTGGAATATAATTGCACATGGTGAATGAATGAAATGGATCCGGACGATAACGAATGAGATATGGGCCTTTTTGCCTGCTGCCCTCCCTATTCGACCCAGATTCCGTCGTGCCCTCGCCGTTTGGCCATAACTAACTCGTTTTAGATCCAAATGACCCGATTTTGAAACCCCTAGAAAGATCATTCGGAAGGCTACAATATGGACTTGCAAAATTTGTAATTGACGGTGTTTACTGGGTGAGAATAGAATCTGAATATGGCATTTTAAGCGGTTTCTCATTTTCCGGAGTAATCGTACAATCTAGCCTCTATATAGGAGCTAGAATGATGCAAAATTCTTCAGATACCGCTCCAAAACATCACTGGGATGATTTGGAATAATAAAATTTAGATCTCATTCCGGAGCGTTTTTGACAAAAACTCTAAGGGGTACCACTAGGGCGAAATCTCATTTTTTCGGCCCGCCGGGGATCGTAAGAATTTGCACCTTCGGGGCCCCATAATTATAGCTCTTGGAATAAAGTTTCACATGGTGAAAGAATGAAATGGATCCGGACGATAACGAATGAGATATGGGCCTTTTTGCCTACTGCCCTCCACGTTCGACCCAGATTCCGTCGTGCCCTCACCGTAGTGGCCATAACTAACTCGTGTTAGATCCAAATGACCCGATTTTGAAACCCATAGAAAGCTCATTCGGAAGGCTACGATATGGACTTGTGAAATTTGGTATTTGACGGTGTTTACTTGGTGAAAATAGAATCCGAATTGGGCACCTTAAGCGGTTTCTCATTTTTCGGAGTAATCGTACAATCTAGCCTCTATATAGGAGCTAGAATGATGCAAAATTCATCATATACCGCTCCAAAACATCACTGGGATGATTTGGAATAATAAAATTTAGATCTCATTCCGGAGCATTTTTGACCAAAACTCTAAGGGGAACCACTAGGACAAAATCTCATTTTTTCGGCCCGCCGGGGATCGTCAGATTTTGCACCTCCGGGGGACCATAATTATAGCTCTTGGAATAAAATTGCACATGGTAAAAGAATGAAATGGATCCGGACGATAACGAATGAGATATGGGCCTTTTTGCCTGCTGCCCTCCCTATTCGACCCAGATTCCGTCGTGCCCTCACCGTTTTGGCCATAACTAACTAGTTTTAGATCCGAATGACCCGATTTTGAAACCCCTAGAAAGCTCATTCGGAAGGCTACGATATGGACTTGCGAAATTTGTTATTTGACGGAGTTTACTGGGTGAATATTGAATCCGAATTGGGCACCTTAAGCGGTTTCTCATTTTTCGGAGTAATCGTACAATCTAGCCTCTATATAGGAGCTAGAATGATGCAAAATGCATCATATACCGCTCCAAAATATCACTGGGATGATTTGGAATAATAAAATTTAGATCTCATTCCGGAGCGTTTTTGACCAAAACTCTAAGGGGTACCACTAAGGCGAAATCTCATTTTTTCGGCTCGACGGGGATCGTCGGATTTTGCACTTCCGGGGGCCCATAATTATAGCTCTTGGAATAAAATTGCACATGGTGAAAGAATGAAATGGATTCGGACGATAACGAATGAGATATGGGCCTTTTTTCCTGCTGCCCTCCCTGTTTGACCCTGATTCCATCGTGCCCTCACCGTTTTGGCCTAACTAACTCGTTTTAGATCCGAATGACCCGATTTTGAAACCCCTAGAAAGCTCATTGGGAAGGCTACGATATGGACTTGCGAAATTTTGTATTTGATGGTGTTTACTGGGTCAAAATAGAATCCGAATTGGGCACACTAAGCGGTTTCTCATTTTCCGGAGTAATCGTACAATCTAGCCTCTATATAGGAGCTAGAATGATGCAAAATTCATCATATACCGCTCCAAAACATCACTGGGATGATTTGGAATAATAAAATTTAGATCTCATTCCGGAGCGTTTTTGACCAAAACTCTAAGGGGTACCACTAGGGCGAAATCTCATTATTTCGGCCCGCCGGAAATCGTCGGATTTTGCACCTCCGGGGGCCCATAATTATATCTCTTGGAATAAAATTTCACATGGTGAAAGAATGAAATGGATCCGGACGATAACAAATGAGATATGGGCCTTTTTGCCTGCTGCCCTCCCCGTACGACCTAGATTCCGTCGTGCCCTCACCGTTTTGGTCATAACTAACTCGTTTCAGATCCGAATGACCCAATTTTGAAACCCCTAGAAAGCTCATTCGGAAAGCTACAATATGGACTTGTGAAATTTGGTATTTGACGGTGTTTACTGGGTGAAAATAGAATCAGAATTGGGCAGCTTAAGCGGTTTCTCATTTTCCGGAGTAATCGTACAATCTAGCCTCTGTATAGGAGCTAGAATGATGCAAAATTAAGCATATACCGCTCCAAAAGATCACTGGGACGATTTGGAATGATAAAATTTTGATCTCATTCCGGAGCGTTTTTGACCTAAACTCTAAGGGGTACCACTAGGGCGAAATCTCATTTTTTCGGCCCGCCGGGGATCGTCGGATTTTGCACATCCCGGGGCCATTATTATAGCTCTTGGAATAAAATTTCACATGGTGAAAGAATGAAATGGATCCGGACGATAACGAATGAGATATGGGCCTTTTTGCCTGCTGCCCTCCCCGTTCGACCCAGATTCCGTTGTGTCCTCACTGTTTTGGCCATAATTAACTCGTTTTAGATCCGAATGACCCGATTTTGAAATCCCTAGAAAGCTCATTGGGAAGGATACGATATGGACTTGCGAAATTTTGTATTTGATGGTATTTACTGGGTGAAAATAGAATCCGAATTGGGCTCCTTAAGCGGTTTCACATTTTAAGGAGTAATCGTAAAATCTAGCCTCTATATAGGAGCTAGAAAGTTGCAAAATTCATCATATACCGCTCCAAAACATCACTGGGATGATTTGGAATAATAAAATTTAGATCTCATTCCGGAGCGTTTTTGACCCAAACTCTAAGGGGTACCACTAGGGCGAAATCTCATTTTTTCGGCCAGCCGGAGATCGTTGGATTTTGCACCTCCGGGGGCCCATAATTATAGCTCTTGGAATAATATTTCACATGGTGAAAGAATGAAATTGATCCGGACGATAACGAATGAGATATGGGCCTTTTTGCCTGCTGCCCTCCCAGTTCGACCAAGATTCCGTCGTGCCCTCACCGTTTTGGCCATAACTAACTCGTTTTAGATCCGAATGACCCAATTTTGAAACCCCTAGAAAGCACATTCGGAAAGCTACAATATGGACTTGTGAAATTTGGTATTTGACGGTGTTTACTGGGTGAAAATAGAATCGGAATTGGGCACCTTAAGCGGTTTCTCATTTTCCGGAGTAATCGTACAATCTAGCCTCTGTATAGGAGCTAGAATGATGCAAAATTAAGCATATACCGCTCCAAAAGATCACTGGGACGATTTGGAATGATAAAATTTTGATCTCATTCCGGAGCGTTTTTGACCTAAACTCTAAGGGGTACCACTAGGGCGAAATCTCATTTTTTCGGCCCGCCGGGGATCGTCGGATTTTGCACCTCCGGGGGCCATTATTATAGCTCTTGGAATAAAATTTCACATGGTGAAAGAATGAAATGGATCCGGACGATAACAAATGAGATATGGGCCTTTTTGCCTGCTGCCCTCCCCGTTCGACCCAGATTCCGTTGTGTCCTCACTGTTTTGGCCATAATTAACTCGTTTTAGATCCGAATGACCCGATTTTGAAATCCCTAGAAAGCTCATTGGGAAGGATACGATATGGACTTGCGAAATTTTGTATTTGATGGTATTTACTGGGTGAAAATAGAATCCGAATTGGGCTCCTTAAGCGGTTTCACATTTTAAGGAGTAATCGTAAAATCTAGCCTCTATATAGGAGCTAGAAAGTTGCAAAATTCATCATATACCGCTCCAAAACATCACTGGGATGATTTGGAATAATAAAATTTAGATCTCATTCCGGAGCGTTTTTGACCCAAACTCTAAGGGGTACCACTAGGGCGAAATCTCATTTTTTCGGCCAGCCGGAGATCGTCGGATTTTGCACCTCCGGGGGCCCATAATTATAGCTCTTGGAATAATATTTCACATGGTGAAAGAATGAAATTGATCCGGACGATAACGAATGAGATATGGGCCTTTTTGCCTGCTGCCCTCCCAGTTCGACCTAGATTCCGTCGTGCCCTCACCGTTTTGGCCATAACTAACTCGTTTTAGATCCGAATGACCCAATTTTGAAACCCCTAGAAAGCACATTCGGAAAGCTACAATATGGACTTGTGAAATTTGGTATTTGACGGTGTTTACTGGGTGAAAATAGAATCGGAATTGGGCACCTTAAGCGGTTTCTCATTTTCCGGAGTAATCGTACAATCTAGCCTCTGTATAGGAGCTAGAATGATGCAAAATTAAGCATATACCGCTCCAAAAGATCACTGGGACGATTTGGAATGATAAAATTTTGATCTCATTCCGGAGCGTTTTTGACCTAAACTCTAAGGGGTACCACTAGGGCGAAATCTCATTTTTTCGGCCCGCCGGGGATCGTCGGATTCTGCACCTCCGGGGGCCATTATTATAGCTCTTGGAATAAAATTTCACATGGGGAAAGAATGAAATGGATCCGGACGATAACGAATGAGATATGGGCCTTTTTGCCTGCTGCCCTCCCCGTTCGACCCAGATTCCGTTGTGCCCTCACTGTTTTGGCCATAATTAACTCGTTTTAGATCCGAATGACCCGATTTTGAAATCCCTAGAAAGCTCATTGGGAAGGATACGATATGGACTTGCGAAATTTTGTATTTGATGGTATTTACTGGGTGAAAATAGAATCCGAATTGGGCTCCTTAAGCGGTTTCACATTTTAAGGAGTAATCGTAAAATCTAGCCTCTATATAGGAGCTAGAAAGTTGCAAAATTCATCATATACCGCTCCAAAACATCACTGGGATGATTTGGAATAATAAAATTTAGATCTCATTCCGGAGCGTTTTTGACCCAAACTCTAAGGGGTACCACTAGGGCGAAATCTCATTTTTCGGCCAGCCGGAGATCATCGGATTTTGCACCTCCGGGGGCCCATAATTATAGCTCTTGGAATAATATTTCACATGGTGAAAGAATGAAATTGATCCGGACGATAACGAATGAGATATGGGCCTTTTTGCCTGCTGCCCTCCCAGTTCGACCTAGATTCCGTCGTGCCCTCACCGTTTTGGCCATAACTAACTCGTTTTAGATCCGAATGACCCAATTTTGAAACCCCTAGAAAGCACATTCGGAAAGCTACAATATGGACTTGTGAAATTTGGTATTTGACGGTGTTTACTGGGTGAAAATAGAATCGGAATTGGGCACCTTAAGCGGTTTCTCATTTTCCGGAGTAATCGTACAATCTAGCCTCTGTATAGGAGCTAGAATGATGCAAAATTAAGCATATACCGCTCCAAAAGATCACTGGGACGATTTGGAATGATAAAATTTTGATCTCATTCCGGAGCGTTTTTTACCAAAACTCTAAGGGGTACCACTAGGGCGAAATCTCATTATTTCGGCCCGCCGGAGATCGTCGGATTTTGCACCTCCGGGGGCCCATAATTATAGCTCTTGGAATAAAATTTCACATGGTGAAAGAATGAAATGGATCCGGACGATAACAATGAGATATGGGCCTTTTTGCCAGCTGCCCTCCCCGTACGACCTAGATTCCGTCGTGCCCTCACCGTTTTGGCCATAACTAACTCGTTTTAGATCCGAATGACCCAATTTTGAAACCCCTAGAAAGCTCATTCGGAAAGATACAATATGGACTTGTGAAATTTGGTATTTGACGGTGTTTACTGGGTGAGAATAGAATCGGAATTGGGCACCTTAAGCGGTTTCTCATTTTCTGGAGTAATCGTACAATCTAGCCTCTGTATAGGAGCTAGAATGATGCAAAATTAAGCATATACCGCTCCAAAAGATCACTGGGACGATTTGGAATGATAAAATTTTGATCTCATTCCGGAGCGTTTTTGACCAAAACTCTAAGGGGTACCACTAGAGCGAAATCTCATTTTTTCAGCCCGTCGGGGATCGTCGGATTTTGCACCTCCGGGGGCCATTATTATAGCTCTTGGAATAAAATTTCACATGGTGAAAGAATGAAACGGATCCGGACGATAACTAATGAGATATGGGCCTTTTTGCCTGCTGCCCTCCCCGTTCGACCCAGATTCCGTTGTGCCCTCACTGTTTTGGCCATAACTAACTCGTTTTAGATCCGAAAGACCCGATTTTGAAATCCCTAGAAAGCTCATTGGGAAGGATACGATATGGACTTGCAAAATTTTGTATTTGATGGTGTTTACTGGGTGAAAATAGAATCCGAATTGGGCTCCTTAAGCGGTTTCTCATTTTCAGGAGTAATCGTACAATCTAGCCTCTATATAGGAGCTAGAATGATGCAAAATTCATCATATACCGCTCCAAAACATCACTGGGATGATTTGGATTAATAAAATTTAGATCTCATTCCGGAGCGTTTTTGACCCAAACTCTAAGGGGTACCACTAGGGCGAAATCTCATTTTTTCGGCCCGCCGGAGATCGTCGGATTTTGCACCTTCGGGGGCCCATAATTATAGCTCTTGGAATAAAATTTCACATGGTGAAAGAATGAAATTGATCCGGACGATAACGAATGAGATATGGGCCTTTTTGCCTGCTGCCCTCCCCGTTCGACCCAGATTCCGTCGTGCCCACACCGTTTTGGCCATATCTAACTCGTTTAGATCCGAATGACCCGATTTTGAAACCCCTAGAAAGTTCATTCGGAAGGCTACAATATGGACTTGCGAAATTTAGTTTTTGACGGTGTTTATTGGGTGAAAATTGAATCCGAATTGGGCACCTTAAGCGGTTTCTCATTTTCCGGAGTAATCGTACAATCTAGCCTCTATATAGGAGCTAGAATGATGTAAAATTCATCAGATTCCACACCAAAACATCATTGGGATGATTTGGAATAATAAAATTTAGATCTCATTCCGGAGCGTTTTTGACCAAAACTCTAAGGGGTACCACTAGGGCGAAATCTCAATTTTTCGGCCCGCCGTGGAGCGTCAGATTTTGCACCTCCGGGGGCCCATTATTATAGCTCTTGGAATAAAATTGCATGACTTGAAAGAATTAAATGGATCCGGACGATAACGAATGAGATATGGGCTTTTTTGCGTGCTGCCTTCCCCGTTCGACCTAGATTCCGTCGTGCCCCCACCGTTTTGGCCATAACTAACTCGTTTTAGATCCGAATGACCCAATTTTGAAACCCCTAGAAAGCTCATTCGGAAAGCTACAATATGGACTTGTGAAATTTGGTATTTGACGGTGTTTACTGGGTGAAAATAGAATCAGAATTGGGCAGCTTAAGCAGTTTCTCATTTTCCGGAGTAATCGTACAATCTAGCCTCTGTATAGGAGCTAGAATGATGCAAAATTAAGCATATACCGCTCCAAAAGATCACTGGGACGATTTGGAATGATAAAATTTTGATCTCATTCCGGAGCGTTTTTGACCTAAACTCTAAGGGGTACCACTAGGGCGAAATCTCATTTTTTCGGCCCGCCGGGGATCGTCGGATTTTGCACCTCCGGGGGCCATTATTATAGCTCTTGGAATAAAATTTCACATGGTGAAAGAATGAAATGGATCCGGACGATAACGAATGAGATATGGGCCTTTTTGCCTGCTGCCCTCCCCGTTCGACCCAGATTCCGTTGTGCCCTCACTGTTTTGGCCATAATTAACTCGTTTTAGATCCGAATGACCCGATTTTGAAATCCCTAGAAAGCTCATTGGGAAGGATACGATATGGACTTGCGAAATTTTGTATTTGATGGTATTTACTGGGTGAAAATAGAATCCGAATTGGGCTCCTTAAGCGGTTTCACATTTTAAGGAGTAATCGTAAAATCTAGCCTCTATATAGGAGCTAGAAAGTTGCAAAATTCATCATATACCGCTCCAAAACATCACTGGGATGATTTGGAATAATAAAATTTAGATTTCATTCCGGAGCGTTTTTGACCCAAACTCTAAGGGGTACCACTAGGGCGAAATCTCATTTTTTCGGCCAGCCGGAGATCGTCGGATTTTGCACCTCCGGGGGCCCATAATTATAGCTCTTGGAATAATATTTCACATGGTGAAAGAATGAAATTGATCCGGACGATAACGAATGAGATATGGGCCTTTTTGCCTGCTGCCCTCCCAGTTCGACCTAGATTCCGTCGTGCCCTCACCGTTTTGGCCATAACTAACTCGTTTCAGATCCGAATGACCCAATTTTGAAACCCCTAGAAAGCACATTCGGAAAGCTACAATATGGACTTGTGAAATTTGGTATTTGACGGTGTTTACTAGGTGAAAATAGAATCGGAATTGGGCACCTTAAGCGGTTTCTCATTTTCCGGAGTAATCGTACAATCTAGCCTCTGTATAGGAGCTAGAATGATGCAAAATTAAGCATATACCGCTCCAAAAGATCACTGGGACGATTTGGAATGATAAAATTTTGATCTCATTCCGGAGCGTTTTTTACCAAAACTCTAAGGGGTACCACTAGGGCGAAATCTCATTATTTCGGCCCGCGGGAGATCGTCGGATTTTGCACCTCCGGGGGCCCATAATTATAGCTCTTGGAATAAAATTTCACATGGTGAAAGAATGAAATGGATCCGGACGATAACAATGAGATATGGGCCTTTTTGCCAGCTGCCCTCCCCGTACGACCTAGATTCCGTCGTGCCCTCACCGTTGTGGCCATAACTAACTCGTTTTAGATCCGAATGACCCAATTTTGAAACCCCTAGAAAGCTCATTCGGAAAGATACAATATGGACTTGTGAAATTTGGTATTTGACGGTGTTTACTGGGTGAAAATAGAATCGGAATTGGGCACCTTAAGCGGTTTCTCATTTTCTGGAGTAATCGTACAATCTAGCCTCTGTATAGGAGCTAGAATGATGCAAAATTAAGCATATACCGCTCCAAAAGATCACTGGGACGATTTGGAATGATAAAATTTTGATCTCATTCCGGAGCGTTTTTGACCAAAACTCTAAGGGGTACCACTAGAGCGAAATCTCATTTTTTCAGCCCGTCGGGGATCGTCGGATTTTGCACCTCCGGGGGCCATTATTATAGCTCTTGGAATAAAATTTCACATGGTGAAAGAATGAAATGGATCCGGACGATAACGAATGAGATATGGGCCTTTTTGCCTGCTGCCCTCCCCGTTCGACCCAGATTCCGTTGTGCCCTCACTGTTTTGGTCATAACTTACTCGTTTTAGATCCGAATGACCCGATTTTGAAATCCCTAGAAAGCTCATTGGGAAGGATACGATATGGACTTGCAAAATTTTGTATTTGATGGTGTTTACTGGGTGAAAATAGAATCCGAATTGGGCTCCTTAAGCGGTTTCTCATTTTCAGGATTAATCGTACAATCTAGCCTCTATATAGGAGCTAGAATGATGCAAAATTCATCATATACCGCTCCAAAACATCACTGGGATGATTTGGATTAATAAAATTTAGATCTCATTCCGGAGCGTTTTTGACCCAAACTCTAATGGGTACCACTAGGGCGAAATCTCATTTTTTCGGCCCGCCGGAGATCGTCGGATTTTGCACCTTCGGGGGCCCATAATTATAGCTCTTGGAATAAAATTTCACATGGTGAAAGAATGAAATTGATCCGGACGATAACGAATGAGATATGGGCCTTTTTGCCTGCTGCCCTCCCCGTTCGACCCAGATTCCGTCGTGCCCACACCGTTTTGGCCATATCTAACTCGTTTAGATCCGAATGACCCGATTTTGAATCCCCTAGAAAGTTCATTCGGAAGGCTACAATATGGACTTGCGAAATTTAGTTTTTGACGGTGTTTATTGGGTGAAAATTGAATCCGAATTGGGCACCTTAAGCGGTTTCTCATTTTCCGGAGTAATCGTACAATCTAGCCTCTATATAGGAGCTAGAATGATGTAAAATTCATCAGATTCCACACCAAAACATCATTGGGATGATTTGGAATAATAAAATTTAGATCTCATTCCGGAGCGTTTTTGACCAAAACTCTAAGGGGTACCACTAGGGCGAAATCTCAATTTTCGGCCCGCCGTGGAGCGTCAGATTTTGCACCTCCGGGGCCCCATTATTATAGCTCTTGGAATAAAATTGCATGACGTGAAAGAATTAAATGGATCCGGACGATAACGAATGAGATATGGGCCTTTTTGCGTGCTGCCTTCCCCGTTCGACCTAGATTCCGTCGTGCCCTCACCGTTTTGGCCATAACTAACTCGTTTCAGATCCGAATGACCCAATTTTGAAACCCATAGAAAGCTCATTCGGAAGGCTACAATATGGACTTGTGAAATTTGGTATTTGACGGTGAGAATCCGAATTGGGCACCTTAAGCGGTTTCTCATTTTCCGGAGTAATCGTACAATCTAGCCTCTATATAGGAGCTAGAATGTTGCAAAATTCATCATATACCACTCCAAAACATCACTGGTTTGATTTGGAATAATAAAATTTAGATCTCATTCCGGAGCGTTTTTTACTAAAACTCTAAGGGGTACCACTAGGGTGAAATCTCATTTTTTCGGCCCGCCGGGGAGCGTCGGATTTTGCACATCCCGGGGCCCGTAATTATAGCTCTTGGAATAAAATTGCATGACGTGAAAGAATGAAATGGATCTGGACGATAACGAATGGGATATGAGCCTTTTTGCCTGCTGCCCTCCCCGTTCGACCCAGATTCCGTCGTTCCCTCACCGTTTTGGCCATAACTAACTCGTTTTAGATCCGAATGACCCAATTCTGAAACCCCTAGAAAGCTCATTTGGAAGGCTACGATATGGACTTGCGAAATTTGGTATTTGATGGTGTTTACTGGGTGAAAATAGAATCCGAATTGAGCACCTTAACCGGTTTCTCATTTTCCCGAGTAATCGTACAATCTAGCCTCTATATAGGAGCTAGAATGATGCAAATTTCATCATATACCGCTCCAAAACATCACTGGGATGATTTGGAATATTAAAATTTAGATCTCATTCCGGAGCGTTTTTGACAAAAACTCTAAGGGGTACGTACCACTAGGGCGAAATCTCATTTTTTCGACCCGCCGCAGATCGCCGAATTTTGCACCTCCGGGGCCCATAATTATAGCTCTTGGAATAAAATTTCACATGGTGAAAGAATGAAATGGATCCGGACGATAACGAATGAGATATGGGCCTTTTTGCCTGCTGCCCTCCTCGTTCGACCCTGATTCCATCGTGCCCTCACTGTTTTGGCCATAACTAACTCGTTTTAGATCCGAATGACCCGATTTTGAAACCCCTAGAAATCTCATTCGGAAGGCTACAAAATGGACTTGCGAAATTTGGTATTTGACGATGTTTACTGGGTGAAAATAGAATCCGAATTGAGCACATTAAGCGGTTTCTCATTTTCCAGAGTAATCGTACAATCTAGCCTCTATATAGGAGCTAGAATGATGCAAATTTCATCATATACCGCTCCAAAACATCACTGGGATGATTTGGAGTAATAAATTTTAGATCTCATTCCGGAGCGTTTTTGACGAATACTCTAAGGGGTACCACTAGGGCGAAATCTCATTTTTTCGGCCCGCCGGGGATCGTCGAATTTTGCACCTCCGGGAGCCCATAATTATAGCTCTTGGAATAAAATTTCACATGGTGAAAGAATGAAATGGATCCGGACGATAACGAATGAGATATGGGCATTTTTGCCTGTTGCCCTCCCCGTTCGACCCAGATTCCGTCGTGCCCTCACCGTTTTGGCCATCCCTAACTCATTTTTGTTCCTAATGACCCAATTTTGAAACCCCTAGAAAGCTCATTCGGAAGGCTACGATATAGTCTTGCGAAATTTTGTATTTGACGGAGTTTACTAGGTGAAAATAGAATCCGAATTGGGCACCTTAAGCGGTTTCTCATTTCCGGAGTAATCGTACAATCTAGCCTCTATATAGGAGCTAGAAACATGCAAAATTCATCAGATACCGCTCCAAATCATCATTGGGATGATTAGGAATAATAAAATTTAGATCTCATTCCGGAGCATTTTGGACCAAAACTCTAAGGTGAAATCTCAATTTTTCGGCTGGGTAGCGTCGGATTTTGGACCTACGGGCCCCCATAATTATAGCTCTTGGAATAAAATTGCATGTCGTGAAAGAATTAAATGGATCCGGACGATAACGAATGAGATATGGGCCTTTTTGCGTGCTGCCTTCCCCGTTCGACCCAGATTCCGTCGTGCCCTCACCGTTTTGGCCATACCTAACTCGTTTTAGTTCCGAATGACCCAATTTTGAAACCCCTAGAAAGCTCATTCGGAAGGCTATGATATGGACTTGCAAAATTTGGTATTTGACGGTGTTTACTGGATGAAAATAGAATCCGAATTGGGCACCTTAAGCGGTTTCTCATTTTCCGGAGTAATTGTACAATCTAGCCTTTATATAGGAGCTAGAATGATGCAAAATCCATCATATACCGCTCCAAAACATCACTGGGATGATTTGGAATAATAAAATTTAGATCTCATTCCGGAGCGTTTTTGACCAAAACTCTAAGGGGTACCATTAGGGCGAAATCTCATTTTTTTGGCCCGCCGGGGATCGTCGGATTTCTCACATCTGGGGGCCCATAATTATAGCTCTTGGAATAAAATATCACATGGTGAAAGAATGAAATGGATCCGGACGATAACGAATGAGATATGGGCCTTTTAGCCTGCTGCCCTCCCCGTTCGACCCAGATTCCGTCGTGCCCTCACCGTTTTGGCCATAACTAACTCATTTTAGATCCGAATGACCCGATTTTGAAACCCCTAGAAAGCTCATTCGGAAGGCTACGATATGGACTTGCGAAATTTTTTATTTGACAGTGTTTACTGGGTGAAAATAGAATCCGAATTGGGCACCTTAAGCGGTTTCTCATTTTCCGGAGTAATCGTACAATCTAGCCTCTATATAGGAGCTAGAATGATGTAAAATTCATCAGATACCGCTCTAAAACGTCATTAGGATGATTTGGAATAATAAAATTTAGATCTCATTCCGGAGCGTTTTTGACCAAAACTCTAAGGGGTACCACCAGGGCAAAATCTCATTTTTCGGCCCGCCAGGGAGCTTCGGATTTTGCACCTCCGGGGGCCCATAATTATAGCTCTTGGAATAAAATTGCATGACGTGAAAGAATTAAATGGATCCGGACAATAATAAATGAGATATGGGCCTTTTTGCCTGCTGCCCTCCCCGTTCGACCCAGATTCCGTCGTGCCCTCACCGTTTTGGCCATAACTAACTCGTTTTAGATTCGAATGACCCGTTTTGAAAACCCCTAGAAAGCTCATTTGGAAGGCTACGATATGGACTTGTGAAATTTTGTATTTGACGGTGTTTACTGGGTGAAAATAGAATCTGAATTGGGCACCATAAGCGGTTTCTCATTTTTCGGAGTAATCGTACAATTTAGCCTCTATATA
Source organism: Thymus mandschuricus (assembly GCA_029379335.1). NCBI lineage: Eukaryota > Viridiplantae > Streptophyta > Magnoliopsida > Lamiales > Lamiaceae > Thymus > Thymus mandschuricus. The sequence continues at coordinate 54,988,980 of CM057071.1, forward strand.
GGAGCTAGAATGATGCAAAATTCAACATATACCGCTCCAAAACATCACTGGGATGATTTGGAATGATAAAATTTAGATCTCATTCCGGAGCGTTTTTGACCAAAACTTTAAGGGGTACCACTAGGGCGAAATCTCATTTTTTCGGCCCGCCGGGGATCGTCGGATTTTGCACCTCCGGGGGCCCATAATTATAGCTCTTGGAATAAAATTGCACATGGTGAAAGAATGAAATGGATCCGGACGATAACGAATGGGATATGAGCCTTTTTGCCTGTTGCCCTCCCCGTTCGACCCAGATTCCGTCGTGCCCTCACCGTTTTGGCCATAACTAACTCATTTTAGATCCGAATGACCCAATTTTGAAACCCCTAGAAAGCTCATTTGGAAGGCTACAATATGGAATTGCAAAATTTTGTATTTGACGGTGTTTACTAGGTATAGAATCCGAATTGGGCACCTTAAGCGGTCTCTCATTTTCCGGAGTAATCGTACAATCTAGCCTCTATATAGGAGCAAGAATGATGTAAAATTCATCAGATACCGCTCCAAAACATCATTAGGATGATTTGGAATAATAAAATTTAGATCTCATTCCGGAGCATTTTTGACCAAAACTCTAAGGGGTACCACTAGGGCGAAATCTCATTTTTTCGGCCCGCCGGGGAGCGTCGGATTTTGCACCTCAGGGGGCCCATAATTATAGCTCTTGGAATAAAATTGCATGACGTGAAAGAAATAAATGGATCCGGACGATAACGAATGAGATATGGGCCTTTTTGCCTGCTGCCCTCCCCGTTCGACCGAGATTCCGTCGTGCCCTCACTATTTTGGTCATAACTAACTCGTTTTAGATTCGAATGACCCTATTTTGAAACCCCTAGAAAGCTCATTCGGAAGGATACAATATGGTCTTGCGAAATTTGGTATTTGACGGTGTTTACTGGGTGAAAATAGAAAACGAATTGGGCACCTTAAGCGGTTTCTCATTTTCCGAAGTAATTGTACAATCTAGCCTCTATATAGGAGCTAGAATGATGCAAAATTCATCATATACCGCTCCAAAACATCACCGGGATGATTTGGAATGATAAAATTTAGATCTCATTCCGGAGCGTTTTTGACCAAAACTCTAAGGGGTACCATTAGGGCGAAATCTCATTTTTTCGGCCCGCCGGGGATCGTCGGATTTTGCACCTCCGGGGGCCCATAATTATAGCTCTTGGAATAAAATTGCACATGGTGAAAGAATGAAATGGATCCGGACGATAACGAATGGGATATGAGCCTTTTTGCCTGCTGCCCTCCCCGTTCGACCCAGATTCCGTCGTGCCCTCACCGTTTTGGCCATAACTAACTCATTTTAGATCCGAATGACCCAATTATGAAACCCCTAGAAAGCTCATTTGGAAGGCTACAATATGGAATTGCGAAATTTTGTATTTGACGGTGTTTACTAGGTGAAAATAGAATCCGAATTGGGCACCTTAAGCGGTCTCTCATTTTCTGGAGTAATCGTACAATCTAGCCTCTATATAGGAGCAAGAATGATGTAAAATTCATCAGATACCGCTCCAAAACATCATTAGGATGATTTGGAATAATAAAATTTAGATCTCATTCCGGAGCATTTTTGACCAAAACTCTAAGGGGTACCACTAGGGCGAAATCTCATTTTTTCGGCCCGCCGGGGAGCGTCGGATTTTGCACCTCAGGGGGCCCATAATTATAGCTCTTGGAATAAAATTGCATGACGTGAAAGAATTAAATGGATCCGGACGATAACGAATGAGATATGGGCCTTTTTGCCTGCTGCCCTCCCCGTTCGACCCAAATTCCATCGTGCCCTCACTGTTTTGGCCATAACTAACTCGTTTTAGATCCGAATGACCCAATTTTGAAACCCATAGAAAGATCATTCAGAAGGCTACAATATGGACTTGTGAAATTTGGTATTTGACGGTGTTTACTGGGTGAAAATAGAATCCGAATTGGGCACCTTAAGCGGTTTCTCATTTTCCGGAGTAATCGTACAATCTAGCCTCTATATAGGAGCTAGAATGATGCAAAATTCATCATACCGCTCCAAAAAATCACTGGGATGATTTGGAATAATAAAATTTAGATCTCATTCCGGAGCGTTTTTGACCAAAACTCTAAGGGGAACCACTAGGGCGAAATCTCATTTTTTCGGCCCGCCGGGGATCGTCGGATTTTGCACCTCCGGGGGCCCATAATTATAGCTCTTGGAATAAAATTTCACATGGAGAAAGAATGATATGGATCCGGACGATAACGAACTGCCCTCCCCGTTCGACCCAGATTCCGTCGTGCCCTCACTATTTTGGCCATAACTAACTCGTTTTAGATTCGAATGACCCTATTTTGAAACCCCTAGAAAGCTCATTCGGAAGGATACAATATGGTCTTGCGAAATTTGGTATTTGACAGTGTTTACTGGGTGAAAATAGAATCCGAATTGGGCACCTTAAGCAGTTTCTCATTTTCCGAAGTAATTGTACAATCTAGCCCCTATATAGGAGCTAGAATGATGCAAAATTCATCATATACCGCTCCAAAACATCACTGGGATGATTTGGAATGATAAAATTTAGATATCATTCCGGAGCGTTTTTGACCAAAACTCTAAGGGGTACCACTAGGGCGAAATCTCATTTTTTCGGCCCGCCGGGGATCGTCGGATTTTGCACCTCCGGGGGCCCATAATTATAGCTCTTGGAATAAAATTGCACATGGTGAAAGAATGAAATGGATCCGGACGATAACGAATGGGATATGAGCCTTTTTGCCTGCTGCCCTCCCCGTTCGACCCAGATTCCGTCGTGCCCTCACCGTTTTGGCCATAACTAACTCATTTTAGATCCGAATGACCCAATTTTTAAACCCCTAGAAAGCTCATTTGGAAGGCTACAATATGGAATTGCGAAATTTTGTATTTGACGGTGTTTACTAGGTGAAAATAGAATCCGAATTGGGCACCTTAAGCGGTCTTTCATTTTCCGGAGTAATCGTACAATCTAGCCTCTATATAGGAGCAAGAATGATGTAAAATTCATCAGATACCGCTCCAAAACATCATTAGGATGATTTGGAATAATAAAATTTAGATCTCATTCCAGAGCATTTTTGACCAAAACTCTAAGGGGTACCACTAGGGCGAAATCTCATTTTTTCGGCCCGCCGGGGAGCGTCGGATTTTGCACCTCAGGGGGCCCATAATTATAGCTCTTGGAATAAAATTGCATGACGTGAAAGAATTAAATGGATCCGGACGATAACGAATGAGATATGGGCCTTTTTGCCTGCTGCCCTCCCCGTTCGACCCAAATTCCATCGTGCCCTCACTGTTTTCGCCATAACTAACTCGTTTTAGATCCGAATGACCCAATTTTGAAACCCATAGAAAGATCATTCAGAAGGCTACAATATGGACTTGTGAAATTTGGTATTTGACGGTGTTTACTGGGTGAAAATAGAATCCGAATTGGGCACCTTAAGCGATTTCTCATTTTCCGGAGTAATCGTACAATCTAGCCTCTATATAGTTGCTAGAATGATGCAAAATTCATCATACCGCTCCAAAAAATCACTGGGATGATTTGGAATAATAAAATTTAGATCTCATTCCGGAGCGTTTATGACCAAAACTCTAAGGGGAACCACTAGGGCGAAATCTCATTTTTTCGGCCCGCCGGGGATCGTCGGATTTTGCACCTCCGGGGGCCCATAATTATAGCTCTTGGAATAAAATTTCACATGGAGATAGAATGATATGGATCCGGACGATAACGAACTGCCCTCCCCGTTCGACCCAGATTCCGTCGTGCCCTCACTGTTTTGGCCATAACTAACTCGTTTTAGATTCGAATGACCCTATTTTGAAACCCCTAGAAAGCTCATTCGGAAGGATACAATATGGTCTTGCGAAATTTGGTATTTGACGGTGTTTACTGGGTGAAAATAGAATCCGAATTGGGCACCTTAAGCGGTTTCTCATTTTCCGGAGTAATTGTACAATCTAGCCTCTATATAGGAGCTAGAATGATGCAAAATTCATCATATACCGCTCCAAAACATCACTGGGATGATTTGGAATAATAAAATTTAGATCTCATTCCGAAGCGCTTTTGACCAAACTCTAAGGGGTACCACTGGGGCGAAATCTCATTTTTTTGGCCCGCCGGGGATCGTCGGATTTTGCACCTCCGGGGGCCCATAATTATTGCTCTTGGAATAAAATTTCACATGGTGAAAGAATGAAATGGATCCGGACAATAACGAATGAGATATGGGCCTTTTTGCCTGCTGCCCTCCCCGTTCGACCCAGATTCCGTCGTGCCCTCACCGTTTTGGCCATAACTAACTCGTTTTAGATTCTAATGACCCGATTTTGAAACCCCTAGAAAGCTCATTCGGAAGGCTACAATATGGACTTGCGAAATTTGGGATTTGATGGTGTTTACTGGATGAAAATAGAATCCGAATTGGGCACCTTAAGCGGTTTCTCATTTTCCGAAGTAATCGTACAATCTAGCCTCTATATAGGAGCTAGAATGATGCAAAATTCATCAGATACCGCTCCAAAAAATCATTGGGATGATTTGGAATATAAAAATTTAGATCTCATTCCGGAACGTTTTTGACCAAAACTCTAAGGGGTCCCGCTAGGGCGAAATTTAATTTTTTGGCTCGCCGGGGAGCGTCAGATTTTGCACCTCCGGGGGCCCATAATTATAGCTCTTTGAATAAAATTTCACATGCACTACAAGAAAAAAGGTAATAGACAACAGTCAATACCCGTGGTCTATTAAGAAATTTGGGTGTTGTCTACCTTCTGCTTGTCTATTAGGGGCGGCAATAGACAACAGGTCCTAGCCTGTTGTCTATAAGCTTGTAGACAACAGGTATATTGGTGTTGTCTATCAACGGAATTGTTTTGTTGTCTATTATATTATAGACAACAATATTCCATGTTGTCTATTAACGTAATTTCATATTGTCTATTATTTGTACAGACAACATATATCTTCGACTGTTGTCTATTAATCAGTATTGATTTTTTTTTTTTTGCCCTGAATTTTATTTTATCAAAATTCATTAAAAATATTATAAAAAAAAAGTAAATATATATTTAAATATTATAAAATTTCATTAAACAAGTATTTAACATTAAAATGGTACAACGTCTCAAAATGTATATGATCATAACATGTAATCTCAAACTAAATAGTACTAAACTTTTATCCAAAACAATACTATAAAATCCAACTAACTATGCTCATCAATTGCAGCAATATCCAATCTCTTCTATCTTCCATCCACGAGCATAACTTCAACAAAATCATCACTGAAGAAGCTTTCATTAATGCTACCAAAATAATATACCAAGTATTCAAAAAATAGAACAAATAAATGTATGAATATTCATAATTTAAAAAAGAACATTGATTATATCGAACTCACCATAATCAAGATTAGGTAAAATCGGATACAAACTCTTCCCATTCTTTTATCCTTCAAATAAAAATCTTAAGAAAACTAGCAAATGATCAAATTTAAATAACTTATACCATAACAAAAATTGGATTCAACAAAGCCACATATTTGTTAAAACAAACATGAAACTAGAGATAGGGTAATACAAAAAGCAACAAAAAGAGGTAATGAGAGACAAAAACTCACTTCATTCCATTCCTTCCCTTTTGCTAAGCGTAGATACAGAGGCGCATTAGGATTGGCAAATGCAATTACATTTGACACAGCCACCACCTTTGGTTGTTGGAAGGGGAAAACACGAGACAGAATCAATTAGAATGATTGTTTTCCTTATAAAGGGACTGATTTATTGGTTCTTTTCGTAGTTCGTAGAATATATACCGGTTTTCTCTTATATGGAAAAAAATATCCATGTCTCACTAAAAGTATGAAAGTGTAAAATTTAACTCAGTATGCTTACATTTAACACGCCACCAGAAAACAAACCAAACAAAAAGTCCGATCTTTGGTTAATCAACTGCAACTTCAGCGAGCCTTTGCCCGTATCTTTGTACTTGGGACTGCTGAAATTTGCAACCTGATACTACAGAATAAACTGAAACTATATACATTAGTCCTTTTGGATTCAAAGAAGTTTGGTTTTGGCAAAACTGTTGCAAACTGAAAGCGGAGAAAACCTTTATGGGTGCTGTGCACAAATATGGCAGGACAGTTCTCAAGTTTTCTGGGAGGCAGGTAGATGAACTGAAGACGATAAATTTGAAAATCCTAAGATTTAAATAACTGCATCATATCAAAATACACACATCTTAGGATATGTACTTTTGCCTTTACCTGAAGTTTGAAGGAGAAAATACTTCAATCCAATTACCAATAGACAAGTTTGCCATTATCGCCTCCGAGAAGCTGTTGGCAGAGAGGTCCATCGATTCAAAACTGCAATAATTATAATTAAAACCATCTCTTTTCTACCTATAGGGGAAAAAAAATGCATCTCGTAGCAAGCTTAATACCTCTTTATCATATACCCTAATGCTTAATTAAATACATGAACAAGATTATCATATTGTACACCTCAATATCCCTGTATCGTTTCCAGAATTTTAAGTGAAACAAACATCAGAATCGTAACAGCAAGGTTGAGCTAAAGTTCCCGCAGGCAGATTGTACAGTCTGACTTTGGAGACGCATAACTCTCTCATGTGATGTCGGATTAGAAATCCGAAGATACCATTGGAAAGCTAATGAAAAGAGGTTTCTAATGGTACCTAGTATGCTATATTTTGTCTCAGAATAACACCCAAAATCGGGACCTAAAGAGTCTGTCCTGCTGCTGTAAAAATAGAGGCTCAAGAAGCAAAATCAATTCACTACCCTACGATCATAGACCCATCAATTCGCAATTTACACAAATCCCATATAAACACACACAAGTTAATCACGAAATAACTAAACTTCATGAATGTTTCAACTCTAATTCCATTTCATTAATTCCATAATTGGTACAAAATAAACAAAACTTGTGATACCTGCATATACTTGTGATAAACAAATATAAACATATTTAGTTCCCTATTTGGTACAAAATAAACGGACCATGAGCCAAAATTCCATTTGCAACCATTACCTGACTAGTTAGAAACCTTCTAAACACAGGACTTCTATTTTAATTGGGATGAAAGATTTTGTCTAAATAAGCCATAAATCATCAATTAAGCACTCAATAATACTATTTCTTTGTCATAAAAAAGAGAGCAAAGAAAGAGATGCAATCCCTATTGCAAAAACAAGATCAAACAAAAGATTTAGAGCTGTAGGCACTAACAACCTCAAAAATTATCCACTTCACACAAAACAAACAAGAATTTTGCTATTAAATCTACACAACTAATTGTTGTTGTAACTCCATAATACTGATATGTCTCTTCTTTAAACAAAACAAAACCGGAAGGAAAAAAATCGCTCAATATTAAATCTTCAAAAGGTTTCAGCTATTATTTCATTAAATTATTCAGAATTTCGAACTGAAAGTGCGAAAGAGGATGGGAAAATATCGATACAATTTGAATTCATGAAAACGGAGAGAGGGGGGAGAAGCCGAACCCTACCTCTGCCCTAATTGGTGCCGACAGAGAGAGGCGGAAGTGATGTATAGGGACGACGGCAACGCTGCTGGAGAGCTGAGAGAAAGCCTCTGCCCTATTTGGTGCCGCAGTTGGGTGAGGGAGGCTGTTTCGTTGGAAGCGGCGACTTAATATATATGTGCTGGCGTGGTGAGACTCCGTAAGATCTGGGGGAGAGAAGGAATGGCGGTGATAACAGATGAAAATGGGAAGATTTCAAGCAGGAGAAGGAGAGAAGGCTCGGCGAAAGCAGATGAATTTTTTTTATCCTTGTTCAATTTGGGTGGGGTGAGAAACTGAGAATAGAATTCACGGTGATGATAAAAAAATAATGTGAATAAAAAAAATCAAAAATAGCTATAGACAACATACATAGCCCTGTTGTCTATTTAATTAAAAAAAGCGGCTACAACGCACATAAAGCCTGTTGTCTATATCATTCAAAATATGCGGCTATAGACAACAGTGACCAAATGCTGTTGTCTATTATTATTAATGCGGCGATAGACAATAGATTTCATAACCTGTGGTCTATGTGTTTATAGACAACGGAATTCTCATCTGTTGTAAGGTGAGAATACACAACATCAAAATTAAAGACAACAGTTTATGCATGAGCTGTTGTCGATATTGTTATACACAACAGAAACATTACGGGCCGTTGTCTATTTCCTCTTGTCTATTAGCATTTTTCTTGTAGTGATGGTGAAAGAATGAAATTGATCAGGACGATAACGAATGAGATATGGGCCTTTTTGCCTGCTGCCCTCCCCGTTCGACCCAGATTCCGTCGTGCCCTCACCGTTTTGGCCATAACTAACTCGTTTTAGATCCAAATGACCCGATTTTGAAACCCCTAGTGTTGGGAATTGTTAAGAACAACATGTTAAGGGGGAATCTATAAGGGACACTTATTTGTTTTGACTAGATCCCAAAACCGCAAAGCATTATGTTCCCAAGCGACCCATTTTGATGTAGATAATAGGTTAGAATTTTTCTAAGCCTACTCTGTTAGGATGGCTCTTTATTTTGCTTAGATTATAGGCTTCAAAAGTTAAAGTGAAGGCCACTCGCTTGAGTGTGTTTTTCAAAGCGAAGCAAGTCTAGCAAGCCAAAGTGAAGCGTGCCGAAGAACAGCGTAGCGAAGCGAGCGCTACAGTAGATTCAAAGTGAGTCTGCCAAAGCGAAGCGAAGCGAGCGCTATAGTGTAAAGTCAAAGCTAGTCAACGCTAGTCAGCAATTTACAAAGCAGTCACTAGGGAACTTTATTTCCCGAAGCGACTTACTACAGAATGACTACGAAGTGACTCAACTAAAGCGGACGCTACAACTTCAAAGCGAAGCGAGCCACTACCTACCAGAAAGCGACAGCACAACTCCCGCCCATATTTTGAACTCCAGTCAACAAAGAGATCCTCGCATTAATTACGAGATCTCCACGTGTCGAAAGTGGAGTGGAGCTGCGGAGTTGACTGCCAGGCCGACAAAGGCGCCGCAACAGTACTGGCTCGCTCTAGTTACTGTTGAAATTGGAACTTAGCCAATTTCGGCAAAGAGCCAAAACTGCGCGTCTGAAAAGCAGCCAGCCTGTGCAAGTACTGTCGAGAGGAGGAGAGACAAGGCCACCAACCAAGCAACGGATCTCGGCCATCCCTCCGCCTATAAATAGTGAAGGATGAAGACGAAGAGAAGCAGAACACTACTTGAGCATTCGAGCGCCCACAGCAAACAAACACTCCCAAGCCTTTGAGCAATCTTCGAGTTTTTGTTTCAAGTGTTCTCCGAGTTTCCAGTTCACCGGAACTCATCTTCACAACCTTCACACTTAGAGTCTAAGCCCACTTCAAATATCCAAGCTTAGAAGGAGAGCTCTAGCCTACTTTGCATCTACTGTAAAGAGCTCTACATAGTGTGTTCGTCTACTAAAAACCCTAAACTCTGTCTGTTAGGTTTTTGAGTCGTCGTTAGGTTGTCTCGATCCAAGGCTCTTCTTTCATCGATTGAAGAAGCCTCGATCATAGAGTTTAGATCCAAGCTTGCACCTACATCGTTTGTGTGAAGCTCGATCGAAGCTAGGCTGTAAGGAGAGCCCGTAATCTCCCTGTCTGTGTTTGACTGAAGCAAGTGAAGCTTCCAGTCTTGTCTAGGTTGTGTAGTGAACAAGTAATCACTACGCCTATCGTCGGATCCAGGCAAGTGAAGCCCGATCTTGACCAGGCTTTTGAAGAGCCCGTAATCTTCAAGTTCTTGAGTGAAGAGAACGGTTGCCGTCATGCAACAAGTGGACGTAGGAGCTTTATCTCCGAACCACTATAAATCTCTGTGTTGTATCTCTCTAACCCTAATCTCTTTACTGTATTTGATTATCCATTGCACGAGCATCTAAACAAACATAACTTGGATTTTTAATTACTTAGGAAAGATTTTAGCTCACCGAATTTTCGCATACACGAGTAAAGACTCCCTCTTGATCAAGTTCTTACTTCGGTCAAACAGGCAAGCTACGTACTGTAGATCTAGCTTCAGCTAGGTCTTAAGTTTCAAGCGAGCTCTTTACTTGTCACTCTGAGTTAAAGGGAAAAAGTTGAAAAACTTGAAATACGTATTAACCCCCCCCCCCCCTCTACGTATTTACCCTATTAACAAACCGGGACCAACAAGTGGTATCAGAGCAGCGGTTCTTTCGAGCCTCTGCTTTGCATATCCGAAGCGAGTCCCCACTCGCTTCACGTTGTCTCATTGAACCGTATCCTATTTCCTAAGTGCATCAAAACCTCACCCACGCATATTGCATATACTGCTAATTAATAGTTTGCTATGTCTACATATAGTGCATCAAACCTTCCACAGTTCTCTATCGAAGGATACGAGACATGGAGTTTCCGAGTCGAGAGCTTCTTATGCTCCATCCACGACCGGATGTGGGAAGTCATAGAGGACGGACCAATCGAGATCAAAAAGGTCATATCTGTGAACGTCCCAGCCGCCGAAGGACGTGAAGCTCATGTCAGACAAGAATACGTCGAGAAGGACAAGGACGAATACAATCCCAACGACTTCAAAATCGCCAACCTTGATAAAATGTCACGTCACACGATGCAGAGCACCGTATCGGATGCCTACCATCCCAGGATCAGGAAGTGTGCGGCGGCGAAGGAAATGTGGGAAACCCTAGCCCTCATTTCACAAGGAACGGACAAAATCAAGGAGAACAAGCTCGCTGTACAAATGCGGGAGTTTGAAAGTCTGATAATGAAGCCAGGAGAGTCCATCGACGCCTTCGAGATGAGAGTTACAAACATCATTGCAACTCTCAACTCACTTGGGAAGGAATTCACAGATAAGGAAGTCAATCTGAAGATTGTCCGAGCTCTCACAAGGAAGTGGCAGACAATGAAGGAGCTGTACCTAGCTACCAAGGATCTTTCAAAGCTCACACCGGAGATTCTGTTCTCCGAACTCAAAGCTCACAAATTCGATCTGAATCGTATGAATCTCGACGAAGAGGATGAAGCTCCCACGACATCTAAAGGTGTAGCGTTCAAAGCTGCTGAAGGGCCAAGTGACCAGTCGCTAGCCAAGATGACGAGGGAAGAGCTGGAAGAACATATTGCATTCTTATCCAAGAACTTCAACAAAATGAATTCTCGAGTGGGCAAATACAAAAGATTTACAAGCAGTACAAGGGGAGGAGCACTGATGCTCGAGAAGGAAAAGGGAAAAGAGAGGAGACGACCAAGCCGATCCCGCGAGACATGATGGATGTGGAGTGCTACCTCTGCCACAAGATGGGCCACTACAAATCCGATTGCCCAAAGCTGAGTGCAAAGGAGCGAGAGGAACTGAAAGCAAAGAGGGATGCTCCAAGGCGAGCGCTCGTAGCGAGTGAAATGCCGGTCGCTTCAACTGAAGAGATAGCTAGCGACTCGGATGCATTCACAGATCCCAACTCCAGTGAGGGAGAGGATCTTGGATTCATGGAGCTCACCGACGAGGAAACAGGAGAGGTATTCATCTACTCCTCACCAAGTTCAATTACACTCGCACACACTTATCAAGAGGAAGCAAATTCCTCGACATGGAGTGAGTTGCTTGACAAGCACATTAAATTGTCAAGTGACCATGAAGTGTTGAAACAAGCCTTGTCTCAAAGCGAGGAGGAGAACCGAAAGCTAGCCACTGAGCTTGACCAAGTCAAACTTAACTTAAGGGCTATGACTAGTAAGTTCGAGGATCTCTTCGCGAGACATCAAAGCTTGGAAGGAAGGTATGAAACCCAGTCCGCTCTAGTTGCCAACTTGAACAAAGCTTCATATGCTAGGCAGGCACTAGAGAGCTCACTTTTACCTTTTGGAAGAAAAGGAGGACTCGGATATGAGGGTGGACCTTCCAAGCCGACTGTCTTTGTTGGTGCTTCTCACACGACACCATCAGTCACTTTGGAAATGCCCACTGCATCCAAAGCGACCACCAACAAGGACAAAGGCCAGATGGCTGAGAACCCTAAGAAGAAGCCAATGAAGATGTCTATATCTTCAAGGGCCGAAACTACTGGCAAGCAAAGACCAACTGTTCCTAGCACTTACCATGCTAAAGCTTACCAATCCAAAGGTAAAGGGAAATCAATTGTAGCTTCTAAGCCTCAAGCCAAGACACGAGAGACAAAGGATCTCCCTTTCAAGAAAAGGAGTAATGTCTATGTGTCACGTTATCCGGACTGGAGATGGTCCAACCGGACTAACGTTGAGGGGGAAGAATTCGAAGTAACAAAGAAGTCGCTTCGAACTCCCAAGGTAACTCAAGCGAGTCGGGGTCAAAACCCTAATTGGACCGCTTCGAGAAAACCTAGCGAGCCGCTTCGACAGACTATAAAACCTAAGTCAGTCTCTAAGCCCGTAGCTAATCCGAAGCGAGTCGCTTCAGGATATAAGCCAAAGGGTAAGAGCAGGGGTATGTCTCAAGCGAGCCGCTACCCCTCTTGCACACACTATTGCACGTGTGAAGCTGCTTCTATGTAGTACACCAAGTTTTCGAAGGTCGAGAAGCCCAAGACACAAGCTTCATCTCAAAAGAGAGTGAAACAAGTGTGGGTACCTAAGGGGACTAACCTGCAAGGACCCAAACTGATTTGGGTACCAAAATCTGTCTAATTGCAGGTGGGCGCCGTGGATCCCATGCCAACTGAGGGTCAACAAATATGGTACTTGGACAGTGGATGTTCAAGACACATGACCGGCATGAGAGCTCTTCTTCACGACTACATAGAGAAGAAGGGTCCACACGTTACATTTGGTGATAACTCTCGAGGAAGCACCAAAGGGTACGGCGCATTGAAAGTTGGAAAGCTCACAATTGAACAAGTCTCCTACGTGGAAGGACTTAAGCACAACTTGTTATCCATTTCACAATTCTGTGACAAGGGATACAAGGTGGAATTCATTTCCAACAAGTGCATAGTGAAGAGCAAGCTCACATCCCAGGTTGTGTTAACTAGAATTAGACAAAGGAACGTCTACATCGCACAATGGGACAACTGCAAAGAGGAAACGTGCTTAGTAGCAAGGAGTGCTACAGAAATAGGATGGCTATGGCACAGACGCTTGAATCATCTCAACTTCAAAGCCATAAACCGCTTAGCTCGAAAGGGTTGGGTGCAAGGCATACCAAATGAAGTCTTCATCAAAGACCATCCATGCTCACCATGCCAACGAGGGAAGCAGACGAAGAAGCACTTCGCCTGTCTCGAAGATGCTTCATCAAAGCGAGTGCTCGAGCTGCTTCACATGGATCTGTTTGGTCCAGTCACTCCAGTTAGTGTAAATGGAAGGAAATACACTCTAGTTGTAGTCGACGACTTCTCTCGCTACACTTGGGTTGTATTCCTCTTCAGCAAAAAGGAGACACTGGCCAAGCTACCACAACTGCTCAAACGATTGGCTGTGGAAAAGAATCAAGCTATTGTAACCATCCGCTCCGACAAAGGCACAGAGTTCTTGAACTCTACCATTGAAGCTTACTGCACGGAGCATGGCATAGCGCATCAGACATCCTCAGCACGCACACCTCAGCAGAATGGAGTTGCTGAAAGAAGAAATCGAATCATCAAAGAAGCCGTTCGAACCATGATTGCAGACTCGAAGCTTCCGATGAAGTATTGGGCTGAAGCTGCCAATACAGCATGCTACACGCAAAATAGAACGCTTCTCTGCAAACGGCACGACAAAACACCATATGAAATATGGACAGGGAGAGTTCCTAACATATCTTATTTCCATATCTTTGGTTGTAGGGTCTTCATCCATGACAACGGGAAGTCACAGTTGAAAGCCTTTGAAAGCAAAGCTGATGAAGGAATATTCTTAGGATATTCTACATCAAGCAAAGCTTATAGGGTGTTCAACTGTAAAACCCTAATCGTGGAGGAATCACCCCATGTCGTATTTGATGAATCTTCTTTAAGTCTTCCACAGGAACAGGCTAACTCGAATGAGAAGAATTCAAGCAAGGAACCCTCAAACTCACTCACCTGGGACATGCTCGAAGAAGATGATGAGATCAAAGATTCAAGCGAGCAAAATCCCAAAGGAGAAGGTGAAGCTGTCCACAAGATTCCTGAAGCGAGTGCTGGCCAAGCACCCAATCCAGTCGCTTCAGATGACGAAGCGAGCGACAAGGAAGAAGATGAAGATGAAGATGAAGCTGGCGGATCCAAGCGTGCGTGGCTCAAAGATCACTCCCCTAGTCAAATCATTGGAGATCCATCCAAGGGTGTAGTAACCAGAAGTCAAGTGTTTGGAGAAAGTGCCATGTTCAGTTGCTTTCTCTCAAACATTGAGCCATCAAGCGTGGAAGAAGCCTTAGCTGATTCAAATTGGGTGATTGCCATGCAAGAAGAGCTGAACCAGTTCACCAGAAACGACGTATGGTATCTCGTGGATCGTCCCAAATTTCAGCATGTGATTGGCACCAAGTGGGTGTTCAAGAACAAGACGGACGAGGACCACAGCGTTGTAAGAGACAAGGCGCGTCTTGTCGCTAAAGGCTACTGCCAAGAGGAAGGAATCGACTTCGATGAGACCTTCGCTCCTGTGGCACGGCTTGAAGCGATCAAACTATTTCTAGCCTATGCAGCGGCAAAGAAATTCAAAGTCTATCAAATGGATGTGAAGAGCGCGTTCCTCAACGGTGAATTGAAGGAAGAAGTGTATGTGGAGCAGCCACCGGGTTTTGAGCAAGGAGATAAGGTGTATCGATTGAAGAAAGCCCTATATGGGTTGAAGCAAGCTCCTAGAGCTTGGTATGATACCCTTTCTCAATTCCTAGTGGATAATGGATTCCACAAAGGAAAGATAGATCGAACCTTATTCACCGTCAACCATGGAGATGATATGCTATGGGTTCAGATCTACGTGGATGATATCATATTCGGGTCACCAAACCAGTCGCTTAGCGAGAAGTTTGGAGAGCTTATGAAGACCAAATATGAGATGTCGATGATTGGCTTGATGAGCTGTTTTCTAGGTCTTCAAGTGAAGCAGCAGGATGATGGAATCTTCATCAATCAAGCTAAGTATACTAGAGATATGCTTGCCAAGTTTGGTATTCAACATGCTAAAGCTGTGAAGATCCCAATGAATACCAACTGGAAGATGGATCCAGACAAAGAAGCAAAATCTGTGAACGCTACAGATTATCGTGCTCTAATTGCATCACTTCTATATCTCACTGCAAGTAGGCCGGATATCGCCTTTGCAGTCGGAGTCTGTGCTCGCTTCCAAAGCAACCCCAAGCACAGCCATCTTGAAGCTGCCAAGAGAATTCTTCGATATTTGAAGGGCACTGTCAATATGGGGCTGTGCTATCCAGCGGAGGACGATTTGGAGCTCACTGGATATTCAGACGCTGACTATGGAGGATGCCGAATTGATAGGAAGTCAACTTCGGGCACTTGTCAGTTCTTGGGAAGCAAGCTGATCTCATGGTTTTCGAAGAAGCAGACGAGTGTAGCCACTTCAACGACTGAAGCCGAATATATGGCCGCTGGAAGCTGCTGTTCTCAAATTCTATGGCTTCGTCAGCAGTTGAAGGATTACAATGTTGAAGCAAATGAAATTCCTATATTCTGCGACAACAACAGTGCGATCTGCATCTCTCAAAATCTAGTGCTACACACCAGATGCAAGCACGTGGAAATCCGACATCACTTCATTCGTGATCATGTCAAGAAGAAGGATATCAAGCTCGAGAAAATTCATACCGATCTCCAGCGAGCAGATATCCTCACCAAGCCCCTAGCTGAATCTCGTTTCAATCAGCTATGCATGGAATTAGGGTTATTAGACCTTGGTGAAGAGTGCTAGATCCAGGATGCACGAAGGAGTGGTCGCTAGTTTTTCGTAGCGTCACTCGCTTCGGATCTTCACCAACTCAAGCGAGTCACTTCAAAATCTCACTCGCTTGAAGAAGGAGAAATAAGGTGGAGTATGGTGGAGTGTTGGAAGACGTTCCCTACCCGCTTACAGAAATTGTTAAGGATTTGGTTAAGGGGGAACTATTGCTTACTCTCAGAGCAAGCTACTTCCAAAGCAAGCAAAAATGCTGCTATCTTGAACTTCGCATCGCTTCAATTTACCCTAGCTTGGGTCAAAGCGAGTCGATTGCAAGTTCATTCTGTAGCTTATAGGAAGAAGCTTGAAGGTTTACCTTTTTCTACAAAAGGTTGCAGGGCTGGTGACATGCTTCTGCGTAAAATACGAGATTGTCTTGTCAGAGCATTCTCATTGTCATCCTGTCCATTTCTACTCTGAGATAAGGACTTGTACTCATCCCCCATTCGTCGTGAATATGTACACTTACGTGAAGCTCCCCTCTGGGTCATAGTAAGCTTGTGTATTATATTCATTGTCTCCCTCATTCACTTCGATGGAGGACTCTCTAATTCGTAGAGGAAGATGAATGCCATGAAGAAGAATGCCAAGAAGATAAAGCCTTTATCACACGCCAACATGTGGTATCATCAAGTTTGAAGCCAACAAGTGGTTTCACAAATGAAGTTCAAATCAAAATAGAGTCTTCAATTAGTGGTATCAATCTCCTACGAAGTGAGATTGACTGGTAAGTGTTTCAATTTTTTTTTAAGTACACTAAGTGAGCTGAAGCGTGCTAGAAACCTTCACTTACTATGTGGAATATATGAAATGAATCTGATACAAATACAAAGAGGAAAACATTCTTGTTTATCCTCGAAGTATGTAAGTCAGAAACATTTTAAAATTAAGCAAAGAAATTCAATTTCTTATTCCAGTCGCTTCAGATGGCCAAGCGAGTGCCACGCCACTCAAAGTTAGCCATCGCAAGCGAGTGCGGAACAGTCACTCAAGCGAGTGCCTCTCAAGCGAGTCAAGGCCTAGCGGGCCAACTCGAAGCGAGCAGGTACGAAGCGAGTATGAGCTGTCTGCACTCGAGTGCAAATTTCACTTTCTGCCGAGCATTTAATGCAGGTTCATGTACTGGCGAAAATAACGGGCACGTGGACTACACTTTGAATTCGAAGCGGGAAAAGTCAGAAAAGATCCAGCCGTCGAATCCCAACAGTCCTCAATCCATAGCCGTTGGATTGACGCCGTATAAGACAAACCAATCGTAACAGGCCACGTGGAGACGACGTGCAAGTGGCGGTTCACTTTTACTGTGATGACGCCGGACACATCAGACCCATCACTGCACGTCCGCCGCCTACCTACAGGATCTTCACCGATTTTACTGTCTTGCCCCTTGATAGATCCGGGTTTGAGATCCACAACAATTATAGGATGATTTATGGTATTTGCAAAGAGCATTCATGGGTAAAGCGTTGAAGCAGTAAAGGGCAAGAGATTCATATGGTTTTATCGGCCATAACTAGGCATTTCATACAGATTTTATACACAATAATATTCGCATAAAGATAGCAAGTAACGATCGAGTTATACGCTTAAATGAAAAGCGCTTCTAGCCATAAATCAGTCACATTCATGGAGCTTAGGACTCATTCAAGTAGAAAATAGAGTGAGGAGATGGGAGGAGAAAGAAACCGAGAGCGTAAAGCTTTGCTAAGCTTCTTCCTCCCATGGCGATGAGGGTTATACCTTAGGCTTGAGATAGTGTGCAAGAGAGGGATTCTTCCCAACGACGAGAAGGAGAAAAATAGCGGTGATTGCGGGTGAAGTTTCCAGGGAGAAGGCCTCGGAGAGCTTCACCTGCTTGAGCTCGAAGGAGCTCGGGACAGAATGGAATAATACGCAGAGTGCATGTGTTGTGATTATGATGATGAGATGATGAATAGAGTGTGCGTTCATTTAGTATTTATAGACGTAGAGGGGGTGAGGAGATGTACATTCATAAAGAAAAGGATAATAAAGGAATTTCTATGGAGACAGTATTTTCCTTGTCATTAATGCTGTGGTCCCCACACTAGGAGGGCTAGCATCACACCGATCGCATGCTTAGGCAGATCCCTAGATTCTGGCAGAAGCCTAGCATAATCAAGGCAGCCCCTGCACCAACTAGCCTCTGTGCAGGAGCCTTGGCATAAGCTAAGGTAGGTACCAGTTCTCATAATGCTCAGAACCTGTTCTTTATTTGGAACAATCTCTCTCTTTAACTTATCTGAAGAATACCCCGAATAAGTGTGGCGAAATCCCTTTACAGGGAAAGCTGGTGCTCATCCTTACAAGATTTAGGGGAGTACATCTTCTTCAACATTTAGAGTTATTTATATAGAGAAAGCTGAGACTAATCCCTATCACGCATGTTATGCAGAGCCTTGAGCTTCTGCTGAACACTCAAAGGATCTGGTCAGATCCTTTCGCCCCTGCAGATGCCTGTAGATCCTGCGTGGCTTAAGGGAGAAGTTAAAACCTCATAGTTCCCGGTATGGCATATGATTCTTGATTGTATTGTGTGTCTGATGCACATAAAATCTCTCTTATATTATAATGCTACGCAGGATAGCTTATATTGATCATTATAGGAAAGTAATATTTATCTACATTGATAGCGTGATTGATGCTAGTTTCGCCTAAGATTTATTATTCCCTTCATAGAGGTGAGGTTCTTTGCCTCTATCGCGACATCTGATGCATCCTTTTCCTTAGGAGCCGTAGTCTAAGTTAAGGAAAGTATAAGCCTTACCAACTTGGGTTTTTTAGGGGGTACGGCTGATATTTATCCCTATCAGCTACTCCCCCCCTAGGTCCAGAAGTGTGCTGTGTTAGCTTCTGGCAACGGTGTAGAAAAACTATATGACCTGGAAGATAATGCGGTGTTTAACTTCCTGAGAACAGGAAAATGCACAGATTTTGACTTTCTTTGTTGTTGTTGTTATTATTTATTTTTATTTTATTATTATTTTTTTTGCGCGTGTGCAGGGGATAATTCCCGTTTTAAGGATTTAATTAAATCTCGATGGGTTGGGAGAGGCCTGCCTTTTCCTCTCCCTTTTACTAGAGTTTATGAGTAGTAACTACTCATTTTTCTTTATATCTGCCAAATTCCTGGAAAAGAAGAACCCCTTCCTCTTTCCTTTCAACCTCCTTGGAGCTTTTCTTCTCTGCTACACAGGTATTTTTCTGCCTTTTGCCTTTCTCTTGGACTTTCCGCTATTGTTCCCTTAAATGAATGCCATGAAACCCTCCTCCTCCCGGCGAGGTGCTTCCGGACATCAGGGTCACAACCGGTCCACCAGATCCGCTTCTGGATCTGAGATGCAGAGAGGAGACGTTGGGAATAAACCCAAGAAACAACTTCTTCCCCTGGAAAAATATGAATCCTCTACTCTAGATAGGACATCCTTAGATGGGTTTATGAGGAAAGCGAAAGAATTTGGGGGATATTCTTTGAGAATCCCCGAGAAGGATGAACGACCTTCCTCGCTAGCACCTCCTTTGAAGGCCTTCTGGTTTTTTCAATTGGGGGCTGGGTTGCGTTTTCCCGTACCCCACTTCTTTTCTCGCATTGCCTTCTTGTACAATGCGCCTCTGAATCAATTAAACCCAGCCTCCATTCGTAAGGCCGCCTTTTTTCACATAATTGCTAGTATAGAGGGGGTGAAAGATACATCGTTCCTTTTCTTTCGCACCCATGAATTAAAACATAGGGATTCCCATCTTTATTTCTCTCCTAATGTCAAGTTCGCCGAAATATATGGCAAGTATGAATCCATAGATAAGGATTGGCATAAATGTTATTTAGTAGTTAGTCCCCCTTCTGGTGTCTCCTGGAATATTCCTGATATTGATTTGTATAAGAATCCTGGTAGAGAGAAAACCTCTCGATCCCTTCCTCAGAAGTTATCTTCTTGGGAAGAGGAAATAATGTCTACACTTCTGAGTGAATATCCTCCTGATCATACTATGCTTAGGCCTCTTGTAGAGAGTGAAAGTACCCTTTCCCTCTTTGGTTTGAAACCCAGCGTTCCTTGGTCTTCGTTAATGGGTAAAAACTTTCTTTGGTGCAATTGCTATTTGATACCCCTTTATATATTTTTTGGTTAGGCTTATGAACAATATTAATTTCCCCACTGCATGTAGGGATGGACGCCTCTAAGCAGAATTTGAAGAACAAAGCATTCATCAAACTTCAACGGATAGTTGCTGCCGCAGGTCAGAACAGTGGTGCTCCAGGCATGATTACAGTGGCTTCCAAAGCCGAGCGTGAGGCCTTTTCCCCTCCCACGGAAGGTTCCGAAGTCTTGTCTAAGCCTCCGAGAGGGGTAGATTCTCCCTCTTCTTCTCGCTCAAAGGTGAAAACTTCCCTACAGGGGAAGAGCAGAGCTATTACTGAGTCAGAGCCCATGATGGCTGCGGAGAACCTTAATTCCTCCTGTCCTTTCCCTATTGTCTCTTCTACTATGGAAGGTTTTACCTTTTCATCACCGAGCCAGAACCTGACCGTCATGGAGACTTCCCCTTCCCCTGACCAGGATCTAGGGGTTGTCTCGAAAGATCCTTCCCTCTCTTCTGATAAGAGGAAAGGGTCGCCCGCTTTCGCTCCTTTTGCTAAAAAAAACAGGCCAGAACTTGGCTCGTCAATGCCCAGCCCCACTTCAGGAGCCCTAGTTCCTTCGACCTTTGGTTCTTCCGCTTCCAGATCCCATGCTCTTTGCGAGCGGGATTCTCAGATTCAGTCTTTGAATCCTTTGGCCACCTTTGCCAGCATAAACCCCTACCTTCCTCAGAAGGAGGCTCAGACTTCCCAGTCTTGCCTTTCTCCATCTTCTACTGGTTCTTTGGCCTTCATCCACTCCCTTCGTCGAAAAGGTTTGGACGTTCCCCCTTCCACTGTTCAGGGAAGTGGTGTCAATGTTTCTTTCCCCGGGATGGTCAGTTCCATAGATGGGGGTTTAGCTGCTATGATCCTGGATAGCATTCCCCGCGAGGAGGATTGGCGGTTGGCAGAAGCTCATCCTTCTGATTTCTTATTGAAGAGAGCTGCTAGTTTCGAGCTACAGGTGTACTATTGTGCTTACTTAATTTTTCCCTTTTCCCCTTCTCTCTTTTTTTTTTTTTTTTTTTTTTTTTTTTTTTTTTTTTTTGTGGTGAGGGAAATATTAGTAGCATCTTCTACTAACAGTTTATATTATTTTTAGGCTGCGAGTTGCAGATCCATGCTAGGCGTTCGCGCTTTAGCTTATGACGATTTGTATGCTCGTTATTCTCTTATGGAGAAAGAAAAGAAGAAACTTCAGGCCGAAGTAGGTCGTCTTCAAAAGGAGGCCAATCAGCATGAGGTTTTTAAAACTCTTCAAGCTCAGAAAACGAAACTGGAGAAGGAGTTGTCTGAGCTAAAGAGGAGGGATCAAGACAGGGAAAACTATCTTCAGGCTCAGGAAAGGGAGGTCTCCGAACTCCGGGCTAGCTCTTCCTCTTATGCTCAACAGGCGAAGGATTTTCATGAAGCCTTAAAGTCTTCCGTCATGCAATTGGCTGGGGCGCATGATGCCCACTTCGCGGCAATAGAGCAGCTTAAGAGGCAGCATGAACAGGAGTTGGCCCAAGCAAAAGCTTCTTCTCATGCCGAAGGCCTGAGAGACGGGTTGGAGCAGGGTCTTATTAGAGGCATGAGATGTTGTCGGTCCCAGCTCCTTCTGACTCCATACGGGCAAGCCTTTCTTGATTACTTAGCTAATCATCTGCCTGAGGCCTATCTCCACTCCCCAAGCTTCTGGGTCAGGATGACTGAGCCCCTCTCCGAATGGGCTGCAAAGTCTGTTTTTGAGTGCTGCAAGATGCTAGGCATTCCTGAGAGGGCTGCGTCAGTGAACTTGGGTCCGATCGTAGAGGCTTTTAGCAGGGCCCCTGAGACTCTTGCTCTTAATCGCCGAATTGATGACCAGAATCCCTGGTACCTTCGAGTGTTTCAGAAGGCGGCTCGTATTCTCCATCGGCCTCATGACCATTTGGAGCCTTCGGCTCTCTGGAGTTCTCCACGTATTCAAACCTATCTTCCGGATGCTGAAGTCCAGAGATTGTTGAAGAGAATTTTTGAAGAGGTATAGTCTTACGATCTTGGAACCTTTCCTTTCTTTTCTCTTTTGCTAATAGTAATTTTCTAGATTGTTTATTTTCATAGGTTGCCTTTGTGTTACATTCTCTTTTTCCTTTTTTTTATTTTTTTTATTTTTTTTATTTTTAGGAGAAGGATACTCCCGATTTGCTTCCGCCTGCATGCGAGCTTCCCTTTGAGGTTTCGTCTTCCGAATCACTCTCCGTCGACTCTTCAGATACAGATTATGACGCCGATGTGCGCACCTTGGCTGATCAAGTCGCTTCCCCTAAGAGCTCTGGGAAGACTTCTTCTGTTCCTTTTGTGGAAACTCAAATAGAGAAAACAAGCGAGACTCGTATCTCCGCTTCTGATGCCGGGCAAACCACTGAAGAGTTGGTTGACGTTCATGACTCTCCTGTAATTTCTCCCTCCTTTGATGCTACTGTCCCTCCTTCCGAGGGTCCTACAGAGCTTGTTCCAGATGCTCCTTCCAACACCACTCAGGATATGGTTATAGATCCCAATCAGGAAGCTGGGGATCATTTTGTGGACAATCTGTTCAATTCTGATGCTGCTGAGGCCTCTGTTTAAGACTAGAAAATCTTTGTCTTTTTTGTTATTTGTGTTGATCGATACTTCGAAGCAGACTTTTTCTTTTTTCTAGTTTTTTATCTTGAGTTTTCGGATGATTGAGATAGACTTTAAAACCTGTTTTTTGCTTTTGTTGGTATGATTTTTATGGGTACATAACCTCTTATCATGTCTTTACTTGTTATCTTTGCATGCGACATGGCGTAAGCGTCGACATGGAGAAGGATAGAAAAAGCATTTTAAGGTAATGGAATACAAATATTCCTATGGAGGGACTCCCTACCCCCCCCCCCCCCCCAAGTGAGGTATAAGGAGTGCGAGGAATTATACCTCATTTTAGTGATGCTTTCCTCGGCTCGACCTTTTCATATATTACGAACTTCTAAGAAATAAACATTTAGGGTAGCTCTCATGTGTCATATTGACAATCCTTTTGTATTTCAGTTCCTCTTTTAGCATGGACGTACTTTTGGGTTTTTGTCAGTAATCCTTCAAAAGGGGGTAGCTTTTTTTCTTAATCAAAGTGATAAAGAAACTGTCCTGGCTTCAAACTGTCCACAAAGACATGCACATTTAGCTTTGGCTCTACTCCTGGGATTTCCAGGACGGCCTCGTTGAAATATGCCATGTAGTTTCTCAGGCTTTCGTTGATACCCTGTTTTATGGTCGTCGGCTACAAGGGGTTCCGACTGATCCTTTCAGCGCTGGCGAGTTGCTGTAGGAAAACCTCTTTCAGATCCTTGAAGGAGTGTATGGAGGTTTTTGGTAACTGTTTGAACCAATGTTGAGCGATTCCTGACGGGGTTGTGATGAAAACTCGACATTTAACCTCTTCTGGATATTGATGAAGGAGACCTAAATTTTCGAAATTCATCAGATGCTCTTCAGGGTCTCCTTTTCCTCTGATATTCGCAAGAGATTGTTTTGAAGCTGCTTGGGACAAGGTCAGTTTGGATATCTATTGAGAACAAGCTGTTCTCATCAATGTATAGGGGAGAGAGCTCTGGTTCGTCTCATTTTTTTTTTTTTTTTTTTTTTTTTTTTTTTTTTTTTTTTTAAGAGTTTCATCTGCTCTTGCTGTTAAGCATACTTCTTGGCCCATGCACTTTAAGTGTTCTCATTGAGATCCCTTGCAAGTTCTTCGGGGCCTTCCTCATCTGGGGATTCCCGATCAGTAGAAAATCCCTCTTCCTCTTCGGCCACTTTTGGAGGCAGCCTTGGGACTAGCTCTTGGGTTATGCCCTGATGCACATGCTTCTGTTCATGCATTGCGGGAGTGCTCTCACTTCTCCCTCCTTCCTGGGTTTCGCCCAAGGGATTGGTATTCTGAGGATTTGCTCCTAGAAAGTGGAGTCTTTTCTACTACTCTTTTAATAAGGGCTATCGTTTGCTGAAGCATAGTTGGAGAGAATTGAGCCTCCATGTTGACACTAGCCCCTATCAACATAGTGCCTGTTCCTTTGTTCCCCATTACAGAGTCTTCTGGATTCCCAGTGGCTTGACCAGCTTCCTTGAAAGCAACATCTGATGCAACATTCATTCTTATAAGCATCTGCACAGATTTTGAGGACCTGTGAAGGATTAACCCCAAATGCTCTTTGAAAGAGACTCAAAAGATATGTAACTTATTATTAGCAAATTTTCTGCGTTTGAGCAGGATTTATGGTGGCTTTGACGAGCATAGCCTACTTGTTATAAGATTCCCAAAGGGGATAGCTTCGGCCAATGTACGATGACGGTAGGTAACAACTTCAAGATAGGAAGCTGATTTCGATAAAGAGTTTTAGCACAGTTTCTTCCTCTTGATACGAGGCATCTGATCATATGAGATTTAGTCATGACATGTTGCCAATTTAGCAGCTCCTTTTATAATCATCAACCGTAGGCAGTGGTTTTAACCAGTGTGGTTTACTTAATATAAGACTTTTCAAGGATGGCCTCCGCCCGAATAACACTGCGGTCGATGATACTTGCTTTTTCAGAGCCTACTTTATTAAGGCGCTTGTTTTTCTAAAGCTCCCTTCATGCAGCCTCTGGAAGGGATCTGATCAAGGAAGGTTTTTAAGAATTTGTGTGACATTTTATTTTATTAAGCTCGATAGGATATCCCTTGGCCGTACAGGCCCTCTTTTATCATTAGCACCTATTTTATAGGACTTCCTTGTTAATATACTCCCTGTCGGCTAGGGATTACAGGGATAGTGTCTCCTACGCAGGGTTCCTAGGAACAGTATTTATCAAACCGAGCTTACGAGAACTTGGTCCATTGTGTAAAGCTTGCAGAAGAGCTGATTATCAGGTTAAGCTTATGGAGGCAATATCCTCCTCAGAGGTTTACGGAGGTATTGTTCATCAAATAGATTTTTTTGAGAATTTTAGGTGAAATTTTACCCACCAGAATGCAATGGGTAAGACTTATGGGAGTGATACATAAAAATGTCGCCTTTAGATTAAGTCTTAGGGGTGCACTGCCCGTTTAATGGGACTTATAAGGAGTTTTGTCCATTATATGGAGCTTGTGAGGATGCTGCCTACTGAGTAAGGCTTAGGAAAAGTTTTGCCTATTGCATGGGGCTTACGAAGGAGTTGCCTATTAGATAGGGCTTTGTAGGAGGTTCTGCCCATTGAATGGGGCTTACGAAAGAGGTGCCTATTGAATAGAGCTTTGTAGAAGGTTCTGCCCATTGGATGGGGCTTACGAAAGAGGTGCCTATTGAATAGGACTTTGTAGGAGGTTCTGCCCATTGAATGGGGCTTACGAAAGAGGTGCCTATTGAATAGGGCTTTGTAGAAGGTTCTGCCCATTGGATGGGGCTTACGAAAGAGGTGCCTATTGAATAGGGCTTTGTAGAAGGTTTTGCCCATTGGATGGGGCTTACGAAAGAGGTGCCTATTAGATAGGGCTTATGAAGTGTTCTGCCCATTATATGGGGCTTGCGAGAGTGTTGCCTACTGTGTAGGGCTTCTGGGGGTTCTGCCTGTTATACGGGGCTTCTGAGAGAGTTGCCTGTTAGACAGGGCTTCTGGGAGGAGGTTCTGCTTTCAGATAAGGGCTCCCTTCATCAATGTGAATGGGGTAACCTCATCATCTTTCGGCTCTCCATTTTTTAATGTTTTTATTATTTTGTGGGTTTTCAAATTGCGGCAATTTAGGGGCATTCGACTAGCTTTGGTAGTGATGCTTCCTCTGTAATCACCCATCCTTTGCAACTCATAGATGGATTTCATATTGAGCAGATAATAGACAGAATTGTATGCTCACCAAGTACACAGGGTGAATTAAATGCGTTTTGAGATTGCTGCAGTTTTTGACCCGGCTCTCCTCCGGATCCTTCACAACCTTAAGATTTTGACAAAACAACAACAGATTAGCTACCATAACTCATGTCATGAAAGAGATATGGCCTTGAGATCGTTTCTGATCACTGGATTGATTGGTCATGAGCAATGTAGCTAAAACAAATTCATGGTATACATACTAAAATTCTCCAGGAATAATATATATCTCACATTCAATACACATTCCTCCTATTAGATAGCCACCATTCTAGGTGATCATCGCGACAGAGTAAATGACAGGACGAATTTAGGCACATATCATCATAATCAGCTAAAAGCCTCAAAGATAAACAGGGGATTAGCCCTCTGAACCCATGGGTTTTGACAGTACTTACAGATATCAACTCTTAATCCACATTCAAGGAGAGAAAATCATCTTTTCATACGCAAGTTGCCTCTCAATCAAAGTGTTACAACTCATAACCGAGGAGAGCTTAGCAAATATCAGACAACAGTATGCCCTGATAAGTTTCCGCTAGCTAAACCTCAACATGGCATTCCTAATCAATGTATCATTAGATTTCCTCACATTTTCTACATAAGGGCGTGATACCAAGAAATCGCAAGCAGCAATACAACAGCGAGCTAGAATTTTACATACAAAACAGGGAAATCAACATCTCAACTCAAGAATTTCCCACAGACGGCGCCAGTTGATAGATCCGGGTTTGAGATCCACAACAATTATAGGATGATTTATGGTATTTGCAAAGAGCATTCATGGGTAAAGCGTTGAAGCAGTAAAGGGCAAGAGATTCATATGGTTTTATCGGCCATAACTAGGCATTTCATACAGATTTTATACACAATAATATTCGCATAAAGATAGCAAGTAACGATCGAGTTATACGCTTCAATGAAAAGCGCTTCTAGCCATAAATCAGTCACATTCATGGAGCTTAGGACTCATTCAAGTAGAAAATAGAGAGACGAGATGGGAGGAGAAAGAAACCGAGAGCGTAAAGCTTTGCTAAGCTTCTTCCTCCCATGGTGATGAGGGTTATACCTTAGGCTTGAGATAGTGTGCAAGAGAGGGATTCTTCCTGACGACGAGAAGGAGAAAAATAGAGGTGATCGCGGGTGAAGTTTCCAGGGAGAAGGCCTCGGAGAGCTTCACCTGCTTGATCTCGAAGGAGCTCGGGACAGAATGGAATAATACGCAGAGTGCATGATAGGATACGGCCCAACTACTAGGCCAAACAATAAAGCTCGGCCCACGTAGTTTGGCCCACGAGAAACAGTTCAGCCAAACGTAGAAGACTCGGATTCAGGCCCAAGAATAGGCCCAACTCGAAGCCCGATTGTTATTAGGGAGAAACCCTAATTACTTGTATAAATAGATGTTAGATGAGGGTTAGGAGACAGACATTCTTTTGTACTCTACACGAGAAACCCTAAATAAAATACCGCCGCTCTTTCTTTTACCGTGGACGTAGATCTACACCGGTAGATCGAACCACGTAAATCCTCCGTCTCTTTTAATCATTCGTTTAACTCTTCGTTACATTGATTGCCTCATGAAAATATGTTCGATCACTGGCGCCGTCTGTGGGAAACGAAAAATTCGTGTTTTGAATCATTGTTTTCTAAGGCAGTCGATTGTGACGAAGAACCTGTTGTCGCTGCTTAACAACGCCGACACCACACTACATCTCTATCCCAAACAGAGCAAATACGTTCACTACAACCACACATTGAGTTCCAGAATCACCATCGGTGCTATCAAGATCAAGTTGAGGGTGGCCACGCCGTTACGAGAAAAATCCTCAAATTCCTAGATCTATTTGATGGGATCCACCGTCATCATGGATAAGGAACTCCCAAACCCCATCAATTGAAGACAAAAAGAGATCGAGATGAAGGATCGGAGTCCGCCATCTCCACCGCCACAGCTCTCTCTCCCCTTCGCCACCGACAGCGTAGTAGAGGGAACCAGCCCCTCGACTTCAACGCTGACGCCCAAACGGCTTAGGGCAGATCCCCCCGGGCCCACGCCGCGAGCTATAATCTCCACTCTTGGCAGTACGAGCCCGTATAGCGCCTCCGTCACGATGAACCCAAAGAAACCCACCACTGCCTCTGCTGCCTCATGAGGCATTTGCTGCTGATCGACACGGGCGGCAAGCGCGTGGTCTTCGACGAGGTCGGAAAGGACTTCGTCGACTTCCTCCTCTGCATCCTGTAGCTACCCGTCACCAACGCCGCCGTGGTGGCCTCCCACTTCGGGAAGAACTTATTCTCCGGTTCCCACCTCGGCCTCCTCGACTCTTTCGCCCTCAACCCGGAGAAGCTCTGCATCAATCATTTCGCGTAGCCGGGGATACACGATCTGCCCGAGTTCACCCAGTCACTACTCCGGCGGCCCCGCCGAGCCCAAACTCCAGCACTTCGCCACCAGCCATGTTACCTTCACTTCGGTCTTGGTGGCACCGATCAACACGTTTCGCCAGTGACGTTATCTACAGCCCGAGCCACGCGAAGCCAGCCGCCTGCAGCGAGTGACAGACGAGATGAATCTAGTCAAAAACTCTCGGAGTTCGAGAAGAAGCTCTGCACCCAAGCCTTCATCACCTAGCTCGGCCTCTACAGTGCCGCGAAGACCATCAGCAACGAGGGCCACTACGGTGTCTCCGGCGGCAAAATTACCTCATGCCGAATGTTGATCGGAGCAACAAATCCCCTCTACTGCCACGGAGGTGGTCCTGCTATTGAGTCCGCCTTCTCTCGTATTCACCAGAAATGTTCTTCACCAAAAACAACTCAACCACCTCGTATCTTCAAGGCCCTCAGACGGAGAAGAGGACAACCACAGAGAGAAGAGAAAAGAAAAGAGAGGGCGTGCCGAAATCAAAACAAACATGCCATGAACAACAACTATCATTACAATGCCGTCGACGCCAATCGCAGTCGCCAAGGCCGCCGTGGACGCGGACGCATAGGTATCCTCCATCAAAAGATGAAAGATGCCGATGCCATCACGGACGCAACTCGCACCCAACCTCCACTTCATCATCGCCATCGCGGTTCATTACCTCACAAACCCACCTCGCCATTCATCACCTCGGCGAGGAGAGCGGGCACGACCTCGGCGAAATCCACCTCGCAAACCCAGCTCGCCGTCGACATGGCCTCTCATCTCGGGAAGAACTCTCACCTCATCCTCCTTGGCTCCTCCACAGCTCCGACTTCGCCACCAACAACCCAACCTGCCATCAACGAGTACTGCATCTGCCGTTGCATCGTCTCCACCGTGGGGCCTGAACTCACAACAACAAGTTGTCTCTCTCCAATAGTTCCTTCAAGAAAACCAGATAACCGGCCGCGGCGATGTGAAGAAGCCAGCTACCATTTGTAGCCTCTGCTGCCGCATTCGTCGAACAGTTTCCGGGCGATGCTCGACCCGAATTCCCCAACGTCATTAAACTCGTCGACCTCGGCGTTCCTGATGGTTCTGAGGCAGCGAATTTCGGGTAGAGAAGGGACCTTGATGGGGAGATGGACGTCAATGTGGAGAAGCTCTCACACTCCCACCTTGGCATTGACTCTTTCGCCAACCTTCAAGCTCAGATTCGCCGATGTCCACCTCGGCCGCCCATCACCAGAAATCTCGGCCTGCCCTCAATCTTCCTTATTGATGAAGCTGCCGAACCAGCTCTCCGCCGCCGAGCTCCAGCTCAGCTCTCTCCGGTGCCGAACTCCAGCTTGCAGCACCGACGTCGACGAGCTCTGCCGGTTAACCGACGCCTCCTTCAACGAATTTTGCTTCCGCATAACCTTCGCGAAACTCGCCGCCGTCGGATTGTTCGGAACAAATCCGGTCGAATTGCTCTGCGTCAGGAAATGCAGTGATCACAGCAGGCTGCCAGTGGGGGTGGCTCTGCCGCCGCGGTCGATATTGACGCTGCCACTCCACCGGAATTGCCAGAACGATTTCGCCACCGGTTTCTCCTCGTCGTCGTCGTCGCCGGCAGCGGAAAGGAGCTTGATCAACTTCTTTTTCGAGCTTTTGTCCGAGCACACATCCACTGCCATTTCCGCCGCTTTCAATGGAGGACACCAAAACCAAAACAACTTATATATACATAAATCCAAAGACTAGAGAGAGAGACTCCAATTCGGCCGCATCCTCGGCCGCGGCGGTTTTGCCAAAGTCTATCTTGATCGCCTCCTCGGAAATTCCGATACCGAGGAGGCCCAACTCAGAGTTCGCGATGGTGAAGTTCATCATCCATGACGAATTCAATTTGGAGAAGTTGATGTGGTGAAGTCAATTTGCTTCCACATCCATTGGAGGATTTTTTATTAGTTTCTTCGGAAAATTCACGTTACCGCCGCCGCCGAGCTCTATTATATTGAATGGATGTTGGAGCAGTAAAGCCGCAAACCCTGCCTTCGTCTTCGACATCGACACATTTAATAGCTCTGTCGCCAGCACCGGACGAGAACGAGCTCATCTCAGAGGTATGTCCTAGTCAATCCATCGAACTCAACCTTGGAGCCTTGGGGCTCAACCGAGTTCCGGACCGAGCTTACCCCGCCGCCGACAAGAATCCTCATGACATCCGCGTGTCCCTTTGCCGCTGCAAGGTGCCGCGGCATGCAACCGCGCGAGCCTGATTCGACCACCACAATTTGCCGCAGCTCGGCTTAACTCCCTCCCCGGCGGAGAAGGCCACCTCGGCAACTTCCTAGAGAGGGAGAAAAACATCAGCCCGGCCTCACCACTTCGCCGACTTCAACTCCATTTCCGACCTCCACAGCCCGACGTCCTTGTCCCTCCACGAGCGGCAGGACATCGACGATGCCGTGCCACACCTCAACCTCGCCGACAAGCTTTACCTCGCCGGCAATGAGCTGCCCGCCATTGACGATGGTTCGTGGGGAGAAAAGAGAGAGAGAGAAGAGAGAGGAAGTCTCTCTCAAGTCATTCACCGCTCACACTACAAAATAAAGGAGGTGGGGCACACTCACGAGCTCAGAATGTTCCTGTGAAGCAAGAGGAGCAAGAGCTCGAAAATTCTCCCACCAACAAGCAAGATATAAAATACGACGACGTCAACAATGAGGTGGAGGCCCCGAACTCCACTCCGGCCAACTCCGTCGTCGAGCCTCGCTCCAGCTCCCTCCAGCACGGAGAAGACTTCAGCCTCTTCCACTTTGGAAGAGCTATATTTGGATATTGGACTCAAGGTGTTTGGCAAAATGTTAGTTCCAAGGGAACAACTACCAAGCTGCACTGACCGCTGCCAACAACGCCATCAATGTCTCAACACACTCGTGGAATCTCTCCACTCCCTAAAGTTGCCAAGCTCAGTAAGCTCGAAGCCACACGGCACTCGAGTATTAATCTCATCTCAAGAGGTACTATGCATAGGGGTAGAGAGTTCATACTTAGAGTCTTTGTCTTTTGAGTCGTCTCTCTCGAGTCAGTCCAGTCTTGCATACTCTACTACCTGTGCATACCACCTCTCATCTTTTAACACACTACTCTGATGAGGGTAATGTGATACTCTCTTTCCACACTATCCTGACGAGGAAAAGTGTGTTACCCTAGAGACACGCATCTCGCGTATGTAAATAATACAATAAACGCGTATGAGGAGCCCACTCCTACCGATACTTCTCGGCAAACATGGAGAGTGAAGTACGATTAATTTCGGCCACTTGAGGAGCTCACTCCTACCGATACTTCTCGGCAAACATGGAGACTAAAGCCCGATTCATTTCGGCCACCTAAGCCCGATTTATTTCGGCCACTAAGCCCGACTCGTATCGGCCACCTAAGCCCGATTTATTTCGGCCACTAAGCCCGATTCATATCGGCCTCTTAAGCCCCATTTATTTCAGCCATTAAGCCCGATTCACTTCGGCCAAAAGCCCGATTAATTTCGGCCAAACATATAAGCCCGAGTTCGCTTCGGCTGACACTTAAGCCCGATTTATCTCGGCAAATGTACAAGTCCGATTTTGACGGACTAATCGACTTCATCTGCATCTAGAAGCCTCGACTCAACTATGTCATCATCACCATCACATCCTCGCTTCTACGTCTTTTTGGGAGGGGATGTGATAGGATACGGCCCAACTACTAGGCCAAACAATAAAGCTCGGCCCACGTAGTTCGGCCCACGAGAAACAGTTCAGCCAAACGTAGAAGACTCGGATTCAGGCCCAAGAATAGGCCCAACTCGATGCCCGATTGTTATTAGGGAGAAACCCTAATTACTTGTATAAATAGATGTTAGATGAGGGTTAGGAGAAAGACATTCTTTTGTACTCTACACGAGAAACCCTAAATAAAATACCGCCGCTCTTTCTTTTACCGTGGACGTAGATCTACTCCGGTAGATAGAACCACGTAAATCCTCCGTCTCTTTTTATCATTCGTTTAACTCTTCGTTACATTGATTGCCTCACGAAAATATGTTCGATCAGTGCATGTGTTGTGATTATGATGATGAGATGATGAATAGAGTGTGCGTTCATTTAGAATTTATAGACGTAGAGGGGGTGAGGAGATGTACATTCATAAAGAAAAGGATAATAAAGGAATTTCTATGGAGACAGTATTTTCCTTGTCATTAATGTTGTGGTCCCCACACTAGGAGGGCTAGCATCACACCGATCGCATGCTTAGGCAGATCCCTAGATTCTGGCAGAAGCCTAGCATAATCAAGGCAGTCCCTGCACCAACTAGCCTCTGCGCAGGAGCCTTGGCATAAGCTAAGGTAGGTACCAGTTCTCATAATGCTCAGAACCTGTTCTTTATTTGGAACAATCTCTCTCTTTAACTTATCTGAAGAATACCCCGAATAAGTGTGGCGAAATCCCTTTACAGGGAAAGCTGGTGCTCATCCTTACAAGATTTAGGGGAGTACATCTTCTTCAACATTTAGAGTTATTTATATAGAGAAAGCTGAGACTAATCCCTATCATGCATGTTATGCAGAGCCTTGAGCTTCTGCTGAACACTCAAAGGATCTGGTCAGATCCTTTCGCCCCTGCAGATGCCTGTAGATCCTGCGTGGCTTAAGGGAGAAGTTAAAACCTCATAGTTCCCGGTATGGCATATGATTCTTGATTGTATTGTGTGTCTGATGCTCATAAAATCTCTCTTATATTATAATGCTACGCAGGATAGCTTATATTGATCATTCTAGTAAAGTAATATTTATCTACATTGATAGCGTGATTGATGCTAGTTTCGCCTAAGATTTATTATTCCCTTCATAGAGGTGAGGTTCTTTGCCTTTATCGCGACATCTGATGCATCCTTTTCCTTAGGAGCCGTAGTCTAAGTTAAGGAAAGTATAAGCCTTACCAACTTGGGTTTTTTAGGGGGTACGGCTGATATTTATCCCTATCACCCCTGCCACGTCAGCCGAAACCTAATTCTATAAATATGAGACGATGCAGAACGGCAGAACCTTTCATAACCCTCAAAAATTGCCATTCTCGTGCTTAGATCTGCAACATCTGCAACTCACGAGTCTCAACCATTTTTCGACGATAAAACTCCATTCGAAATCTCTCATTTTACACCATGGGAAAGAAGCAAAAGACTGAGACGATGGAGGAGTTTCTCTCGGAGGTTGACAAGCACATCAATGTTGAGCCCCATCTCGACCCTGTCGTCATTGAAGAGAACGGATTCTTCCGTAGAGCCGTGAACACGGCCGGTCTATGGAAGTTCGTGACGGCCATTCCAAAGAAAATTCTGGCCAAGGCGGTGGGTGAGCTCCTGCTAAACTTGAAAAAGGAGCAAAATACATCTTCGTTCACAGATCCACAGACCAGAAAGCCGGTGGAGGTGGATATGAGCGAACTCATCGGCACGTTCAACTTGCCAAGAGAGGGAGGAGACTCTCTATTGGAGTTGGGACTTTCGGCCGGAGTTCAATATGGCCGATTCGCAGCCGACGGAGCAGATCCAAATTTCAAGGAGGCCAGTATCCGTTCAAGCTTGAAGGCCCCCTTCAATCATATCTGCGAGCTCTTCTCGAAGAGCATCGCATGCTACATCGGAACCCTAGACACTCTCTCTGAAACAAAGCTGATCGCCACCGCAGTTATCTTCGACAGCCTCACTGGAACAAATTTCAACTGGCATGGTTGGTTTATCAACCAAATCCACGAAGCTGCTGAGGATTTTGCGTTCGTACCAGGGAGCACCGATCAGATTCTCCGCAAGGGGAAGCTTAAGTTTTTCTCTAGGCTGTCTGTTGTCTTGGAAGAGAAGTTTCCGGGCAAAGTGTGGCCGGATTCCGACGTTGCTGTATACAACAAGCAATCTATCTACTACGACAAGTGGAGGAAAACCAAGACGTTGATAGATTTGGGACTTCTCGAGGTTGAAGTGCCCATAGCAAGACCAGTTGCCGAGAGGCAAGCTGAAGTGAGCCAAGCCAGGCAGGTCGCTTCACCCGGGAAGCGAGCCGCGCCCAAGCGAGGCAAGAAAAAGATGAAGCGAGTCGTTTCACTCGTCCAAGAAAGCGAGGCGGTGGAGAAGCCGCTTGAGGACGTTGAAGTGACTCAACACCAATCCTCACCCATCAAAATCCAAACTCCCCAACCCCTAGTCCAAACCCAAACACATCAAATCCAAACCTAGCCACCACCTGAAACCCAAACATCCTCAACTGCCCAACTTCAATCCCCACATGAAGAAAAAACTGGTTCTTCTTTCCAGATGCCCGAAATCCCTCTACTCCATGTCGACCCAGTCAAAGCATACACCACCTTCCAGCCGTTTCAAACCCAGCAAACACAACCACCACCAACTGAACCTATAAAAATCCCTGAAACCCCCGAAGCCACATCATCCCTTTCCCCCTCGACATCGGCAGCTACAGCCGATACCGCCCAAACAGCCGGTGAACTCCCGATTATCTCACCATTCCTACCTCCTGCCATCTCTGCAGAAATGCAGGCTCTCGATCGCTACATCAAGGATCGAAAGCAAGCCGCAGACATCATTGCACTCCGATATTCCAACGTTCCGTGGACAGACGACTTCTATACCAAAGCCGTTGATTTCCTGACATACATCACATACCGCGGAACGGAATACTACAAGATATACAACCTCATGCAAGCCATCAAGAAAGAAGAACTGATTCAGTTGGAGGCCTAAATGCTCAACTTCATCGACGTGGACGGCTTCCACAACTTTCTCGAAGGGACCAGCTTCTGGGACAAACTGGATGCTAAGATAAAGCGGGAATATCCAGATGCTGTGATTCCCAAGCGAGAGCCAACTCCACGTGAGAAGCAATTGATCAATGCCCATGCTGAGGAGATAGAGGCGAAGGAAGTGGAGATCTCAAATCTCCAAAGCGAGATCTCCAAGAAGGAGGAAGAGGTGAACCGAAGGGTACTGGAGGCCAAGAGTCTTCGAGAAGACTTTGGCAAGAAGAAGGAGGAGTTGGAGGCAACGGTGGAGGAGAAGGAAAGGTTGTTGAAAGAAAAGGAGAAGGCGCTGGAGGCGCAGGCGAAGCTAGTGGAAAATCAAACAACATCTATCACCGAACTCAAGGACTCGCTTGATGCGGAACGGAGTCGCTTGAGGGAGGTCAATGCCAAGTTAGTTACAGTTGGCAAGGAGAAGAAGGAGTTGGAAAAGGAGGTGAAGAAGCTGAAGGAGGCTGTAGAGAAGAAGGATGAAGAGCTGATTAGGAAAGGGAGTGAACTTATAAGCACCAAAAAGTCCCTCGACTCACTTCGAACTGAAATGAAAGAACTCAAACAAGAAAGTGAGATAGACAAGAAAGAACTGGAGAGCCGTAGGAGGAGTGCGCAGGCTCTAGATCTGCAAAACGCTGAATTGACTATTCTGCTGAAGAAAGTCAAGGCTATGGGTGAAGCTTACACCAAGAAGGTTGCTGCCGGTGCTGAATTCTATCTCTCTCTAAATCAGAGAGAGAGGAGCCTTGAAACCATGAAGGCAGAACTTCAAGCGGCCCAAGAGTTCTGGTACTTGAATCTACAAGAAGAGAAAAAGGATTTGAGGAGGGAAGTTGAAGCGGAGCTGGAGGCTCGCTTCAGGGCGGTGGAGCCACTGGAGAGGTTGATGCTCTCGGTGAAGGAGAGAGAGAAGCAGTGCGAGTATCTGCTCGAAGACATAAGCATCAAAACAGCCGAACTAGTGGCGCCCTCCATGGGAAAGACCGAGCAGATGCTTCAAGCTGTCTTCAACGCGGCCAACTCACTTCACCAATCCATCTCTGGAAAATCGATCATCCTAACCCCCGGCAATGATGATGCCAAAAAGGGGGAAGGTCAAAGGAAGGATGGAGGAGTTGGAGGTTCTGGAGGAAGTGCAGTTGGAGTGGAGTTGATGTTGGAGGGAGAAAGTGGTGCAGGAGAAGAGGAGGAAGATATAGATGATGAAGCGAGGGCTCTGCGTGCGAAGAAAGGAAAGGTGAAGCTCACGAAGGAGGAGCTTTTGAAGAAGCTCGAGGCGCCCAGCAGGCCAATTGAGGAGAAAATCCTTAGCTCCTCAATCTCTCGTCATCCTCCAGTGGTGGTAATGACTAAGGAACAAAGGGAGAGGCAGATTGCGGAGGATGAAGCCTTGGCATGGTAGATAGAGCATGATTTTGAACTGGGAAGGCTAACTCTTGCAGGTGCTTCAGGTTCCAAAGCACCCGCTTCAGCCGCCGCACCCGCTTCAACTGTCGCGCTCGCTACATCAACTGTAGGAGCCGCTTCATCGGCAATCGTTCCTTCGAGCACTTCAAAAAGGGACATGCCGCCTCCCCCACCACCAAAGCAAACCTTGAAGCGTGCTGCCCCAGATTCGAAAGATGACCCCGCGGCCAAGCGCCAAATGGTCAAACAAGCAGTCGCCTCGAGAGCGGAGAAGCAGGAAAGGAGAAGGACGAGAGGAGAAAACTGGAAGGAGAAGGAGGAAAAGGAGAAGAAGATTAGGGCCAAGCGACTCTAAATCATTGATGGCCGGATTGAGGAACACTTCAGTGAAGTAAAACTCATCCAATCCGCCATCTGCCGAAGTGCCTTCGTTCCCTTCATGCCCGAGGAGTCCGAAGCTTGCGAGACTCAGTCCATTATCGATGCATGCGATGTGACGGGAAGGGAGATGGTCGATTCGGGACGCTACCCTCTTAAGGAGGAGCAAGATCACATCCGCAAGCGTCTAAATGAAAAGAGACCTATCTGGAGCACGGAGTCGAGCAACAAATTCCATGCTGTTATGAAGGAATTAGCCAACAGATCTGAGGAGGAACTGGCAGCTAGGAGAAATGAGCATCCTGATGCACGGGAGATTGAGGAATTCATTCCAAGAGATCTCCGCGACCAGTGGCTACTCTACAAGGAACTCTTCATCAAAGCCTACTATTTCTGGGGAGTAGTGCCACTACAGGATGAGTGCTCTCGGATGAGTGCCCTCAACAACTTCCTATGTGCATACGACGAGAAGATACGGAGGAAAATCTTCACAATGGCTGAGCTTGCAGAGCCCAAATCCCTTATCGTCAAGGTGCCTGAAGTGAGGATGTTTCCAATGCCATTTCTTCCAGGCACAAGGATCCCTGATCGCAGTGTCACAGATGCAGAAGTAAATGAAGCATTCAGACTGGAGAGCGCATGGAGAAGACCAACTGTCCACACTGTTGGATCTTTGGAATTGAATGTGCTATCTGCTTACTTTACTGAAGAGAAAGAAAAGAAGAAAGAGGAGGTGACGGAGGAGAAGAAGAAAGACAAGGAAGAAGCTGCAGGAAACCTCTGAGTTTCAAGCTTCTTGTTTTGGGAACAATGTTCATCAATCTATCCAATTTACTTTCTGTCCCTCTTGTGTTATTTATTAGCTTTATGGATATTTTATCCTTATGCTACAAACTCAAACAAAATTTAACCAAAAAAAAAGGGGAAAGGAACTAAAAGAAAAATCAAACAAAAACTGCAAAGGAAGCAGTCGCTTGAAGTTCCTTCCACGGTTAGATAAACTAGATTTTAATAATCTTAAGTCTTTGGGTTTTGGCATCATCAAAAAGGGGGAAATTGTTGGGAATTGTTAAGAACAACATGTTAAGGGGGAATCTATAAGGGACACTTATTTGTTTTGACTAGATCCCAAAACCCCAAAGCATTTTGTTCCCAAGCGACCCATTTTGATGTAGATAATAGGTTAGAATTTTTCTAAGCCTACTCTGTTAGGATGGCTCTTTATTTTGCTTAGATTATAGGCTTCAAAAGTTCAAGTGAAGGCCACTCGCTTGAGTGTGTTTTTCAAAGCGATGCAAGTCTAGCAAGCCAAAGTGAAGCGTGCCGAAGAACAGCGTAGCGAAGCGAGCGCTACAGTAGATTCAAAGTGAGTCTGCCAAAGCGAAGCGAAGCAAGCGCTACAGTGTAAAGTCAAAGCTAGTCAACGCTAGTCAGCAATTTACAAAGCAGTCACTAGGGAACTTTATTTCCCGAAGCGACTTACTACAGAATGACTACGAAGTGACTCAACTAAAGCGGATGCTACAACTTCAAAGCGAAGCGAGCCACTACCTACCAGAAAGCGACAGCACAATTCCCGCCCATATTTTGAACTCCAGTCAACAAAGAAATCCTCGCATTAATTACGAGATCTCCACGTGTCGAAAGTGGAGTGGAGCTGCGGAGTTGACTGCCAGGCCGACAAAGGCGCCGCAACAGTACTGGCTCGCTCCAGTTACTGTTGAAATTGGAACTTAGCCAATTTCGGCAAAGAGCCAAAACTGCGCATCTGAAAAGCAGCCAGCCTGTGCAAGTACTGTCGAGAGGAGGAGAGACAAGGCCACCAACCAAGCAACGGATCTCGGCCATCCCTCCGCCTATAAATAGTGAAGGATGAAGACGAAGAGAAGCAGAACACTACTTGAGCATTCGAGCGCCCACAGCAAACAAACACTCCCAAGCCTTTGAGCAATCTTCGAGTTTTTGTTTCAAGTGTTCTCCGAGTTTCCAGTTCACCGGAACTCGTCTTCACAACCTTCACACTTAGAGTCTAAGCCCACTTCAAATATCCAAGCTTAGAAGGAGAGCTCTAGCCTACTTTGCATCTACTGTAAAGAGCTCTACATAGTGTGTTCGTCTACCAAAGACCCTAAACTCTGTATGTTAGGTTTTTGAGTCGTCGTTAGGTTGTCTCGATCCAAGGCTCTTCTTTCATCGATTGAAGAAGCCTCGATCATAGAGTTTAGATCCAAGCTTGCACCTACATCGTTTGTGTGAAGCTCGATCGAAGCTAGGCTGTAAGGAGAGCCCGTAATCTCCCTGTCTGTGTTTGACTGAAGCAAGTGAAGCTTCCAGTCTTGTCTAGGTTGTGTAGTGAACCCGTAATCACTACGCCTGTCGTTGGATCCAGGCAAGTGAAGCCCGATCTTGACCAGGCTTTTGAAGAGCCCATAATCTTCAAGTTCTTGAGTGAAGAGAACGGTTGCCGTCGTGCAACAAGTGGACGTAGGAGCTTTATCTCCGAACCACTATAAATCTCTGTGTTGTATCTCTCTAACCCTAATCTCTTTACTGTATTTGATTATCCATTGCACGAGCATCTAAACAAACATAACTTGGATTTTTAATTACTTAGGAAAGATTTTAGCTCACCGAATTTCCGCATACACGAGTAAAGACTCCCTCTTGATCAAGTTCTTACTTCGGTTAAGCAGGCAAGCTACGTACTGTAGATCTAGCTTCAGCTATGTCTTAAGTTTCAAGCGAGCTCTTTACTTGTCACTCTGAGTTAAAGGGAAAAAGTTGAAAAACTTGAAATACGTATTCACCCCCCCCTCGACGTATCTACCCTATTAACGAACCGGGACCAACACCTAGAAATCTCAATCAGAAGGCTATAATATGGACATGCGAAATTTGGTATTTGACAGAGTTTACTGGGTGAAAATAGAATCCGAATTGGGCACCTTAAGCGGTTTCACATTTTCCGGAGTAATCGTACAATCTAGCCTCTATATAGGAGCTAGAATGATGCAAAATTCATCAGATACCGCTCCAAAACATCATTGGGATGATTTGGAATAATAAAATTTAGATCTCATTCCGGAGCGTTTTTGACCAAAACTCTAAGGGGTACCGCTAGGGCGAAATCTCATTTTTTCGGCTCGCCGGGGAGCGTCGGATTTTGCACCTCTGGGGGCCCATAATTATAGCTCTTGGAATAAAATTTCACATGGTAAAGAATTAAATGGATCCGGACGATAACGAATGAGATATGGGCCTTTTTGCCTGCTGCCCTCCCCGTTAGACCCAGATTCCGTTGTGCCCTCACCGTTTTGGCCATAACTAACTCATTTTAGATCCGAATGACCCGATTTTGAAACCCCTAGAAAGCTCATTCGGAAGGATATGATATGGACTTGTGAAATTTGGTATTTGATTGTGTTTACTAGGAGAAAATAGAATCCGAATTGGGCACCTTAAGCGGTTTCTCATTTTCCGGAGTAATCGTACAATCTAGCCTCTATATAGGAGTTAGAATGATGCAAAATTCATCATATACCGCTCCAAAACATCACTGGGATGATTTGGAATAATAAAATTTAGATCTCATTCCGGAGCGTTTTTGACCAAAACTCTAAGGGGTACCACTAGGGCAAAATCTCATTTTTTCGGGCCGCTAGGGATCGTCAGATTTTGCACCTCCGAGGGCCCATAATTATATCTTTTGGAATAAAATTTCACATGGTGAAAGAATGAAATGGATCCGGACGAAAACGAATGAGATATGGGCCTTTTTGCCTGCTGCCCTCCCCGTTCGACCCAGATTCCGTCGTGCCCTCACCGTTTTGGCCATAACTAACTCGTTTTAGATCCGAATGACCCGATTTTGAAACCCCTAGAAAGCTCATTCGGAAGGCTACAATATGGACTTGTGAAATTTGGTATTTGACGGTGTTTATTGGGTGAAAATAGAATCCGAATTGGGCACCTTAAGCGGTTTCTCATTTACCGGAGTAATCGTACAATCTAGCCTCTATATAGGAGTTAGAATGATGTAAATTTCGT
The DNA here is from genome assembly GCA_029379335.1 of Thymus mandschuricus. Taxonomy (NCBI): domain Eukaryota; kingdom Viridiplantae; phylum Streptophyta; class Magnoliopsida; order Lamiales; family Lamiaceae; genus Thymus; species Thymus mandschuricus. Next base: position 55,030,088 of record CM057071.1, read on the forward strand.
AAGATACCGCTCCAAAACATCATTGGGATGATTTGGAATAATAAATTTTAGATCTCATTCCGGAGCGTTTTTGACCAAAACTCTAAGGGGTACCACTAGGGCAAAATCTCATTATTTGGCCCGCCGGGGAGCGTCGGATTTTGCACCTTCGGGGGCCCATAATTATAGCTCTTGGAATAAAATTGCATGACGTGAAAGAATTAAATGGATCCGGACGATAACGAATGAGATATGGGCCTTTTTGCCTGCTGCCCTCCCCGTTCGACCCAGATTCCGTCGAGCCCTCACCGTTTTGGCCATAACTAACTCGTTTTAGATCCGAATGACCCAATTTTGAAACCCATAAAAAGCTCATTCGGAAGGATACAATATGGACTTGCGAAATTTTTTATTTGACGGTGTTTACTGGGTGAAAATAGAATCCGAATTGGGCACCTTAAGCGGTTTCTAATTTTCCGGAGTAATCGTACAATCTAGCCTCTATATAGGAGCTACAATGATGCAAAATTCATCATATACCGCTCCAAAACATCACTGGGATGATTTGGAATAATAAAATTTAGATCTCATTCCAGAGCGTTTTTGACCAAAACACTAAGGGGTACCACTAGGGCGCAATCTCATTTTTTCGGCCCGCCGGGGATCGTCGGATTTTGCACCTTTGGGGGCCCATATTTATAGCCCTTGGAATAAAATTTCACATGGTGAAAGAATGAAATGGATCGGACGATAACGAATGAGATATGGGCCTTTTAGCCTGCTGCCTTCCCCGTTCGACCCAGATTCCGTCGTGCCCTCACCGTTTTGGCCATAACTAACTCGTTTTAGATCCGAATGACCCGATTTTGAAACCCCAAGAAAGCTCAATCGGAAGGCTACGATATGGAATTGTGAAATTTTGTATTTGACGGAGTTTATTGGGTGAAAATAGAATCCAAATTGGGCACCTTAAGCGGTTTCTCATTTTTCGGAGTAATCGTACAATCTAGCCTCTATATAGGAGCTAGAATGATGCAAAATTCATCATATTCCGCTCCAAAATATCACTGGGATGATTTGGATTGATAAAATTTAGATCTCATTCCGGAACGTTTTTGACCAAAACTCTAAGGGGTACCACTTGGGCGAAATCTCATTTTTTCGGCCCGCCGGGGATCGTCGGATTTTGCACCTCCGGGGGCCCATAATTATAGCTCTTGGAATAAATTTCTCATGGTGAAAGAATTAAATGGATCCGGACGATAACGAATGAGATATGGGCCTTTTTGCCTGCTATCCTCCCCGTTCGACCAGATTCCGTTGTGCCCTCACTGTTTGGCCATAACTAACTCGTTTTAGATCGAATGACCCTATTTTAAAACACCTAGAAAGCTCATTCGGAAGGCTACGATATGGACGTGTGAAATTTGGTATTTGACGGAGTTTATTGGGTGAAAATAGAATCCAAAGTGGGCACCTTAAGCGGTTTCTCATTTTTCAGAGTAATCGTACAATCTAGCCTCTATATAAGAGCTAGAATGATGCAAAATTCATCATATTCCGCTCCAAAATATCACTGGGATGATTTGGATTGATAAATTTAGATCTCATTCCGGAGCGTTTTTGACCAAAACTCTAAGGGTTACCACTAGGGCGAAATCTCATTTTTTCGGCCCCCCGGGGATCGTCGGATTTTGCACCTCCGGGGGCCCATAATTATAGCTCTTGGGATAAATTTCTCATGGTGAAAGAATTAAATGGATCCGGACGATAACGAATGAGATATGGGCCTTTTTGCCTGCTGCCCTCTCCGTTCGACCCAGATTCCGTCGTGCCCTCACCGTTTTGGCCATAACTAACTCGTTTTAGATCCAAATTACCCGATTTTGATACCCCTAGAAAGCTCATTCGGAAGACTACAATATGGACTTGTGAAATTTGGGATTTGACGGTGTTTACTGGATGAAAATAGAATCCGAATTGGGCACCTTAAGCGGTTTCTCATTTTCCGGAGTAATCGTACAATCTAGTCTCTATATAGGAGCTAGAATGATGCAAAATTCATCAGATACCGCTCCAAAAAATCATTGGGATGATTTGGAATAATAAAATTTAGATCTCATTCCGGAACGTTTTTGACCAAAACTCTAAGGGGTCCCGCTAGGGCGCAATCTCATTTTTTCGGCTCGCCGGGGAGCGTCAGATTTTGCACCTCCGGGGGCCCATAATTATAGCTCTTGGAATAAAATTTCACATGGTGAAAGAATGAAATTGATCCGGACGATAACGAATGAGATATGGGCCTTTTTGCCTGCTGCCCTCCCCGTTCGACCCAGATTCCGTCGTGCCCTCACCGTTTTGGCCATAACTAACTCGTTTTAGATCCAAATGACCCGATTTTGTAACCCCTAGAAATCTCAATCAGAAGGCTATAATATGGACATGCGAAATTTGGTATTTGACAGAGTTTACTGGGTGAAAATAGAATCCGAATTGGGCACCTTAAGCGGTTTCTCATTTTCCGGAGTGATCGTACAATCTAGCCTCTATATAGGAGCTATCATGATGCAAAATTCATCAGATACCGCTCCAAAACATCATTGGGATGATTTGGAAAAATAAAATTTAGATCTCATTCCGGAGCGTTTTTGACCAAAACTCTAAGGGGTACCGCTAGGGCGAAATCTCATTTTTTTGGCTCGCCGGGGAGCGTTGGATTTTGCACCTCCGGGGGCCCATAATTATAGCTCTTGGAATAAAATTTCACATGGTGAAAGAATGAAATGGATCCGGACGATAACGAATGAGATATAGGCCTTTTTGCCTGCTGCCCTCCCCGTTAGACCCAGATTCCGTTGTGCCCTCACCGTTTTGGCCATAACTAACTCGTTTTAGATCCGAATGACCCGATTTTGAAACCCCTAGAAAGCTCATTCGGAAGGCTACGATATGGACTTGTGAAATTTGGTATTTGATTGTGTTTACTAGGTGAAAATAGAATCCGAATTGGGCACCTTAAGCGGTTTCTCATTTTCCGGAGTAATCGTACAATCTAGCCTCTATATAGGAGCTAGAATGATGCAAAATTCATCATATACCGCTCCAAAACATCACTGGGATGATTTGGAATAATAAAATTTTGATCTCATTCCGGAGCGTTTTTGACCAAAACTCTAAGGGGTACCCCTAGGGCGAAATCTCATTTTTTCGGCCCGCCAGGGATCGTCGGATTACGCACCTCCGAGGGCCCATAATTATAGCTCTTGGAATAAAATTTCATGACGTGAAAGAATTAAATGGATCCGGACGATAACGAATGAGATATGGGCCTTTTTGCCTGCTGCCCTCCCCGTTCGACCTAGATTCCGTCGTGCCCCCACCGTTTTGGCCATAACTAACTCGTTTTAGATCCAAATTACCCGATTTTGAAACCCCTAGAAAGCACATTCGGAAGGCTACAATATGGACTTGCGAAATTTTGTATTTGACGGTGTTTACTGGGTGAAAATAGAATCCGAATTTGGCACCTTAAGCGGTTTCTCATTTTACGGAGTAATCGTACAATCTAGCCTCTATATACGAGCTAGAATGATGCAAAATTCATCATATACCACTCCAAAACATCACTGGGATGATTTGGAATAATAAAATTTAGATCTCATTCCGGAGCGTTTTTGACCAAAACACTAAGGGGGTACCACTAGGGCAAAATCTCATTTTTTCGGCCCGCCGGGGATCGTCGGATTTTGCATCTCTGGGGGCCCATAAATATAGCTCTTGGAATAAAATTTCACATGGTGAAAGAATTAAAAGGATCCGGACGATAACGAATGAGATATGGGCCTTTTTGCCTGCTGTCCTCCCCGTTCGACCCAGATTCCGTTGTGCCCTCACCGTTTTGGCCATAACTAACTCGTTTTAGATCCGAATGACCCTATTTTAAAACCCCTAGAAAGCTCATTCGGAAGGCTACGATATGGACTTGTGAAATTTGGTATTTGACGGAGTTTATTGGGTGAAAATAGAATCCAAATTGGGCCCCTTAAGAGGTTTCCCATTTTTCGGAGTAGTCGTACAATCTAGCCTCTATATAGGAGCTAGAATGATGCAAAATTCATCATATTCCGCTCCAAAATATCATTGGGATGATTTGGATTGATAAAATTTAGATCTCATTCCGGAGCGTTATTGACCAAAACTCTAAGGGGTACCACTAGGGCGAAATCTCATTTTTTCGGCCCGCCGGGGATCGTCGGATTTTGCACCTCCGGGGTCCCATAATTATAGCTCTTGGAATAAAATTTCATATGGAGAAAGAATGAAATGGATCCGGACGATAACGAATGAGATATGGGCCTTTTTGCCTGCTGCCCTCCCCGTTCGACCCAGATTCCGTCGTGCCCTCACCGTTTTGGCCATAACTAACTCGTTTTAGATCCAAATTACCCGAATGTGAAACCCCTAGAAATCTCAATCAGAAGGCTATAATATGGACATGCGAAATTTGGTATTTGACAGAGTTTACTGGGTGAAAATAGAATCCGAATTGGGCACCTTAAGCGGTTTCTCATTTTCCGGAGTAATCGTACAATCTAGCCTTTATATAGGAGCTAGAATGATGCAAAATTCATCAGATACCGCTCCAAAACATCATTGGGATGATTTGGAATAATAAAATTTAGATCTCATTCCGGAGCGTTTTTGACCAAAACTCTAAGGGGTACCGCTAGGGCGAAATCTCATTTTTTCGGCTCGCCGGGGAGCGTCGGATTTTGCACCTCCGGGGGCCCATAATTATAGCTCTTGGAATAAAATTTCAAATGGTGAAAGAATTAAATGGATCCGGACGATAACGAATGAGATATGGGCCTTTTTGCCTGCTGCCCTCCCCGTTAGACCTAGATTCCGTTGTGCCCTCACCGTTTTGGCCATAACGAACTCGTTTTAGATCCGAATGACCCGATTTTGAAACCCCTAGAAAGCTCATTCGGAAGGCTACGATATGGACTTGTGAAATTATGTATTTGATTGTGTTTACTAGGTGAAAATAGAATCCGAATTGGGCACCTTAAGCGGTTTCTCATTTTCCGGAGTAATCGTACAATCTAGCCTCTATATAGGAGCTAGAATGATGCAAAATTCATCAGATACCGCTCCAAAACATCATTGGGATGATTTGGAAAAATAAAATTTAGATCACATTCCGGAGCGTTTTTGACCAAAACTCTAAGGGGTACCGCTAGGGTGAAATCTCATTTTTTTGGCTCGCTGGGGAGCGTCGGATTTTGCACCTCCGGGGGCCCATAATTATAGCTCTTGGAATAAAATTTCACATGGTGAAAGAATGAAATGGATCCGGACGATAACGAATGAGATATGGGCCTTTTTGCCTGCTGCCCTCCCCGTTAGACCCAGATTCCGTTGTGCCCTCACCGTTTTGGCCATAACTAACTCGTTTTAGATCCGAATGACCCGATTTTGAAACCCCTAGAAAGCTCATTCGGAAGGCTACGATATGGACTTGTGAAATTTGGTATTTGATTGTGTTTACTAGGTGAAAATAGAATCCGAATTGGGCACCTTAAGCGGTTTCTCATTTTCCGGAGTAATCGTACAATCTAGCCTCTATATAGGAGCTAGAATGATGCAAAATTCATCATATACCGCTCCAAAACATCACTGGGATGATTTGGAATAATAAAATTTTGATCTCATTCCGGAGCGTTTTTGACCAAAACTCTAAGGGGTACCCCTAGGGCGAAATCTCATTTTTTCGGCCCGCAGGGATCGTCGGATTACGCACCTCCGAGGGCCCATAATTATAGCTCTTGGAATAAAATTTCATGACGTGAAAGAATTAAATGGATCCGGACGATAACGAATGAGATATGGGCCTTTTTGCCTGCTGCCTTCCCCGTTCGACCCAGATTCCGTCGTGCCCCCACCGTTTTGGCCATAACTAACTCGTTTTAGATCCAAATTACCCGATTTTGAAACCCCTAGAAAGCTCATTCGGAAGGCTACAATATGGACTTGCAAAATTTTGTATTTGACGGTGTTTACTGGGTGAAAATAGAATCCGAATTTGGCACCTTAAGCGGTTTCTCATTTTACGGAGTAATCGTACAATCTAGCCTCTATATACGAGCTAGAATGATGCAAAATTCATCATATACCGCTCCAAAACATCACTGGGATGATTTGGAATAATAAAATTTAGATCTCATTCCGGAGCGTTTTTGACCAAAACACTAAGGGGGTACCACTAGGGCAAAATCTCATTTTTTCGGCCCGCCGGGGATCGTCGGATTTTGCATCTCCGGGGGCCCATAAATATAGCTCTTGGAATAAAATTTCACATGGTGAAAGAATTAAAAGGATCCGGACGATAACGAATGAGATATGGGCCTTTTTGCCTGCTGTCCTCCCCGTTCGACCCAGATTCCGTTGTGCCCTCACCGTTTTGGCCATAACTAACTCGTTTTAGATCCGAATGACCCTATTTTAAAACCCCTAGAAAGCTCATTCGGAAGGCTACGATATGGACTTGTGAAATTTGGTATTTGACGGAGTTTATTGGGTGAAAATAGAATCCAAATTGGGCACCTTAAGCGGTTTCCCATTTTTCGGAGTAGTCGTACAATCTAGCCTCTATATAGGAGCTAGAATGATGCAAAATTCATCATATTCCGCTCCAAAATACCATTGGGATGATTTGGATTGATAAAATTTAGATATCATTCCGGAGCGTTTTTGACCAAAACTCTAAGGGGTACCACTAGGGCGAAATCTCATTTTTTCGGCCCGCCGGGGATCGTCGGATTTTGCACCTCCGGGGGCCCATAATTATAGCTCTTGGAATAAAATTTAACATGGAGAAAGAATGAAATGGATCCGGACGATAACGAATGAGATATGGGCCTTTTTGCCTGCTGTCCTCCCCGTTCGACCCAGATTCCGTCGTGCCCTCACCGTTTTAGCCATAACTAACTCGTTTTAGATCCAAATTACCCGATTTTGAAACCCCTAGAAATCTCAATCAGAAGGCTATAATATGGACATGCGAAATTTGGTATTTGACAGAGTTTACTGGGTGAAAATAGAATCCGAATTGGGCACCTTAAGCGGTTTCTCATTTTCCGGAGTAATCGTACAATCTAGCCTCTATATAGGAGGTAGAATGATGCAAAATTCATCAGATACCGCTCCAAAACATCATTGGGTTGATTTGGAATAATAAAATTTAGATCTCATTCCGGAGCGTTTTTTACCAAAACTCTAAGGGGTACCGCTAGGGCGAAATCTCATTTTTTCGGCCCGCCAGGGATCATCGGATTTTGCACCTCCGAGGGCCCATAATTATAGCTCTTGGAATAAAATTTCACATGGTGAAAGAATGAAATGGATCCGGACGATAACGAATGAGATATGGGCCTTTTGCCTGCTGCCCTCCCCGTTCGACCCAGATTCAGTCGTGCCCTCACCGTTTTGGCCATAACTAACTCGTTTTAGATCCAAATTACCCGATTTTGAAACCCCTAGAAAGCTCATTCGGAAGGTTACAATATGGACTTGCGAAATATGGGATTTGACAGTGTTTACTGGATGAAAATAGAATCCGAATTGGGCACCTTAAGCGGTTTCTCATTTTCCGGAGTAATCGTACAATCTAGCCTCTATATAGGAGCTAGAATGATGCAAAATTCATCAGATACCGCTCCAAAAAATCATTGGGATGATTTGGAATAATAAAATTTAGATCTCATTTCGGAACGTTTTTGACCAAAACTCTAAGGGGTCGTCCCGCTAGGGCGAAATCTCATTTTTTCAGCTCGCCGGGGAGCGTCAGATTTTGCACCTCCGGGGGCCCATAATTATAGCTCTTGGAATAAAATTTCACATGGTGAAAGTATGAAATTGATCCGGACGATAACAAATGAGATATGGGCCTTTTTGCCTGCTGCCCTCCCCGTTCGACCCAGATTCCGTCGAGCCTCACCGTTTTGGCCATAACTAACTCGTTTTAGATCCAAATGACCCGATTTTGAAACCCCTAGAAATCTCAATCAGAAGGCTATAATATGGACATGCGAAATTTGGTATTTGACAGAGTTTACTGGGTGAAAATAGAATCCAAATTGGGCACCTTAAGCGGTTTCTCATTTTCCGGAGTAATCGTACAATCTAGCCTCTATATAGGAGCTAGAATGATGCAAAATTCATCAGATACCGCTCCAAAACATCATTGGGATGATTTGGAATAATAAAATTTAGATCTCATTCCGGAGCGTTTTTGACCAAAACTCTAAGGGGTACCGCTAGGCCGAAATCTCATTTTTTCGGCTCGCCGGGGAGCGTCGGATTTTGCACCTCCGGGGGCCCATAATTATAGCTCTTGGAATAAAATTTCACATGGTGAAAGAATTAAATGGATCTGGACGATAACGAATGAGATATGGGCCTTTTTGCCTGCTGCCCTCCCCGTAAGACCCAGATTCCGTTGTGCCCTCACCATTTTGGCCATAACTAACTCGTTTTAGATCCGAATGACCCAATTTTGAAACCCTCAAGAAAGCTTATTCGGAAGTCTACGATATGGACTTGTGAAATTTGGTATTTGATTGTGTTTACTAGGTGAAAATAGAATCCGAATTGGGCACCTTAAGCGGTTTCTCATTTTCCGGAGTAATCGTACAATCTAGCCTCTATATAGGAGCTAGAATGATGCAAAATTCATCATATACCGCTCCAAAACATCACTGGGATGATTTGGAATAATAAAATTTAGATCTCATTCCGGAGCGTTTTTGACCAAAACTCTAAGGGGTACCACTAGGGCGAAATCTCATTTTTTCAGCCCGCCAGGGATCGTCGGATTTTGCACCTCCGAGGGCTCATAATTATAGCTCTTGGAATAAAATTTCACATGGTGAAAGAATGAAATGGATCCGGACGATAACGAATGAGATATGGGCCTTTTTGCCTGCTGCCCTCCCCGTTCGACCCAGATTCCGTCGTGCCCTCTCCGTTTTGGCCATAACTAACTCGTTTTAGATCCAAATTACCCGATTTTGAAACCCCTAGAAAGCTCATTCGGAAGGCTACAATATGGACTTGCCAAATTTTGTATTTGACGGTGATATAGGTGAAATTTACCTTGTTTTCATAGCCAAAAAGAGTCGATTTTGTGTCTCGATTTTATAGTATTGTCTATGTTTTATATGGTTTTTAGTATATGGGACAATATTATGCTTGTAGGTGTTTTTCTGTGTTTTCAGGCATAAATTGATGATAAATCGATGATAAAACCCCGAGACGAGAAAAGGAGTGAAGATCGAAGCTGAAAATTCAAGATTTGAGTTCGAGTGAAGGCCTCTCGATCGACCTCTCGATCAAGAGAGGTGTCGAGAGGTGCCTTCTGCCGCAGCTTTCGATCGAGAGCAAAAATGATACCCTCTCGATCGACCTCTCGATCGAGAGGTCTGTCGAGAGGTGTCCAGCCGGGAATTTTTCTCCTTATTTAATTTGACTCCTTTTTGGTCTAGGTTTTCCTTATGTAAATTTCTCCTATATATACTCCTAGTCTAGCATTGTAAACCCTAACACCTTATTATCTAGCACCTTATTATTTTACATACTTTCTAGCACACTTTTATTTTAGAGTTTTGTATTCAACATTGGAGCTTTTCAAGTTTATTCAAGATTCAAGTTTTGAAGTTCTTCGTGTTCAAGATTCAATTCCAAGTTTTCCTTACTCTTACTTTTTAATTATGTTCATTCAATCTTTTGTGTTCATGTCTACTTTAATTATGTCTAGCTAAATTCCTTAGTTGATTTTAGGGATTGAATCCCTAATTGAATTTATGTAAGTGTTTTTGTTTACAATTAGCCTTCCAATCTAGATGCATGTTTCATGGTGCTTATTCTCATGCATAGTTAATTGGCCATTAATTGTGTATGCATAATTATGTGTTTATGCCTTAATTGGATAATTGCATAATAGATCTCATGAAAACATGATATAATAGTTTGATTTTCTTGATTGATAATTGAATTGTTATATGTTCATATATAATTGATTTGGTGTCTTAGTTGAACCTAGTTGATTATATTATTGGTACTTGTTCTATTTTGCACTTGATTCGATTCTTACAATTCGAAAGAATATTAGGATCTGTTGGGAATTGTTAAGGACTAAATTGTTAAGGGGGAACTTCATGGGACATTTGATAAATGAAGTCACTTGTTTTGATTAGATCCCAAAACCCCAAGCGTCCTTTTCCCAAGCGACCCATTTTGATGTAGTTAATAGGTTAGAATTTTTCTAAGCCTACACTGTTAGGATGGCTCTTTTATTTTGCTTAGATTAGGCTTCAAAAGTTCAAGTGAAGGCCACTCGCTTGAGTGTGTTTTCCAAAGTGAAGCAAGTCAAGCAAGCTGAAGTGAAGCGTGCCGAAGAATAGCGAAGCGAAGCGATCGCTACAGTAGATTCAAAGTGAGTCTGCCAAAGTGAAGCGAAGCGAGCGCTACAGTTCAAAGCAAAGCGAAGCGAAGCGAGCGCTACAGTGGAATCAAGTGATCCCGCTAAAGCAAAGCGAAGCGTGCGCTACAAAGAAAAGCCGAAGCGAGTCAACACGAGTCAACACATTATTTAGTAGAGTCACGGGAAATTTATCTCTCAAGTGACTCACTACAAATTTGACTGTGAAGCGACTCACTTCAGAGCGGCCACTACAACTTCAAAGCGAAGCGAGCCACTACCTACCAGAAAGCGACAGCACAAATTCCCGCTCCGAATTTGAACTCCAGTCAACTAGAGATCTCCGCATTAATTACGAGATCTCCACGTGTCGAAAGCGGAGAGGAGCAGAGGAGTTGACTGCCAGGCCGACAAAGGCGCCGCAACAGTACTGGGTCGCTCCAGTTACTGTTACACTTGGAAGTTAGCCAATTTTGGCAAAATGCCAAAACTGCGCGTCTGCAAAAGCTTCTGCCTGCGCAAGTACTGTCGAGAGGAGGAGGGACAAGGCCACCAACCAAGCAACGGATCTTAGCCAACCCTCCGCCTATAAATAGTGAAGGATGAAGACGTGAAGAAGCAGAACACTACTTGAGCATTCGAGCGCATACAGCAAACAAACACTCCCAGCTTTCATAGCAATCTTCGAGTCTTTGTTTTCAAGTGTTCTCTGAGTTTCCAGTTCATCGGAACTCGTCTTCACAGCCTTCACACTTAGATTCTAAGCCCACTTCAAATATCCAAGCTTAGAAGAAGAACTCTAGCCAATCTTTGCATTCACTGTAAAGAGTTCTTCATAGTGTGTCGTCAACCAAAAACCCTAAACTTCGTCTGTTAGGTTTTGAGTGTTGTCGTTAGGTTGTCCAGATCCAAGGCCCTTCTTTCATCGATTGAAGAAGCCTCGATCGTAGAGTTGAGATCCAAGCTTACACTTACATCGTTTGTGTAAAGCTCGATCGAAGCTAGGCTGTAAGGAGAGCCCGTAATCTCCCTGTCTGTCTGACTGAAGCGAGTGAAGCTTCCAGTCTTTGTTAGGTTTGTGTAGTGAACCCGCAATCACTACGTCTGTCGTTTGATCTAGGCAAGTGAAGCCCGATCCCGACCAGGTTTTTGAAGGACCCGTAACCTTCAAGTTCTTGAGTGAAAAGAACAGTTGCCGTCGTGCAACAAAGTGGACGTAGGAGCGTTATCTCCGAACCACTATAAATCTCTGTGTCGTATCTCTCTTACCTTAATCTCTTTACAGTATTCGATTATCCATTGCACGTGCATATAAACAAACTTAACTTGGATTTTCAATTACTTGGGAAAGATTATAGCTCACCAAATTCCGCACAAAGAGTAAAGTCTCACTCTTGATCAAGCTCTAAGCTTAGGTCTAGAGATTCGTGATTGCTTTTGATCTAGCCCTCGGCTAGGTCTTAGTATTTCCAAAGAGCACTTTACTTTATACTCTGAGTTAAGGAATTGAAGTTGAAAAACTTCAAAATACGTATTCACCCCCCCCCCCCTCTACGTATTTTTCCTATAGCAAACCGGGACCAACAAGTGGTATCAGAGCAGCGGTTCTTTCGAGCCTCTGCTTTGCATATCCGAAGTGAGTCCCCACTCACTTCACGTTGTCTCACTGAACCGGATCCTATTTCCTAAGTGCATCAAAACCTCACCCACGCATATTGCATTTACTGCTGATAGTTTGCTATGTCTACATACAGTGCATCAAATCTTCCACAGTTCTCGATCGAAGGATACGAGATATGGAGTTTCCGAGTCGAGAGCTTTCTATGCTCAATCCACAACCGGATGTGGGAAGTCATTGAGGACGGACCAATCGAAATCAAGAAAGCCATATCTGTGGAGGTTCCAGCCGCTGAAGGTCGTCCAGCCCACGTTCGACAACAGTACGTGGAGAAGGATAAGGATGAGTATACTCCAAATGACTTCAAAATTGCCAACCTCGACAAGATTGCACGCCACACGATGCAAAGCACCGTGTCAGACGCCTACCTTCCAAGGATTAGGAAGTGCGCAACAGCAAAGGAAATGTGGGAATCTCTAGCCCTCATTTCTCAAGGAACAGACAAAATCAAGGAAAACAAGCTCGCCGTTCAGATGCGGGAGTTTGAAAATCTGGTGATGAAGTCCGGAGAATCCATCGACGCCTTCGAGCTGAGAGTTACCAACATTACTGCAACTCTCAACTCGCTTGGGAAGGAACTCACAGACAAGGAAGTAAATCTGAAAATAGTCCGTGCTCTCACAAGGAAGTGGCAGACCATGAAGGAGCTATATCTAGCTACCAAGGATCTAACGAAGCTCACGCCAGAAGTGCTGTTCTCCGAGCTCAAAGCTCACGAGTTTGATCTGAATCGAATGAGCCTCGACGACGAGGATGAAGCGCCCACTACGTCAAAAGGAGTAGCGTTCAAAGCTGCCGAAGGGCCAAGCGAGCAGTCGCTAGCCAAGATGACGAGAGAAGAATTGGAAGAACACATTGCATTCTTATCCAAGAACTTCAACAAGATGAACTCTCGAGTGGGCAAGTATAAAAGATTCTACAAGCAGTACAAAGGGAGGAGCACTGATGCTCGAGAAGGAAAAGGAAAGAGAGAAGAGACGACCAAGCCGATCCCGCGCGACATGATGGAAGTGGAGTGTTACCACTGCCACAAGATGGGCCACTACAAATCCGATTGCCCAAAGCTAAGTGCCAAAGAGCGCGAAGAATTGAAGGCCAAGAGGGATGCCCCAAGGCGAGCACTCGTAGCGAGTGAAGTGCCGGTCGCTACAACTGAAGATCCACCAAGCGACTCAGATGCATTCACAGATCCAAATTCCAGTGATGGTGAGGATCTTGGATTTATGGCGCTCACCGATGAAGAAACAGGAGAGGTATTCTTCTATCCTTCAATCACTTCAATTACACTAGCACACACTGTCAATGAGGAAGAACAATCCTCTACATGGAGTGAGTTGTTTGACAAACACCAGAAATTGTCAAGCGACCACGAAGTGGTAAAACAAGCTCTGTCTCGAAGCGAAAAGGAGAACCGAAAGCTAGCCCGTGAGCTTGACGAAGTCAAACTTAATTTAAGGGCTATGACTAGTAAGTTCGAGGATCTCTTCGCTAGACATCAAAGCTTGGAGGGAAGGTATGAAACCCAGTCCACTCTAGTTGCCAATTTGAATAAAGCATCATACGCTAGACAGGCACTAGAGAGTTCTCTTCTACCTTTGGTAGAAAGGGAGGACTTGGATATGAGGGTGGACCTTCCAAGCCAACTGTCTTTGTTGGTGCTTCAAACATGACACCATCAGTCACTTTGGAAATGCCCACTGCATCCAAAGCGACCACTAACAAAGACAAAGGCAAAATGGCTGAGAACCCTAAAAAGAAGCCAATGAAGATGTCTATATCTTTAAGGACTGAATCTAAGGGTAAGCAAAATACAACTATCCCTAGCACTCACAATGCTAAAGACTACCAATCCAAAGGTAAAGGGAAACCAGTTGTAGCTTCTAAGCCTCAAGCCATGACACGAGAGACAAAGGATCTCCCTTTCAAGAAAAGGAGTAATGTCTATGTGTCACGTTATCCGGACTGGAGATGGTCCAACCGGACTAACGTTGAGGGGGAAGAATTCGAAGCACCAAAGAGGCCGCTTCGAACCTCCAAGGTTACTCAAGCGAGTCAGGGTCAAAACCCTAGTTGGACCGCTTCGAGGAAACCAAGCGAGCCGCTTCAACAGACTAGAAACCCTAAATTAGTCTCTAAACCCAGAGCTAATCCGAAGCGAGTCGCTTCAGGATATAAGCAAAGTGGGAAGAGCATAGGTAGGACTGAAGCGAGCCGCTACCCCTCTTGCACACACTGTTGCACGTGTGAAGCTGCTTCTAGGCAGTACACCAAGTTTTCGAAGGTCGAGAAGCCCAAGACACAAGCTTCATCTCAAAAGAGAGTGAAGCAAGTGTGGGTACCTAAGGGAACTAACCTGCAAGGACCCAAACTGATTTGGGTACCAAAATCTGTCTAATTGCAGGTGAGCGCCGTGGATCCCATGCCAAGTGAGGGTCAACTAGTTTGGTATTTGGACAGTGGATGTTCAAGACACATGACTGGCATGAAAGCTCTACTTCACAACTACATAGAGAAGAAGGGTCCACACGTAACCTTTGGTGACAACTCTCGAGGAAGCACCAGGGGATACGACGCACTGAAAATTGGAAAGCTCACAATTGAAGAAGTCTCCTATGTGGAAGGACTCAAGCACAACCTGTTATCTATTTCACAATTTTGTGATAAAGGGTACAGGGTGGAGTTCATCTCCAACAAGTGCATTGTGAAAAGCAAACTCACATCCCAGATTGTGCTCACTGGAATTAGACAAAGGAATGTCTACATAGCACAATGGGACAGCTGCAAGGAGGAAACTTGTCTAGTGGCAAGAAGTGCTACAGAAATTGGATGGCTATGGCACAGACGCTTGAACCACCTCAATTTCAAAGCTATCAATCGCTTAGCTCGAAAAGGTTTGGTGCAAGGCATACCGAATGAAGTCTTCATCAAAGACCATCCATGCTCACCATGCCAACGAGGGAAGCAGACGAAGAAGCACTTCGCCAGTCTCGAAGAAGCCTCATCAAAGCGAGTGCTCGAGCTGCTTCACATGGATCTGTTTGGTCCAGTTACTCCAGTTAGTGTAAATGGAAGGAAGTACACTCTAGTTGTAGTCGACGATTTCTCTCGCTACACTTGGGTTGTATTTCTATTCAGCAAGAAGGAGACACTGACCAAACTGCCACAACTGCTCAAGCGATTGGCGGTGGAAAAGAATCAAGCTATAGTGACCATTCGCTCCGACAAAGGCACAGAGTTCCTGAACTCTACAATTGAAGCGTACTGCACAGAGCATGGCATAGCACATCAAACTTCTTCAGCACGCACTCCTCAGCAGAATGGAGTTGCTGAAAGAAGGAATCGAATCATCAAAGAAGCCGTTCGCACCATGATTGCTGACTCGAAGCTTCCGATGAAGTATTGGGCTGAAGCTGCCAACACGGCGTGCTACACACAGAATCGGACGCTTCTCAACAAACGGCACGACAAAACACCATATGAAATATGGACAGGGAGAATTCCTAACATATCTTATTTCCATATTTTTGGTTGTAGGGTCTTCATTCACAACAATGGGAAGTCACAGTTGAAAGCCTTTGAAAGCAAAGCAGATGAAGGAGTATTCTTAGGATACTCTACATCTAGCAAAGCCTACAGAGTATTCAACTATAAAACCCTAATTGTGGAAGAATCACCCCATGTCGTATTTGATGAATCTTCTTTAAGTCTTCCACAGGAACAGGCCCAAGCGAATGAAAAGGATCAAAGCAAGGAACCCTCAAATCAACTCACCTGGGACGTGCTTGATGAAGATGATGAGATCAAGGACTCAAGCGAGCAGGATCCCAAAGGAGAAGTCGAAGCTGCCCCCAAGATTCCTGAAGCTAGTGCAGGCCAAGCACCCAATCGAGTCGCTTCAGACGGTGAAGCGAGCGACAAGGAAGCGGATGAAGATGAAGCTGGCGGATCAAAGCGAGCGTGGCTCAAGGATCACTCACCTAGCCAAATCATTGGAGATCCATCCAAGGGTGTAGTGACCAGAAGTCAAGTGTTTGGAGAAAGTGCCATGTTCAGTTGCTTTCTCTCAAACATTGAGCCATCAAGCGTGGAGGAAGCCCTAGCCGATTCTAACTGGGTGATCGCCATGCAAGAAGAGCTGAATCAGTTCACCAGGAACGACATATGGTACCTCGTGGATCGTCCCAAGTTTCAGCATGTTATTGGCACCAAGTGGGTGTTCAAGAACAAGACGGACGAGGACCACAACGTAGTGAGGAACAAGGCGCGACTAGTTGCCAAAGGCTACTGCCAAGAGGAAGGAATCGACTTTGACGAGACCTTCGCTCCAGTGGCACGTCTTGAAGCGATCCGTTTATTTCTAGCCTATGCAGCGGCCAAGAAATTCAAAGTGTACCAAATGGATGTGAAGAGCGCATTCCTCAACGGTGAGCTCAAGGAAGAAGTGTATGTGGAGCAGCCACCGGGTTTCGAGCAGGGAGATAAAGTGTATCGCTTGAAGAAAGCCCTGTATGGGTTGAAGCAAGCTCCCAGAGCTTGGTATGATACATTATCTCAATTCCTAGTGGAAAATGGATTCCAAAAGGGAAAGATAGATCGGACTCTCTTCACCATAAATCATGGAGATGATATGCTATGGGTCCAGATCTACGTGGACGACATCATATTTGGGTCACCAAACCAGTCGCTTAGCGAGAAGTTTGGAGAGCTAATGAAGACCAAGTATGAGATGTCGATGATTGGCTTGATGAGTTGCTTTCTAGGTCTTCAAGTGAAGCAGCAGGATAATGGAATTTTCATCAACCAAGCGAAGTACACTAGAGATATGCTTGCCAAGTTTGGTGTTCAACATGCTAAAGCTGTGAAGATTCCTATGAATACCAACTGGAAGATGGAGCCAGACGAAGGAGGAAAATCTGTAGATCCTACAGATTATCGTGCCCTAATTGGGTCACTTCTCTATCTCACTGCAAGTAGGCCAGATATTGCTTTTGCAGTCGGAGTCTGCGCTCGCTTCCAAAGCAATCCCAAACACAGCCATCTTGAAGCTGCCAAGAGAATTCTTCGATATTTAAAGGGCACTGTCAACATGGGGCTGTGGTATCCAGCGGAGGACAATTTGGAGCTCACTGGATATTCCGATGCGGACTATGGAGGTTGCAAAGTTGATAGGAAATCAACGTCGGGCACATGTCAGTTCTTGGGAAGCAAGCTAATCTCATGGTTCTCAAAGAAGCAAACAAGCGTAGCCACTTCAACAACGGAAGCTGAATATATGGCCGCTGGAAGCTGCTGTTCTCAAATTCTTTGGCTTCGTCAACAATTGAAGGACTACAAAGTTGAAGCGAATGAAATTCCGATCTTCTGCGACAACAACAGTGCCATATGTATCTCGCAGAATCCAGTGCTTCACACCAGGTGCAAGCATGTGGAAATTCGACATCATTTCATTCGTGATCATGTCGAGAAAAAGGATATCAAGCTCGAGAAAATTCATACCGATCTCCAGCGAGCAGATATCCTCACCAAGCCTCTAGCTGAGTCTCGTTTCAACCAGCTATGCATGGAATTAGGGTTATTAGACCCTGGTGAAGAATGCTAGTTCCAGGATGCACGAAGGAGTGTTCGCTTGTTCTCTTGAGCGTCACTCGCTTCGGATCTTCACCAACTCAAGCGAGCCTCTTCAAATCTCACTCGCTTGAAGAAACTGAAGTAAGGTGGAGAAAGGTGGAGTATTGGAAGAAGTTCCCTACCAACTTATTGGAATTGTTAAGTATATGGTTAAGGGGGAACTAATGCTTCTCTCGGAGCAAGCTACTTCCAAAGCGAGCAAGAATGCTGCAATCTTGAATTCTGCATTGCTTCAATTTGCCCTAGCTTGGGTCAAAGCGAACCAACTGCAGATTCATTCTTTAGAATGTAGGAAAGCTTGAAGGTTTACCTTTTTATACAAAAGGTTGCAGGGCTGGTGACATGCTTCTGCGTAAAATACGAGATTGTCTTGTCAGAGCATTCTCATTGTCATCCTGTCCATTTCTGCTCTGAGATAAGGACTTGTACTCATCCCCCATTCGTCGTGAATAAGTACACTTACGTGATGCTCCCTTCGGGTTGTAGTAAGCTTGTGTACTTTATTCATTTTCTCCCTCATTCACTTCGATGGAGGACTCTCTAATTCGTAGAGGAAGATGAATGCCATGAAGATGAATGCATGAAGATCTAACTCAACGTGTAGCATTCAACATGTGGTAACTAATTCAAGTGAAGTCTTCAATTTGTGGTATCAATCTCCTACGAAGTGAGATTGACTGGTAAGTGTTTCAATTTTAAGTACACTAAGTGAGCCGAAGCGTGCTAGAAACCTTCACTCACTACGTGGAAAATATGAAATGAATCTGACACAAATACAAAGAGGAAAACACTCTTGTTTATCCTCGAAGTATGTAAGTCAGAAACATTTTAAAATTAAGCAAAGAGATTCAATTTCTTATTCCAGTCGCTTCAAATGGCCAAGCGAGTGCTTCGTCACTCAAAGCTAGCCATCGCAAGCGAGTGCAGAACAGTCACTCAAGCGAATGCCTCTCAAGCGAGTCAAGGCGTAGCGGCCCAACTCGAAGCGAGTATGAGCTGTCTGTACTCGAGTGCAATTTTACTTTCTGCTGTGCATTTAATACAGGTGCAGGAACGACGGAAATAACGGGCGCGTGTTCACACACTTGAATTTGAAGCGGGAAAAGGCAGAGAAGATCCAGCCGTCGAATCTCAACAGGCCCCAATCTGGAGCCTTTCGATCAAAGCCGTATACGACAAGCCAACCAAAGAAGGCCACGTGGCGACGCCGAGCAAGTGGCGGTTCACTTTTACTGTGATGACGCCGGACACGTCAGATCCATCACCGCACGTCCGCCGCCTACCTACAGGATTTTCGGTGTTATTACCGTCCTACCCCTGCCACGTCAGCCATAACCTATTCTATATATATGGGACGAGGCAGAACTGCAAACCTTTCACAGCCTTCTAAATTTGCCATTCTCGTGTTAGATCTGCAATTACTCTGCAACTCACGAGTCTCAACCCTTTCTACTTCATTGTTAAAATTTTCTTCAAGATTTTTCAAAATCCACCATGGGCAAGAAGAAGAATACCGAGACGATGGAGGAGTTTCTCGTGGAGGTCGACAAACACATTAATGTCGAGCCTCATCTCGATCCAGCCATCATCGAGAGGAATGGATTTCTCCGTAGGGCCATGACCAAGGCCGGCCTATGGAAGTTTGTGACGGCGGTCCCGTCAAAGATTCTGGCCAAAGCCGTCGGTGAGCTCCTGCTAAATTTGAGGAAGGAGCAGAACATATCCTCTTTCACCGATCCACAGACGAGGAGGCCAGTGGAGGTGGACATGAACGAGCTGATCGGTACGTTCAACTTGCCGAGAGAAGGAGGAGACTCATTACTGGATTTGGGTCTCTCGGCCGGAGTTCAGTACGGTCGTTTTGCAACCGCCGAAGCCGATCCAAATTTCAAGGAGGCAAGTATCCGTTCGAGTTTGAAGGCCCCCTTCAACCACATTTGCGAGCTCTTCTCGAAGAGTGTCGCATGCTACATCGGAACCTTGGATACTCTCTCCGAGACAAAGCTGATCGCCACAGCAGTCATCGTCGACAGCCTCACCGGAACCAGCTTCAATTGGCATAACTGGTTCCTCAATCAAATCCATGAAGCTGCTGCCGACTTTGCGTTCGTGAAGGGGAGCGCCGATCAGATTCTCAGCAAGGGGAAACTGAAGTTCTTCTCAAGGCTTTCCTATGCCTTGGAGAAGAAGTTTCCGGGCAAAGCATGGCCGGAAGATGACGTCACAATCTACAACAAGCAATCCATTTACTACGACAAATGGAGGAAGTCCAAGCAATTGATGGATTTGGGACTTCTGGAAATTGAAGGTGCCCGTAGCGAGACCGGTTGCCGAAAGGCAAGCCGAAGTGAGCCAAGTGAAGCCGGTCGCTTCACCCGGGAAGCGAGCCGTGCCGAAGCGAGGCAAGAAGACAAAGCGAGTCGATTTGATTGTCCAAGAAAGCGAGGCGGTGGAGAAGCCGCTTGAGGACATCGAAGCGACTCAGCCCCAGCCTTCACCAACCAAAGCCCAATCTCCACAACTCCA
Organism: Thymus mandschuricus; assembly: GCA_029379335.1. NCBI lineage: Eukaryota > Viridiplantae > Streptophyta > Magnoliopsida > Lamiales > Lamiaceae > Thymus > Thymus mandschuricus. The sequence goes on from CM057071.1 coordinate 55,050,379, forward strand.
AATCACCCAAGCACCAGAGCCCCAATCTTCATCAACCCAACAACCACCAAAATAGATAACCCCCCTCTCTCCCCGTGAAGAAGAATCAGCATCTTCTTTTCACATTCCTACTGTGCCATTCCTCAGCATAGATGAAGCTGCTGCCTACACTACATTCACCCAACTTCAATCCCAGCCGATACAACCACCACCCACCGAAACCATCCAGATTTCCGAAACCCAAGAAACCTCATCACCTACCCAATCCATCTCGACATCGGCAGCTACAGCCGATACCGCCCAAACTATCGGAGAACTTCCCATCATCCCTCAATTCAAAACCCCTGTTCTCACCGATCACAAGCGGGCTCTCGAACGCTATGTTCGAGACAGAGAACAAGCCGCGGAGACAATCAACCTTCGCTACAATCTCAGCTCCGCGAGCGTTGAATGGAGCGACGTGTTCTACACGAATGTAGTCGACTTTCTGACGTACATCACGTACCGAGGAACGGAGTACTACAAGATTTTCAGACTCCTCAAAGCCTTCACCGAGGAGGAATTGATCCAGATGGAAGCCAAACTGCTCAATTTTATCGGCGAAAATGGCTTCCATGCTTTCCTTGAAGGGACCAGCTTCTGGGAGAAGCTGGATGCCAAGGTGAAGGAATCTTATCCACTCACCACAGTTCCAAAGCGAGTGCCCTCCTCTCATGAAAGGAAGCTGATCAGAGAGCATAGGGAGGAGGTGGAGTTGAAAGATGCTGAGATCGCTAGTCTTCAAAGCGAAATCACAAAGATGAGTGAAGAGATGGAGAGGAAGGCGGGGGAAGTCATCAGTCTTAGAGAAGACTATGACAGGAAGAAAAGAGAATTGGAGGGAAAGGTGGAGGAGAAGGAAAGGCTTCTGGAGGAGAAAGAAAAGGCGCTGGAGGCGCAGGTGAAGCTTGTGGATGATAACACCAAAACCATCACCGAACTCAAGGGCTTGCTTGAGGCAGAAAGAAGCCGCTTGAGGGAGGTCAATGCCAAGTTGATCGCTCTTGCCAAAGAGAAGAAGGTGTTAGAGAAGGAGGTGAAGGAGCTGAAGGAGAAGGTGAAGGATAGGGAGGGAGAACTAGTGTTGAAGGGAAGTGAGCTCCTCAACACCAAAAAGGCTCTTGACTCACTTCGAACTGAGTTGAAGGGAGTCAAGGATGAGAGTGCAGTTGACAAGAGAGAATTGGAGAGTCTGAGGAGCAGTGCACAGGCTCTTGACTTGAAGAATGCTGAACTGTCAATCCTACTGCAGAAAGTCAAGAGACTGAAAGAAACTCTCACAGTACGGATCACTGCAGATGCCGAATTTCACAACTCTCTCAATCGAAGGGAAAGAAGACTTGTCGGGATGAAGGCAGAACTTGAAGCGTCCAAGGAACACTTGGATCTCACACTTCAAGAAGAAACCAAGAAGATCACCAAAGCCATAGAAGCGGAGCTGGAGGCTCGCTTCAGAGAGGTGGAGCCTTTAGAGAGCATGATGGCGTCTGTTGTAGAGCGAGAGAGGCAGTGCGAATATCTACTTGAAGAGATATCGATCAAGACTGTTGAAATTGTGGCGCCATCCATGGACAAAACCCAGCAGATGCTTCAGACTGTCCTCAACACAGTCAATTCACTACAACAATCCCTCTCTGGAAAATCTATAATCCTAACCCCTGGTTTTGATGATGCCAAAAAGGGGGAAGGACAAATGAGGGAAGGGCTAGTAGAGCAAGGTGAAGCTGGAGGTTCAGGAGGAAGGAGAGTCGGTGTGGAGTTAATGTTGGAAGAAGGAAGTGGTGATGGAGGAGATAAGGAGGGAGTGGATGATGAAGCGAGGAAAGGGAAGGAAAAACTCACGGAGGAGGAGTTACTGAAACTACTTGAAGAGCCCAGTAGGCCGCTTCAAGAAAAAGTGCTGAGTGCTTCTATTGCACGACATCCTCCAGTCACTATAATCACAAAGGAGGAAAAGAGGGTGCAGGTGGAAAAGGATGCTGCCTTGGCATGGGAGTTGGAGCAGGTGTTTAAGCTAACAAAAGATTCTATTGCTGCAGGTGCTTCATCTAGCTCCCAAGTGGCTGCTACTCCCAAGCTGCCCACTTCAGACGCCGCGCCAACTTCGACAGCCGCACTCACTACGACCACTGCTGCACTCACTTCGTCAGCAGTCGTCCCTCCAAGTGCTGCCAAGAAGGACATGCCACCTCCCCCACCACCGAAGCAGCCATTGAAGCGAGCTGCCCCACATTCTAAGCAAGATGACCCCGAGGCCAAGCGCCAAAAGTCAAGCAAGCAGTCGCTTCAAAAGCTGGAAGAGAGGAGAGAAAGAGGAAGGAAAGAGAAGAGGGAAGGAGCAAAGGCGAGAGGAAGGAGAGGAGTAATGAAAGGCGACTACAAGTGATCAACGCACGGATCGAGGAACACTTCAGTGAAGTGTTACTCATCCAATCTTCATTAGTGCGCAGCGCCTTCATCCCTCTCATGCCAGAAGAGTCCGAAGCATGTGAAGCTCAAGCCATAATTGATGCATGTGACGTGACTACGAAGGAGATAGTTGAGTCTGGTCGATATCCTCTCAAGGAGGAGCAAGATTACATCCGCAAACGACTCAATGCGAAGCGTCCATCGTGGAACAGCGAGTCGGGAGCAAAATTCAAAAAGACTATGGCTCAACTGTCAAGAAGGTCAGAGGAGGTGTTGGCCAAACAGAGGGATGAGCACCTGGACGGAAGGGAAATCGAGGATTTCATTCCGAGAGATCTGCTCGAGCTGTGGCTGTACTACAAAGACCTATTCATTAAAGCCTATTATTTCTGGGAGGTAGTGCCGCTGCAGAATGAGTGTTCTCGAATAAGTGCACTCAACAACTTCCTTGCCACCTATGACGACAGATTGCGCCGCAAAATCTTCACAATGGCTGAACAAGCAGAGCCCAAGCCAATTGTTGTCAAGGTACCAGCTTTAAAGGAATTCGCCATGCCTTATCATCCAGGCACGGACGTTCCTAACAGAGGAATTATCGATGAGGAAGTAACTGAAGCCTTCAGGCTGGAGAGTGCATGGAGAAGACCTAGTATCCACACAGTACACTCTATGGAATTGAGAGTTCTATCAGCCTACGTGGATACTGCTGCTATTGAAGAAGAAGAGAAGAAGGAGGAAGAAGGAAAGGAGTAAGAGAAGGAGGATGAAGCTGCTGGAAACCTTTGAGTTTCAAGCTTCCTAGTATTTCTTTTTGTGAACTGCTTGTTCATTTATCCCACCTTTATTTCTGTCTCTTTTCTGTGTCATTTACTCGCTTTGTGAATGACTTTATATTTCTGCTACAAACTCATTAATTTAACCGAAAAAAAAGGGGAAGGAACTTAAAAGAAAATTACAAACGAAACTGCAAAGGAAGCAGTCGCTTGGAGTTCCCTTCACGGTTAGATAGACTAGATTTATTTTTATCTAAGTCGTATGGGTTTTGGCATCATCAAAAAGGGGGAAATTGTTGGGAATTGTTAAGGACTAAATTGTTAAGGGGGAACTTCATGGGACATTTGATAAATGAAGTCACTTGTTTTGATTAGATCCCAAAACCCCAAGCGTCCTTTTCCCAAGCGACCCGTTTTGATGTAGTTAATAGGTTAGAATTTTTCTAAGCCTACACTGTTAGGATGGCTCTTTTATTTTGCTTAGATTAGGCTTCAAAAGTTCAAGTGAAGGCCACTCGCTTGAGTGTGTTTTCCAAAGCGAAGCAAGTCAAGCAAGCTGAAGTGAAGCGTGCCGAAGAATAGCGAAGCGAAGCGATCGCTACAGTAGATTCAAAGTGAGTCTGCCAAAGTGAAGCGAAGCGAGCGCTACAGTTCAAAGCAAAGCGAAGCGAAGCGAGCGCTACAGTGGAATCAAGTGAACCCGCTAAAGCAAAGCGAAGCGTGCGCTACAAAGAAAAGCCGAAGCGAGTCAACACGAGTCAACACTTTATTTAGTAGAGTCACGGGAAATTTATCTCTCAAGTGACTCACTACAAATTTGACTGTGAAGCGACTCACTTCAGAGCGGCCACTACAACTTCAAAGCGAAGCGAGCCACTACCTACCAGAAAGCGACAACACAAATTCCCGCTCCGAATTTGAACTCCAGTCAACTAGAGATCTCCGCATTAATTACGAGATCTCCACGTGTCGAAAGCGGAGAGGAGCAGAGGAGTTGACTGCCAGGCCGACAAAGGCGCCGCAACAGTACTGGGTCGCTCCAGTTACTGTTACACTTGGAAGTTAGCCAATTTTGGCAAAATGCCAAAACTGAGCGTCTGCAAAAGCTTCTGCCTGCGCAAGTACTGTCGAGAGGAGGAGGGACAAGGCCACCAACCAAGCAACGGATCTTAGCCAACCCTCCGCCTATAAATAGTGAAGGATGAAGACGTGAAGAAGCAGAACACTACTTGAGCATTCGAGCGCATACAGCAAACAAACACTCCCAGCTTTCATAGCAATCTTCGAGTCTTTGTTTTCAAGTGTTCTCTGAGTTTCCAGTTCATCGGAACTCGTCTTCACAGCCTTCACACTTAGATTCTAAGCCCACTTCAAATATCCAAGCTTAGAAGAAGAACTCTAGCCAATCTTTGCATTCACTATAAAGAGTTCTTCATAGTGTGTCGTCAACCAAAAACCCTAAACTTCGTCTGTTAGGTTTTGAGTGTTGTCGTTAGGTTGTCCAGATCCAAGGCCCTTCTTTCATCGATTGAAGAAGCCTCGATCGTAGAGTTGAGATCCAAGCTTACACTTACATCGTTTGTGTAAAGCTCGATCGAAGCTAGGCTGTAAGGAGAGCCCGTAATCTCCCTGTCTGTCTGACTGAAGCGAGTGAAGCTTCCAGTCTTTGTTAGGTTTGTGTAGTGAACCCGCAATCACTACGTCTGTCGTTTGATCTAGGAAAGTGAAGCCCGATCCCGACCAGGTTTTTGAAGGACCCGTAACCTTCAAGTTCTTGAGTGAAAAGAACAGTTGCCGTCGTGCAACAAAGTGGACGTAGGAGCGTTATCTCCAAACCACTATAAATCTCTGTGTCGTATCTCTCTTACCTTAATCTCTTTACAGTATTCGATTATCCATTGCACGTGCATATAAACAAACTTAAATTGGATTTTCAATTACTTGGGAAAGATTATAGCTCACCAAATTCCGCACAAAGAGTAAAGTCTCACTCTTGATCAAGCTCTAAGCTTAGGTCTAGAGATTCGTGATTGCTTTTGATCTAGCCCTCGGCTAGGTCTTAGTATTTCCAACGAGCACTTTACTTTATACTCTGAGTTAAGGAATTGAAGTTGAAAAACTTCAAAATACGTATTCACCCCCCCCCCCCCCTCTACGTATTTTTCCTATAGGAAACCGGGACCAACAGGATCTCGTTGGGTGACTACTTGCATTGCTTTAATTAGGGTGTAAGTTATTTTTGCATGTATCACATTTAGATTGGATTAAAGTGGTTAATTGTATTCATTAATTATTTGCATATTTTTGATTAGGTAGGCTTCCCTAGAATCAACACTTTTCCTTAATTGTTCACTTTCCATATTTACTTAATTGCTTGTGCCTTAAGTTGTTTTATTTGACTACTTATTTCTTTACTTGTTTATTTCCTTATATGATTACTTGAGTTCTTGTTATTATTTGCCTAGTATAAATACCACATTCACTAAACCCTTAAAAGCCTAGACATCACATTAGTTCTTGAGTAGAGGTATTGTGTGCGTTTTCGGTTTATCAGTCCCTGTGGATACGATACTCGTGCTTCATTATATTACACCTATTTTGTGTGGTAGAAATAGTGCGATCAAATTTTGGCGCCGTTGCCGGGGACTGATTAGATTTCATACACATATTTTGAAATAGAATTAATAGGTGATTTAGGCGCTTTAATTTTCTGTTTTCGGTTTATTGATCTAACGTTTTTCTTTTCTTCTCTTTGGTTTTAGGTAGTGCATGACCACAAGGTCTAAAGGGATAAATCCTATTCCTATAGACTTGGAGTTAGAGCGCTCTCTTCGAGCATTGAGGCGAGGAAAGGAGGCAAAGAAGATCGATACACCCCTCTCTTCACCACCCGATTCACCAAGGAGTTTCGATTCAATGGCGGATCAAGTGAGGAGGACTTTGAACGATCGGTTCAAACCGGTCGTGGACCAATTTCAGCAAGGAGGATGGGGGACCACGGAAGCTAACAACTACGAGTTCAAGACGTCCCTCATCAACATGGTGCAAAACAATCAATACGGAGGATCACCGACGGAGGATCCCAACGCGCACTTGAAGCAATTTCTGGACATATGTGCTACATACAAGGCCAATGGAGTATCTTCGGACTACCTCAAGCTTAGCCTCTTCGTGTGGTCTCTCAAGGACGATGCAAGAGAGTGGTTGGATGGATTGGACAAGAAGGAGGTCACTACTTGGGCTGAGATGTGCACAAAGTTTCTCAACAAGTTCTTCCCACCTTCGAGGGCTCAAAAGCTTATCAATGAGATCAACCAATTTCAACAATATGAGGATGAGCACTTTTATGAGGCGTGGGGGAGATTCAAGAAGTTACTTCGAGCATGCCCGAATCATGGGATTAGTAAGGAGGATCAAATCACGTGCTTCTATCGTGGTTTGAACAAGTTGTGTAGGAAGGAGCTCGATTACGCTTCGAAGGGGGGATTCTTGAACAATGAGTATGAAGTGGCTATGGAGATTATTGAGCTGACCGTAAATTCGAGCTATGAAGAGGCTACCGATCGACGGCTTGGAAGAAGGAGAGTTGCCAACATTGGGATCGATGCTTACGAGGACTTGATGGAGAAGTATACAACAACAGCAAATGAGTTGGATTCTATCAAGAAAGGAGTACTTCGGTGCGATGCTATCACGGACGATCAAGCAAACCCAACCGAAGAGGAAGATGCCAATTTTGTGCAACAAGGGGGCAAGTGGCAACCGAATCAAGGAAACAAGTGGCAAGGAGGGCAAGGAGGACAAGGAGGTTCGAACTACCAAGGAGGGTATAAGAAGCCATATGTTCCCAACAACCGAAATCATCCGAACTTCTCCTATGCCAATCCAAGCAACGCATTGCAACCACCTCCCGGCTTCCATGTTGAGAATGGAGTCATCCAAGAGCCCAAGAAGGAATTGTCAACTGATGATTTGATTCGTCAATATATGGCTCAATCGGAGATGAGGATGACACAACAAGATGCAAAGTTGAGGACGTTGGAGCTCACTCAAAGTACATCAACCAACAACTTGGCTAGTAGCATCAATGCGTTGACCAAGCAAATGCAAATGTTGGAGACGCAAATGAGTCAAATAGCCAACGCTCAAGGAGGAGTCCATAAGCCCGGCCAATTCCCAAGCAACACGGAGCAAAACCCGAAGAACAACCATCACGTTCATGCTATTGAGCTTCGGAGCGGCACTACGTACACAAATCCATCCTTGGAAGCTGAGAAGAAAGGAGTCGGGAACTTCAAGAATGTGGTGCTCGAGGAAACGAGGATCCAAGAGCCGAGGCGAGGGCCTCTCGACACCTCTCTCGATCGAGAGGTCGATCGAGAGGTCCATACTGGAGGTCAGAATTCACCTCTCGACACCTCTCTCGATCGAGAGGAGGATCGAGAGGTATACGACGAGGAAATTCAAATTGACCCTCTCGACACCTCTCTCGATCGAGAGGTCGATCGAGAGGTCAAAAAGCAAAGTCAGAAGGGACCTCTCGACACCTCTCTCGATCGAGAGGTCGGTCGAGAGGCCCAGCAGCCGCACCAACTTCCAACTTACACTCCGAAGGCCCCCTTCCCGCAACGATTGACCAAGACGAAGCAAGACGAGAAGTATCAACGCTTCATGGAGATACTACAAAAGGTCAATATCAACATACCACTTCTCAATGCTCTCCGAGACATGCCCAACCGCATGAAGTTCATCAAGGATGCGGTTTCGGGGAAGAAGAAGTGGGGGAAGTTCGAGACGATCAATCTCACGGAGGAGTGCAGCGCGGTGATCCAAAGGAAGCTACCATTGAAGCAAAAGGATCCCGGAAGATTCACTTTGTCATGCAAGATTGGTGATCAAATCTTCCAAAATGTGCTATGTGATCTTGGTGCTAGCATAAATTTGATGCCTCTCCCTATATTCAACCGGCTCAAGATCGGGAAGATGAAGCCAACCAGCATCTCTCTACTAATGGCGGACCGATCAGTTTCTTATCCAAGGGGGATAGTAGAGGACGTTCTCGTTCAAGTGCACAACCTCGTCTTTCCGGCAGATTTCGTAGTCTTGGACATGCCCGAGGATACAAATCAACCTTTGATCTTGGGACGGCCATTCTTAGCAACGGGAAGAGCATTGATCGATGTTCAAGATGGAGACCTCACATTTCGAGTCAACGGGGAGGAACTGAAAATTTCTATCTACGAAGCTATGAAGAGACCCGACGATCAACGTGAGGATATCTTCTCCATCGAGACATTGACACCACCTACTTCGGAGGAGGCACTTAACCATTGTATTTCGAATTCTCTCTATGCCTACGAGGAGTTGGATGAAGCTTGCAACGAGATACTCGAGTATCTCAATCAGTTGGAGGCTAATCGACCATCGAGTCACCACAAGGAGGTTTCTTATCTCGACATCAACAAGAAGGTGGACGACGGATTTTTCGAAGAGGAAGAGAAGAAGGATGCAGCCCCTAAGGTGGAATTGAAGCCATTACCCGAGCACCTCAAGTACAAGTTCTTAGGAGAAGAAGAGACGTACCCGGTGATCGTATCTTCTCATCTCACGGAGGCAAACACGGACAAGCTATTGAGGGTGTTAAGGGAGCACAAATCTGCAATTGGATGGACGATTGCCGACATCAAAGGGATAAGTCCTACGATTTGCATGCATAGGATCTTGCTCGAGGAAGGCCATCGCCCAAGAGTCCAACCCCAAAGACGATTGAACCCAGCCATGCAAGAAGTTGTGAGGAAGGAGGTGCTGAAATTGCTTGATGCCGGCATGATCTATGCTATTTCGGATAGTGAGTGGGTGAGTCCTACTCAAGTGGTGTCAAAGAAAGGAGGCATGACGGTCATCAACGATGAGAAAGGAGAGTTGATCGCGACAAGGCTCGTCACGGGATGGCGAGTGTGCATTGATTATCGTCTTCTCAACGCAGCAACAAGGAAGGATCACTTTCCCCTCCCGTTCGTAGATCAAATGCTTGATCGTCTAGCCGGCCATGAGTATTATTGCTTCCTCGACGGATACTCCGGCTACAATCAAATCGCCATCGCTCCGGAGGACCAACACAAGACGGCATTTACATGCCCATATGGAGTCTTCACTTATAGGAGGATGCCGTTCGGATTATGCAATGCACCGGCCACTTTCCAACGGTGCATGATGGCCATCTTCCATGGATTGATCGAGAATATCATGGAGGTGTTTATGGACGATTTTTCAGTCTTTGGTCCTTCTTTTGATCAATGTTTGGAGAATCTTGCCACGGTACTTCAAAGATGCGAAGAGACGAACCTCGTTCTCAATTGGGAGAAGTGCCACTTCATGGTTCAAGAAGGAGTTGTACTAGGTCACAAGGTGTCTTCATATGGATTGGAGGTGGATCGAGCCAAAGTTGTAGCCATCGAGAAGTTGCCACCGCCAACCAATGTCAAATCGGTGAGAAGTTTCTTAGGACATGCCGGTTTCTATAGGAGATACATCAAGGATTTCTCAAAGATTACGAAGCCGTTATGTGGATTGCTCGAGAAAGATGTCAAGTTCGTGTTCGATAATGAGTGCTTGGAAGCCTTCGAGACATTGAAGAAGGCGCTTATCTCTACTCCCGTCTTGGTGTCGCCGGATTGGAGTGCCCCGTTCGAGCTCATGTGCGATGCAAGCGATTGGGCGGTAGGAGCAGTTTTGGGGCAGAAAAGGGAGAAGCTATTCCGAGTGATCTACTATGCTAGTAAGACGTTGGACTCGGCTCAAAGGAATTACACCACCACGGAGAAGGAGTTACTTGCTGTGGTCTACGCTTTCGACAAGTTTAGACCTTATTTGGTGGGATCTCACACGATTGTGCACACCGACCATGCCGCCATTCGCTATCTATTCAACAAGAAGGACTCGAAGCCAAGGTTAGTTCGCTGGATTTTGCTTCTTCAAGAGTTCGACATGGAGATCAAGGATAGGAAAGGATGCGAGAACGTGGTGGCCGACCATCTCTCGAGACTCGAGCAGCCCGTGGAAGGAGAGGATTCGAAAATTGCAATCAAGGAGAGCTTCCCCGATGAGCAGATTTTTCAGATGGACGATTTGATACCTTGGTTCGCCGACATCGTCAACTATTTGGTGATCCATCATGTGCCCAAGGATCTATCGTCTCACCAAAAGAAGAAGTTCCTCCACGATTGTAAGTTCTATTATTGGGATGATCCATACTTGTATAGGAGGTGTGCCGATGGAGTCATAAGGCGATGTGTTCGACAATCGGAATGGAAGAAGATCATCGAAGATTGCCATAGCGCTCCGAATGGGGGACACTTTGCAGCGAATAGGACCGCCCTCAAGATCTTTCATAGTGGATTCTATTGGCCGTCGATCTACAAGGATTGCCATGAGTTCATCAAGTCATGTGATCGATGCCAAAGGATGGGGAATATCACGAAGAGGGACGAGATGCCGCAACGAACTATCATGGAAGTGGAGCTCTTCGATGTTTGGGGGATTGACTTCATGGGTCCTTTTCCCAAGTCTAAAGGGTTCTCCTACATTTTACTTGCGGTGGAGTATGTTTCTAGATGGGTCGAGGCCATTCCGACTACGACCAACGATTCGAAGGTGGTGATCAAATTCCTCCAGCGAAATATTTTGACTCGGTTTGGAACTCCGAGGGCTTTGCTTAGTGATGGGGAGAGCCACTTCAACAATCGTTGGTTAGGATCGCTTCTTGCAAAATATGGAGTCAAGCACAAGGTCACATCACCCTACCACCCTCAAGCAAACGGTCAAGCCGAGTTAGCTAATCGAGAGATCAAGCAAATCTTGGAGAAAACCGTCACCAACAAAAAGGAGTGGGCGAAGTACTTGGATGACGCACTTTGGGCCTATAGGACGGCTTTCAAGACACCAATCGGGAGGTCGCCATACCAATTGCTATTTGGCAAATCTTGCCACTTACCAATGGAGTTGGAGCATAAAGCTTATTGGGCGACGAGAAGGATCAACTTCGAGTTCAAGGAAGCCATGGGCCAAAGATGTGACGACTTGTTGGAACTTGATGAATGGAGAAACGAAGCATTCGAAAATTCGAGGATTTACAAGGAACGAGCTACAAGATTCCACGACTTGAGCATCAAAAAGCGTAAGTTTGAAATTGGTGATGATGTTCTTGTTTTTAATTCTCGACTTCGTTTTTATCCAGGAAAATTGCAAAGTAAGTGGTCGGGGCCGTACGTCATTTACAAGGACTTGAAGAATGGTGCATTCGAGGTGTTGAAGAATGACGGTGAGAAATTCGTAGTAAATGGACATCGCCTCAAGCACTACTTCAAGCCGATGCCTCTATTCCCTAAGAAAGCGGCCACTTACCTCGATGACCCAAAGTAGAAAGGAGGTATCGTCGGGCTAAAGACGTAAAACGTAGCACTTGTTGGGAGGTAACCCAATATTCGTATCCCGTTTTTATTTTATTTCGTTTTACGTTTTAGAGTCTTAGGTAGTTTATTTTCGTAGGTTTGAGTCAAATTTCGTATTTTAGAGTCGAACCCCTTAATATACTAACGAATGTTAAAAAGTTGTGAAGAAAACAAAATCGAGCAGGACCTCTCGACACCTCTCTCGATCGAGAGGTCGTTCGAGAGGTGAAATGTTGGCATACAGTAGGGGTCTCTCGACACCTCTCTCGATCGAGAGGTGTATCGAGAGGTTTTGAATTTTTAATTTCCCAGGTGTGTCACGTGAAGCCTCTCGATCGAGACCCCCGTGTTTTCGATCGAGAGGGGAGGTCAGAACGTACAGTGCAGCACCTCTCGACACCTCTCTCGATCGAGAGGTTGATCGAGAGGTCAAATTTCAGATTCCAGTAGCTACCTCTCGACAGGTCTCTCGATCGAGAGGTCGATCGAGAGGGTCGTTGACGGCGCACATTCCGACTTTGACCAGGTTTAGTTACTCCTTTAAATACACCTTTTGCACACAACTCACATACCATTCTCTCATAACTCACAAATTCTCTCAAGCACACACAAGAACTCTCAATTTCCTTCTTCAATTCGTCAAAAGGTACTCGATTTCTTGCTCTCTTGATATCAATTCTTGATTCTTTACATGATTTCGCATGTTTTGACCGATTAAAATTCAATTTTGATGGTTAAATTTGTTGAATTGATAGATTGGGTATTAGATTGAGCATGATAGATTGGATTCATGGAATTCATTGAATTATTTGTATGAATTGAATTCATGGATGAATGCGGAGAGAATTGTGTATTGATAATCGAATGAGTCTTTATATTTGTCTATGAATTGTTGAAGATTCGTTGGTATCTATATACATGAGATTGAGATTGTGTGATTATAAGTTCATGATTATTGAGGAGTATTGTGGTGATTGTATAAATTGGTGATGAAATTGAGTTGATAATGGGGGAGAATTGAGTTTGGTTGAAGTTTGGGGGAAGATGATTTCAATTGCTTTATTCTTGCATCCCTTGTATTGATTTGTGATATTTTTAGGTACTAACGATGGCAAGAGACAAGGGCAAGAATGTCGCTTCAACCTCTTCGGGCAAAGGCAAAGGAAAAGAAAAGGTCACCTCTTCGAGCAAGGGAAAGGAGACATGGAAGAATGACAAGACTATCCCGGAGACTAGAATACCGCCGGCGAGGTCGATGCCCTCAAGTTTGGAGCCCAAGGCGTTCAAACTCAAGCTCACGACGCGGAGTCAAAGAGGAGATGGTCCCACCTTGTGCAACTCAAGCACAAGCACTGTCGTTTCCTACATCAAGAGACGGTGGCAGCGATGGGGATAGCTAATGAGATCACCCAATTGATGCAACGAGGAGGCTTCACCAACATATTTCAAGGGAATCACTTCACCTACCACATTCTCACGGTGGAGTTCCTCTCAACGTTGGTAGTGGAGCGAGTCAACCAAGTGCCCCATGTCATTCGTTTCCAACTTGGTGGTCAACCGAGAGAGCTTGATATGGATCAACTTAGCGATATCATTGGAGGAAACAAGCATGGTGAATATATTGGCAACAATCATCCGAACTTGCAAGATTTGTGGGCACACTTCGTGGATTTTGAGGAGGAAAGAACAAGATCCTACAACCCGGCGAAAGCAAAGGCTACCTCAATTCGGAATCCCACGATTCGCTACTTTCATAGGCTGATCTCGTGCACCATTCACTCCCGTCATGACTCCGGCACCTTCCTTGCCACCGACTCTCATCTTATTTGGACTTCCTTGCGAGGACATTCACAATGTGCAGCCCTTTACCTCGTCGATCATATGGAGAACCAAGCATACTTGTTCGGGGGGCAAAAGATCGGGATAGGAGCTTTCGTCACTCCCATTGCCCAACACTTCAACATTCCGATTGGAGAGCAGCCAGTATCTACGTCCATCTTTGTAGATAGACGGACGTTGGAGCTTGCAAGGATGATCTCGTATGACACGTCCGGGTGGTTCTTCAAGTTACATGGGATGAGTGGCATTTATCTCTTTCCGCTTCCGAACAGTTATTTGACGGAGGTGATCGGGAACGAGAAGCTGCGGAGAGGGAACGGAAAAATGGATTCTCCTCAACACAAGGAGCTTATGTGGGCTGAGGGAGGTCCAAAACCCGACGAAGGTGGTGATGTTGATGAGGAGGAAGAAGATGAAGACGAGGCTGAGCAATATGAGCGGGGTTTTGATCAAGGGGAAGATGCTTTTGAGCAAGGATACGAGGGTGTTCCACAGCCCGGTTTTCATATGAGAGCTCCGGATTTCTCTACGATGCGGGATTGGCACACGGAGTCAATGGAAGCAATGGACAACTATCATTGGGATAGTAGGGAGTTTGTTGAGTCCCAAGTAAGAGGAGTTCGCGAAGAGGTACAAACGTTGAGAACCGAGGTGGGGGATCTTCGTACATTTATTGGAAGTCGTTTTGATACTCTCGACGCCTACATTGAGAATGAGAGGAAATTTCGAGAAGAGGAGGCGAAGAGGCGTGAGGATGAACGAGCATACTTGGAGAATTATAATAGAATGGTGCATGAGATGCACTATTTCTATCCTCACTACCCGGAGAGCCATCAACGATTCGACCCCAATAACCCCGACAACCCTCCCTTCCCACCGCCATTTCAATGAGGTCAGTTTTTAACTTAGCCTACTTCTTTTCTTTAAACTTATTTCGTTGCTATGCTTTGAAATAAGTTTGGGGGAGGGAAAGAGTGTCTAAGTTAATTACTTTTATTGTTTTCTTGCTTTGAGAGTCTTTTATTTGTTAGTATTATTTTGGGGTATGTTAGAGTCTTTTATTGTTTTGAGTCTTAGGTTTAAATTGAGTCAAGTAAGCATGTGATGATAGTGTTGTGAATTTGGCCGATGATAGAAAAAGTTTGTTGATTTTTGGAGAAAATTCATGATCTTTATTATGCATGGAACCTTGGCGAAGCGACGCGATTTTATTTGATGAATTTGAAGCATGTCATGAAGTCGGGAACTAGTTAGTTTGAGCCCGTGAGTTTTGAGCTATTGGTGCATATTGATGCCTATTTTTCTTGATTGAGTGATCATGTATGCTTCATTATTTCTAGAACTTGCCCTATTTCTCCGTCAAGACCTTAGTATATTTATGAACTAGGAGTTGATATTAGGCCATTCTTTCGTAGCCACATGATTCCCATACACTAACCTTGATCATTATCTTTGTTTACCCCCTTTGAGCCTTGTTATGAGCCTTTCTTTCTTGAGCTTGGATGATAGGAGGTTTGGATGGATAATGGTATCTTTAGTGGAGTTAGTTGATGATGTGGGAAGGAGTTGAGTAGATTATCTTGGTGTGGTATGAAAAGAAAAAAAAAAAAAAAGATTTGAGATGCTTGATTAAGTATAGTTAGCTATCCCTATGAGCTTAAAAAAAAATAGAAAAAAAAAAAAGAGAAAAGAAAGTTAGAGCCTTTGTTCATTGTTAGAAAGAACATTCATTAGTTGAGCTCTAGGAAAAAAAAAAAAAAAGCATAAGGGGATAGTTAGCTTGGATTGTATATGTTGCATCTATGATATTGAGTTTTGTAGTTGGTGTTGGATGGTAGAAGATGGAGTAAAATCTATACTTTGGGTGAAGTTGAAAAGAGGTTGATGGTTTGGAGCAATTTGAGTCACTTAGCCTATATATTTCCTACCTTAACCAATGTCCCTACATTACAAGCTTTTACAAAGACCTTTTTGATCTTAATTTGTGAATATTACATTAGGTGGAGATGTTGAGATTAGGGGCAAGCCTATGGTGAACATGTTGCATTACATTGATGTTGAGTGAACCCCATGATGTGCATTATATTACATCTTTTCTTTGAGAGAGTTGAGAGTTCACTTATATACATAATCTCACATGTTGGAGAGTGTTCTTTGATAGATTGACTTGTTTCGAATTTGTTGGATAGGTTGTGTTATTGATGCTAAGGTTGTATGCATAGTTTTGATCATGATCATGAGTATTGGTTTTGAAAAGTTTTTGAGGCCTATATAGTTCACAATGCTAGAGTCTATTGTTTATGTTTTGGTATTGTTCGGGACGAACAATGTTTAAGTTTGGGGGATTTGATATAGGTGAAATTTACCTTGTTTTCATAGCCAAAAAGAGTCGATTTTGTGTCTCGATTTTATAGTATTGTCTATGTTTTATATGGTTTTTAGTATATGGGACAATATTATGCTTGTAGGTGTTTTTCTGTGTTTTCAGGCATAAATTGATGATAAATCGATGATAAAACCCCGAGACGAGAAAAGGCGTGAAGATCGAAGCTGAAAATTCAAGATTTGAGTTCGAGTGAAGGCCTCTCGATCGACCTCTCGATCGAGAGAGGTGTCGAGAGGTGCCTTCTGCCGCAGCTTTCGATCGAGAGCAAAAATGATACCCTCTCGATCGACCTCTCGATCGAGAGGTCTGTCGAGAGGTGTCCAGCCAGGAATTTTTCTCCTTATTTAATTTGACTCCTTTTTGGTCTAGGTTTTCCTTATGTAAATTTCTCCTATATATACTCCTAGTCTAGCATTGTAAACCCTAACACCTTATTATCTAGCACCTTATTATTTTACATACTTTCTAGCACACTTTTATTTTAGAGTTTTGTATTCAACATTGGAGCTTTTCAAGTTTATTCAAGATACAAGTTTTGAAGTTCTTCGTGTTCAAGATTCAATTCCAAGTTTTCCTTACTCTTACTTTTTAATTATGTTCATTCAATCTTTTGTGTTCATGTCTACTTTAATTATGTCTAGCTAAATTCCATAGTTGATTTTAGGGATTGAATCCCTAATTGAATTTATGTAAGTGTTTTTGTTTACAATTAGCCTTCCAATCTAGATGCATGTTTCATGGTGCTTATTCTCATGCATAGTTAATTGGTCATTAATTGTGTATGCATAATTATGTGTTTATGCCTTAATTGGATAATTGCATAATAGATCTCATGAAAACATGATATAATAGTTTGATTTTCTTGATTGATAATTGAATTGTTATATGTTCATATATAATTGATTTGGTGTCTTAGTTGAACCTAGTTGATTATATTATTGGTACTTGTTCTATTTTGCACTTGATTCGATTCTTACAATTCGAAAGAATATTAGGATCTCGTTGGGTGACTACTTGCATTGCTTTAATTAGGGTGTAAGTTATTTTTGCATGTATCACATTTAGATTGGATTAAAGTGGTTAATTGTATTCATTAATTATTTGCATATTTTTGATTAGGTAGGCTTCCCTAGAATCAACACTTTTCCTTAATTGTTCACTTTCCATATTTACTTAATTGCTTGTGCCTTAAGTTGTTTTATTTGACTACTTATTTCTTTACTTGTTTATTTCCTTATATGATTACTTGAGTTCTTGTTATTATTTGCCTAGTATAAATACCACATTCACTAAACCCTTAAAAGCCTAGACATCACATTAGTTCTTGAATAGAGGTATTGTGTGCGTTTTCGGTTTATCAGTCCCTGTGGATACGATACTCGTGCTTCATTATATTACACCTATTTTGTGTGGTAGAAATAGTGCGATCAGACGGTGTTTACTGGGTGAAAATAGAATCCGAATTTGGCACCTTAAGCGGTTTCTCATTTTACGGAGTAATCGTACAATCTAGCCTATATATAGGAGCTAGAATGATGCAAAATTCATCATATACCGCTCCAAAACATCACTGGGATGATTTGGAATAATAAAATTTAGATCTCATTCAGGAGCGTTTTTGACCAAAACTCTAAGGGGTACCACTAGGGCAAAATCTCATTTTTTCGGCCCGCCGGGGATCGTCGGATTTTGCACCTCCGGGGGCCCATAATTATAGCTCTTGGAATAAAATTTAACATGGTGAAAGAATGAAATGGATCCGGACGATAACGAATGAGATATGGGCCTTTTTGCCTGCTGCCCTCCCCGTTCGACCCAGATTCCGTCGTGCCCTCACCGTTTTGGCCATAACTAACTCGTTTTAGATCCGAATGTCCCAATTTTGAAACCCATAGGAAGATCATTCGGAAGGCTACAATATGGACTTGTGAAATTTTTTATTTGACGGTGTTTATTGGGTGAAAATAGAATCCAAATTGGGCACCTTATGCGTTTTCTCATTTTCCGGAGTAATCGTACAATCTAGCCTCTATATAGGAGCTAGAATGATGCAAAATTCATCATATACCGCTCCAAAATATCACTGGGATGAATTGGAATGATAAAATTTAGATCTCATTCCGGAGCGTTTTTGACCAAAACTCTAAGGGGTACCACTAGGGCGAAATCTCATTTTTTTGGCCCGCCGGGGATCGTCGGATTTAGCACCTCCGGGGGCCCATAATTATAGCTCTTGGAATAAAATTTCACATAGTGAAATGTTGGGAATTGTTAAGGACTGATTTGTTAAGGGGGAACTACATGGGATATTTGATAAACGAAGTCACTTGTTTTGATTAGATCCCAAAATCCCAAGTGTCCTATTCCCAAGCGACCCATTTTGATGTAGTTTATAGGATAGAATTTTTCTAAGCCTAAATCTGTTAGGATGGCTTTATTTTGCTTTGCTTTAGACTGCAGGAATTCAAGTGAAGGCCACTCGCTTGAGTGTGTTCCTCCAAAGCGAAGCGAGTCTAGCAAACCGAAGTGAAGCGTGCCGAAACCAGCGAAGCGAAGCGAGCGCTACAGTGGAGTCAAAGTGAAGCCACCAAAAGCGAAGCAAAGCGAACGCTACAAAGAAAAGCAGAAGCGAGTCAAGGCGGGTCAACATTTTTTTAAAGCGGTCACTACGAAACTTCGTTTCGGAAGCGACCCGCTACAGTATGATCCTGAAGCGACTCACTTCAGAGCGGACGCTACAACTTCAAAGCAAAGCAAGCCACTACCTACCAGAAAGCGACAGCACAACTCCCGCCCATATTTTGAACTCCAGTCAACAGGAGATCGTAGCATTAATTACGAGATCTCCACGTGTCGAAAGCGGAGTGGAGCGGAAGAGTTGACTGCCAGGCCGACAAAGGCGCCGCAACAGTACTGGGTCACTCCAGTTACTGTTACACTTGGAAGTTAGCCAATTTTGGCAAAATGCCAAAACTGCGCGTCTGCAAAAGCAACTGCCTGCGCAAGTACTGTCAAGAGGAGGAGGGACAAGGCCACCAACCAAGCAACGGATCTCAGCCAACCCTCCGCCTATAAATAGTGAAGGATGAAGACGAAGAAAAGAGAGAACACTACTTGAGCATTCGAGCGCATACAGCAAACAAACACTCCCCAGCTTTCTAGCAATCTTCGAGTTTTTGTTTCCAAGTGTTCTCCGAGTTTCCAGTTCATCGGAACTCGTCTTCACTGCCTTCACACTTAGATTCTAAGCCCACTTCATATATCCGAAGCTTAGAAGAAGAACTCTAGCCAATCTTTGCATCTACTGTAAAGAGTTCTTCATAGTGTGTCGTCAACCAAAAACCCTATACTTGTCTGTTAGGTTTTTGAGTGTTGTCGTTAGGTTGTCCAGATCCAAGGCCCTTCTTTCATCGATTGAAGAAGCCTCGATCGTAGAGTTGAGATCCAAGCTTACACTTACATCGTTTGTGTGAAGCTCGATCGAAGCTAGGCTGTAAGGAGAGCCCGGAATCTCCCTGTTGTTCGGACAGAAGCGAGTGAAGCTTCGTTTCCAGTTTAGGTCTTGGTAGTGAACCCGTAATCACTGCACTGTTCATCAGATCCAGGCGAGTGAAGCCCGATCTCGATAAGGTTTTTGAAGGACCCGTAACCTTCAAGTTCTTGAGTGAAGAGAACAGTTGCCGTCGTGCAACAAAGTGGACGTAGGAGCGTTATCTCCGAACCACTATAAATCTTCGTGTCGTATCTCTCTAACCCTAAACTCTTTACTTTGTTTATCCATTGCACTTGCATCTAAACAACTTAATCTGGATATTTTAATTACTTAGGAAAAGATTTTAGCTCACCAAATTCCGCATACACGAGTAAGGACTCCCTCTTGATCAAGTCATCACTTCGGTCAAGCAGGCTAGCTACGTACTGTTGATCTAGCTTCAGCTAGGTCTTAAGTTTAAAGCGAGCTCCTTACTTGTTACTCTGAGTTAAGGGATTTGAAGTTGAAAAACTTCAAAATACGTATTCACCCCCCCCCCCTCTACGTATTTTTCCTATTAACAAACCGGGACCAACAAGTGGTATCAGAGCAGCGGTTCTTTCGAGCCTCTGCTTTGCATATCCGAAGTGAGTCCCCACTCACTTCACGTTGTCTCACTGAACCGGATCCTATTTTCCTAAGTGCATCAAAACCTCACCCACGCATATTGCATTTACTGCTGATAGTTTGCTATGTCTACATACAGTGCATCAAATCTTCCACAGTTCTCGATCGAAGGATACGAGACATGGAGTTTCCGAGTCGAAAGCTTTCTTTGCTCCATCCACGACCGGATGTGGGAAGTCATTGAAGACGGACCAATCGAAATCAAGAAAGCAATATCTGTGGAGGTTCCAGCCGCTGAAGGTCGTCCAGCCCACGTTCGACAACAGTACGTGGAGAAGGATAAGGATGAGTATACTCCAAATGACTTCAAAGTTGTCAACCTCGACAAGATCGCACGCCACACGATGCAGAGCACCGTGTCGGACGCCTACCTTCCAAGGATTAGGAAGTGCGCAACAGCTAAGGAGATGTGGGAAACTCTAACCCTCATTTCTCAAGGAACAGACAGAATCAAGGAGAACAAACTCGCCGTTCAGATGCGTGAGTTTGAAAGTCTGATAATGAAGCCAGGAGAGTCCATCGACACCTTCGAGCTGAGAGTTACAAACATAATTGCGACTCTCAACTCGCTTGGGAAGGAACTCACAGATAAGGAAGTCAACCTGAAGATTGTCCGAGCTCTCACAAGGAAGTGGCAAACTATGAAGGAGCTGTATCTAGCAACCAAGGATCTATCAAAATTCACACCGGAGATTCTGTTTTCCGAACTGAAAGCTCATGAATTCGATCTGAATCGAATGAACCTCGACGAAGAGGATGAAGCACCCACTACGTCAAAAGGAGTAGCATTCAAAGCTGCCGAAGGGCCAAGCGAGCAGTCGCTAGCCAAGATGACGAGGGAAGAGTTGGAAGAACACATTGCGTTCTTATCCAAGAACTTCAATAAAATGAATTCTCGAGTGGGCAAATACAAAAGATTCTACAAGCAATACAAAGGGAGGAGCACTGATGCTCGAGAAGGAAAAGGGAAGAGAGAAGAGACGACAAAGCCGATCCCGAGAGACATGATGGAAGTGGAATGTTACCATTGCCACAAGATGGGCCACTACAAATCCGATTGCCCAAAGCTGAGTGCGAAAGAGCGAGAAGAACTGAAAGCCAAGAGGGATGCTCCAAGGCGAGCGCTTGTAGCAAGTGAAGTTCCGGTCGCTTCAACTGAAGATCCACAAAGCGACTCAGATGCATTCACTGATCCCAACTCCAGTGATGGAGAGGATCTTGGACTCATGGCGCTCACCGATGAAGAAACTGGAGAGGTATTCATCTATCCCCCATCTAGTTCAATTACACTCGCACACTCGCACCAAGAGGAATCAAATTCCTCGACATGGAGTGAGTTGCTTGACAAGCACATTAAACTGTCAAGCGACCACGAAATGTTGAAACAAGCTATGTCTCAAAGCGAAAAGGAGAACCGAAAGCTAGCCCGTGAGCTTGACGAAGTCAAACTTAACTTAAGGGCTATGACTAGTAAGTTTGAGGATCTCTTCGCGAGACACCAAAGCTTGGAAGGAAGGTATGAAACCCAATCCGCTCTAGTTGCCAACTTGAACAAAGCTTCATATGCTAGGCAGGCACTAGAGAGCTCACTTCTACCTTTTGGTAGAAAGGGAGGACTCGGATATGAGGGTGGACCTTCCAAGCCAACTGTCTTTGTTGGTGCTTCAAACACGACACCATCAGTCACTTTGGAAATGCCCACTGCATCCAAAGCGACCACTAACAAAAACAAAGGCAATATGGCTGAGAACCCTAAGAAGAAGCCTATGAAGATGTCTATATCTTTAAGGGCAGAACCTAAGGGCAGGCAAAAATCAACTGTCCCTAGCACTCACTATGCTAAAGCTTACCAATCCAAAGGTAAAAGGGAACCAGTTGTAGCTTCTAAGCCTCAAGCCAAGACACAAGAGACAAAGGATCTCCCTTTTAAGAAAAGGAGTAATGTCTATGTGTCACGTTATCCGGACTGGAGATGGTCCAACCGGACTAACGTTGAGGGGGAAGAATTCGAAGCACCAAAGAGACCGCTTCGAACTCCCAAGGTCACTCAAGCGAGTCGGGGTCAAAACCCTAGTTGGACCGCTACGAGAAAACCTAGCGAGCCGCTTCGACAGACTGTAAAACCTAAGTCAGTCTCTAAGCCTATAGCTAATCCGAAGCGAGTCGTTTCAGGATATAAGCAAAATGGGAAGAGCGTAGGTAGGTCTGAAGCGAGCCGCTACCCCTCTTGCACACACTGCTGCACATGTGAAGCTGCTTTAAGGCAGAAGTCACAGTTTTCGAAGGTCGAGAAACCCAAAGCACAAGCTTTCTTTCAAAAGAAAGTGAAGCAAGTGTGGGTACCTAAGGGAACTAACCTGCAAGGACCCAAACTGATTTGGGTACCAAAATCTGTCTAATTGCAGGTGAGCGCCGTGGATCCCATGCCAAGTGAGGGTCATCAAATTTGGTACTTGGACAGTGGATGTTCGAGACACATGACCGGCATGAAAGCTCTACTTCAAGACTACATTGAGAAGAAGGGTCCACACGTTACTTTTGGTGATAACTCTCGAGGAAGCACCAAAGGGTACGGCGCACTGAAAGTTGGAAAACTCACAATTGAAGAAGTCTCCTACGTGGAAGGACTTAAGCACAACTTGTTATCCATTTCACAATTCTGTGACAAGGGATACAAGGTGGAATTCATTTCCAACAAGTGCATTGTGAAGAGCAAGCTCACATCCCAGTTCAAAATATGGGCGGGAGTTGTGCTGTCGCTTTCTGGTAGGTAGTGGCTTGCTTTGCTTTGAAGTTGTAGCGTCCGCTCTGAAGTGAGTCGCTTCAGGATCATACTGTAGCGGGTCGCTTCCGAAACGAAGTTTCGTAGTGACCGCTTTAAAAAAATGTTGACCCGCGTTGACTCGCTTCTGCTTTTCTTTGTAGCGTTCGCTTTGCTTCGCTTTTGGTGGCTTCACTTTGACTCCACTGTAGCGCTCGCTTCGCTTCGCTGGTTTCGGCACGCTTCACTTCGGTTTGCTAGACTCGCTTCGCTTTGGAGGAACACACTCAAGCGAGTGGCCTTCACTTGAATTCCTGCAGTCTAAAGCTAAGAAAAATAAAGTCATCCTAACAGATTTAGGCTTAGAAAAATTCTATCCTATAAACTACATCAAAATGGGTCGCTTGGGAATAGGACACTTGGGGTTTTGGGATCTAATCATAACAAGTGACTTCGTTTATCAAATATCCCATGTAGTTCCCCCTTAACAAATCAGTCCTTAACAATTCCCAACATTTCACTATGTGAAATTTTATTCCAAGAGCTATAATTATGGGCCCCCGGAGATGCTAAATCCGACGATCCCCGGCGGGCCAAAAAAATGAGATTTCGCCCTAGTGGTACCCCTTAGAGTTTTGGTCAAAAACGCTCCGGAATGAGATCTAAATTTTATCATTCCAATTCATCCCAGTGATATTTTGGAGCGGTATATGATGAATTTTGCATCATTCTAGCTCCTATATAGAGGCTAGATTGTACGATTACTCCGGAAAATGAGAAAACGCATAAGGTGCCCAATTTGGATTCTATTTTCACCCAATAAACACCGTCAAATAAAAAATTTCACAAGTCCATATTGTAGCCTTCCGAATGATCTTCCTATGGGTTTCAAAATTGGGACATTCGGATCTAAAACGAGTTAGTTATGGCCAAAACGGTGAGTGCACGACGGAATCTGGGTCGAACGGGGAGGGCAGCAGGCAAAAAGGCCCATATCTCATTCGTTATCGTCCGGATCCATTTCATTCTTTCACCATGTTAAATTTTATTCCAAGAGCTATAATTATGGGCCCCCGGAGGTGCAAAATCCGACGATCCCCGGCGGGCCGAAAAAATGAGATTTTGTCCTAGTGGTACCCCTTAGAGTTTTGGTCAAAAACGCTCCTGAATGAGATCTAAATTTTATTATTCCAAATCATCCCAGTGATGTTTTGGAGCGGTATATGATGAATTTTGCATCATTCTAGCTCCTATATATAGGCTAGATTGTACGATTACTCCGTAAAATGAGAAACCGCTTAAGGTGCCAAATTCGGATTCTATTTTCACCCAGTAAACACCGTCTGATCGCACTATTTCTACC
Organism: Thymus mandschuricus; assembly: GCA_029379335.1. Classification (NCBI taxonomy): domain Eukaryota; kingdom Viridiplantae; phylum Streptophyta; class Magnoliopsida; order Lamiales; family Lamiaceae; genus Thymus; species Thymus mandschuricus. The sequence continues at coordinate 55,074,537 of CM057071.1, forward strand.
ACACAAAATAGGTGTAATATAATGAAGCACGAGTATCGTATCCACAGGGACTGATAAACCGAAAACGCGCACAATACCTCTATTCAAGAACTAATGTGATGTCTAGGCTTTTAAGGGTTTAGTGAATGTGGTATTTATACTAGGCAAATAATAACAAGAACTCAAGTAATCATATAAGGAAATAAACAAGTAAAGAAATAAGTAGTCAAATAAAACAACTTAAGGCACAAGCAATTAAGTAAATATGGAAAGTGAACAATTAAGGAAAAGTGTTGATTCTAGGGAAGCCTACCTAATCAAAAATATGCAAATAATTAATGAATACAATTAACCACTTTAATCCAATCTAAATGTGATACATGCAAAAATAACTTACACCCTAATTAAAGCAATGCAAGTAGTCACCCAACGAGATCCTAATATTCTTTCGAATTGTAAGAATCGAATCAAGTGCAAAATAGAACAAGTACCAATAATATAATCAACTAGGTTCAACTAAGACACCAAATCAATTATATATGAACATATAACAATTCAATTATCAATCAAGAAAATCAAACTATTATATCATGTTTTCATGAGATCTATTATGCAATTATCCAATTAAGGCATAAACACATAATTATGCATACACAATTAATGGCCAATTAACTATGCATGAGAATAAGCACCATGAAACATGCATCTAGATTGGAAGGCTAATTGTAAACAAAAACACTTACATAAATTCAATTAGGGATTCAATCCCTAAAATCAACTAAGGAATTTAGCTAGACATAATTAAAGTAGACATGAACACAAAAGATTGAATGAACATAATTAAAAAGTAAGAGTAAGGAAAACTTGGAATTGAATCTTGAACACGAAGAACTTCAAAACTTGAATCTTGAATAAACTTGAAAAGCTCCAATGTTGAATACAAAACTCTAAAATAATAGTGTGCTAGAAAGTATGTAAAATAATAAGGTGCTAGATAATAAGGTGTTAGGGTTTACAATGCTAGACTAGGAGTATATATAGGAGAAATTTACATAAGGAAAACCTAGACCAAAAAGGAGTCAAATTAAATAAGGAGAAAAATTCCCGGCTGGACACCTCTCGACAGACCTCTCGATCGAGAGGTCGATCGAGAGGGTATCATTTTTGCTCTCGATCGAAAGCTGTGGCAGAAGGCACCTCTCGACACCTCTCTCGATCGAGAGGTCGATCGAGAGGCCTTCACTCGAACTCAAATCTTGAATTTTCAGCTTCGATCTTCACGCCTTTTCTCGTCTCGGGGTTTTATCATCGATTAATCATCAATTTATGCCTGAAAACACAGAAAAACACCTACAAGCATAATATTGTCCCATATACTAAAAACCATATAAAACATAGACAATACTATAAAATCGAGACACAAAATCGACCCTTTTTGGCTATGAAAACAAGGTAAATTTCACCTATATCAAATCCCCCAAACTTAAACATTGTTCGTCCCGAACAATACCAAAACATAAACAATAGACTCTAGCATTGTGAACTATATAGGCCTCAAAAACTTTTCAAAACCAATACTCATGATCATGATCAAAACTATGCATACAACCTTAGCATCAATAACACAACCTATCCAACAAATTCGAAACAAGTCAATCTATCAAAGAACACTCTCCAACATGTGAGATTATGTATATAAGTGAACTCTCAACTCTCTCAAAGAAAAGATGTAATATAATGCACATCATGGGGTTCACTCAACATCAATGTAATGCAACATGTTCACCATAGGCTTGCCCCTAATCTCAACATCTCCACCTAATGTAATATTCACAAATTAAGATCAAAAAGGTCTTTGTAAAAGCTTGTAATGTAGGGACATTGGTTAAGGTAGGAAATATATAGGCTAAGTGACTCAAATTGCTCCAAACCATCAACCTCTTTTCAACTTCACCCAAAGTATAGATTTTACTCCATCTTCTACCATCCAACACCAACTACAAAACTCAATATCATAGATGCAACATATACAATCCAAGCTAACTATCCCCTTATGCTTTTTTTTTTTTTTTCCTAGAGCTCAACTAATGAATGTTCTTTCTAACAATGAACAAAGGCTCTAACTTTCTTTTCTCTTTTTTTTTTTTCTATTTTTTTTTTAAGCTCATAGGGATAGCTAACTATACTTAATCAAGCATCTCAAATCTTTTTTTTTTTTTTTTTTCTTTTCATACCACACCAAGATAATCTACTCAACTCCTTCCCACATCATCAACTAACTCCACTAAAGATACCATTATCCATCCAAACCTCCTATCATCCAAGCTCAAGAAAGAAAGGCTCATAACAAGGCTCAAAGGGGGTAAACAAAGATAATGATCAAGGTTAGTGTATGGGAATCATGTGGCTACGAAAGAATGGCCTAATATCATCTCCTAGTTCATAAATATACTAAGGTCTTGACGGAGAAATAGGGCAAGTTCTAGAAATAATGAAGCATACATGATCACTCAATCAAGAAAAATAGGCATCAATATGCACCAATAGCTCAAAACTCACGGGCTCAAACTAACTAGTTCCCGACTTCATGACATGCTTCAAATTCATCAAATAAAATCGCGTCGCTTCGCCAAGGTTCCATGCATAATAAAGATCATGAATTTTCTCCAAAAATCAACAAACTTTTTCTATCATCGGCCAAATTCACAACACTATCATCACATGCTTACTTGACTCAATTTAAACCTAAGACTCAAAACAATAAAAGACTCTAACATACCCCAAAATAATACTAACAAATAAAAGACTCTCAAAGCAAGAAAACAATAAAAGTAATTAACTTAGACACTCTTTCCCTCCCCCAAACTTATTTCAAAGCATAGCAACGAAATAAGTTTAAAGAAAAGAAGTAGGCTAAGTTAAAAACTGACCTCATTGAAATGGCGGTGGGAAGGGAGGGTTGTCGGGGTTATTGGGGTCGAATCGTTGATGGCTCTCCGGGTAGTGAGGATAGAAATAGTGCATCTCATGCACCATTCTATTATAATTCTCCAAGTATGCTCGTTCATCCTCACGCCTCTTCGCCTCCTCTTCTCGAAATTTCCTCTCATTCTCAATGTAGGCGTCGAGAGTATCAAAACGACTTCCAATAAATGTACGAAGATCCCCCACCTCGGTTCTCAACGTTTGTACCTCTTCGCGAACTCCTCTTACTTGGGATTCAACAAACTCCCTACTATCCCAATGATAGTTGTCCATTGCTTCCATTGACTCCGTGTGCCAATCCCGCATCGTAGAGAAATCCGGAGCTCTCATATGAAAACCGGGCTGTGGAACACCCTCGTATCCTTGCTCAAAAGCATCTTCCCCTTGATCAAAACCCCGCTCATATTGCTCAGCCTCGTCTTCATCTTCTTCCTCCTCATCAACATCACCACCTTCGTCGGGTTTTGGACCTCCCTCAGCCCACATAAGCTCCTTGTGTTGAGGAGAATCCATTTTTCCGTTCCCTCTCCGCAGCTTCTCGTTCCCGATCACCTCCGTCAAATAACTGTTCGGAAGCGGAAAGAGATAAATGCCACTCATCCCATGTAACTTGAAGAACCACCCGGACGTGTCATACGAGATCATCCTTGCAAGCTCCAACGTCCGTCTATCTACAAAGATGGACGTAGATACTGGCTGCTCTCCAATCGGAATGTTGAAGTGTTGGGCAATGGGAGTGACGAAAGCTCCTATCCCGATCTTTTGCCCCCCGAACAAGTATGCTTGGTTCACCATATGATCGACGAGGTAAAGGGCTGCACATTGTGAATGTCCTCGCAAGGAAGTCCAAATAAGATGAGAGTCGGTGGCAAGGAAGGTGCCGGAGTCATGACGGGAGTGAATGGTGCACGAGATCAGCCTATGAAAGTAGCGAATCGTGGGATTCCGAATTGAGGTAGCCTTTGCTTTCGCCGGGTTATAGGATCTTGTTCTTTCCTCCTCAAAATCCACGAAGTGTGCCCACAAATCTTGCAAGTTCGGATGATTGTTGCCAATATATTCACCATGCTTGTTTCCTCCAATGATATCGCTAAGTTGATCCATATCAAGCTCTCTCGGTTGACCACCAAGTTGGAAACGAATGACATGGGGCACTTGGTTGACTCGCTCCACTACCAACGTTGAGAGGAACTCCACCGTGAGAATGTGGTAGGTGAAGTGATTCCCTTGAAATATGTTGGTGAAGCCTCCTTGTTGCATCAATTGGGTGATCTCATTAGCTATCCCCATCGCTGCCACCGTCTCTTGATGTAGGAAACGACAGTGCTTGTGCTTGAGTTGCACAAGGTGGGACCATCTCCTCTTTGACTCCGCCGTCGTGAGCTTGAGTTTGAACGCCTTGGGCTCCAAACTTGAGGGCATCGACCTCGCCGGCGGTATTCTAGTCTCCGGGATAGTCTTGTCATTCTTCCATGTCTCCTTTCCCTTGCTCGAAGAGGTGACCTTTTCTTTTCCTTTGCCTTTGCCCGAAGAGGTTGAAGCGACATTCTTGCCCTTGTCTCTTGCCATCGTTAGTACCTAAAAATATCACAAATCAATACAAGGGATGCAAGAATAAAGCAATTGAAATCATCTTCCCCCAAATTTCAACCAAACTCAATTCTCCCCCATTATCAACTCAATTTCATCACCAATTTATACAATCACCACAATACTCTCAATAATCATGAACTTATAATCACACAATCTCAATCTCATGTATATAGATACCAACGAATCTTCAACAATTCATAGACAAATATAAAGACTCATTCGATTATCAATACACAATTCTCTCCGCATTCATCCATGAATTCAATTCATACAAATAATTCAATGAATTCCATGAATCCAATCTATCATGCTCAATCTAATACCCAATCTATCAATTCAACAAATTTAACCATCAAAATTGAATTTTAATCGGTCAAAACATGCGAAATCATGTAAAGAATCAAGAATTGATATCAAGAGAGCAAGAAATCGAGTACCTTTTGACGAATTGAAGAAGGAAATTGAGAGTTCTTGTGTGTGCTTGAGAGAATTTGTGAGTTATGAGAGAATGGTATGTGAGTTGTGTGCAAAAGGTGTATTTAAAGGAGTAACTAAACCTGGTCAAAGTCGGAATGTGCGCCGTCAACGACCCTCTCGATCGACCTCTCGATCGAGAGACCTGTCGAGAGGTAGCTACTGGAATCTGAAATTTGACCTCTCGATCAACCTCTCGATCGAGAGAGGTGTCGAGAGGTGCTGCACTGTACGTTCTGACCTCCCCTCTCGATCGAAAACACGGGGGTCTCGATCGAGAGGCTTCACGTGACACACCTGGGAAATTAAAAATTCAAAACCTCTCGATACACCTCTCGATCGAGAGAGGTGTCGAGAGACCCCTACTGTATGCCAACATTTCACCTCTCGAACGACCTCTCGATCGAGAGAGGTGTCGAGAGGTCCTGCTCGATTTTGTTTTCTTCACAACTTTTTAACATTCGTTAGTATATTAAGGGGTTCGACTCTAAAATACGAAATTTGACTCAAACCTACGAAAAATAAACTACCTAAGACTCTAAAACGTAAAACGAAATAAAATAAAAACGGGATACGAATATTGGGTTACCTCCCAACAAGTGCTACGTTTTATGTCTTTAGCCCGACGATACCTCCTTTCTACTTTGGGTCATCGAGGTAAGTGGCCGCTTTCTTAGGGAATAGAGGCATCGGCTTGAAGTAGTGCTTGAGGCGATGTCCATTTACTACGAATTTCTCACCGTCATACTTCAACACCTCGAATGCACCATTCTTCAAGTCCTTGTAAATGACGTACGGCCCCGACCACTTACTTTGCAATTTTCCTGGATAAAAACGAAGTCGAGAATTAAAAACAAGAACATCATCACCAATTTCAAACTTACGCTTTTTGATGCTCAAGTCGTGGAATCTTGTAGCTCGATTGTACAATTTTTCCACGTTTCCAAGGTTTCTTCAACCCATAGCATTGTTGTGTCTTTTAATTTTTGTTTTGAGTCTTTTATTTCTTTTTCTTTATTTTGTGCAATTTTACGCTTTGGTATTGTGTTTTGTGTTTGTTTTGTAGGTTCTACTTGGAATTTCTCGGGATTTCAAGTGTGTTGGTCGACATTGTGCGATAAGTTCCTTCTATCCCTTCCTTTTTATTTTCTCGCAATGAGGTCATTGCTTGATTCTAAGTGTGTGTGTGTGTGTGTGTGTGTGGGGGGGGGGGGGGGGGTCTTTGAAACTTTGGCATGATGTGTTTAATTTTGTTGAGTCTTAGGAGTTAATTGAGTCAAATGAGCATGTGATGATAGTATTGTGGATTTGGCCGATGATAGAAATTTTTGTTGATTTTTGGAGAAAAATTCATGATCTTTATTATGCATGGAACCTTGGCGAAGCGACGCATTTTATTCATTGAATTTGAAGTATGCTATGAGGTCGGGAACTAGTTAGTTTGAACCCGTGAGAATTGAGCTATTTGTGCATATTTATGCCTATTCTTTGATTGAGTGATCATGCATGCTTCGTTGTTTCTAGAACTTGTCTTGTTTCTCCATCAAGACCTTAGTATATTTACGAACTAGGAGATGATCTTATGCCATCTTTCTTTAGCCACATGATCCCTATACACTAACCTTGTTCATAAACCTTTGTTTACCCCTTTTGAGCCTTTGTTAGCCGTTCTTTGTAAAACCGGATGATAGGAGGTTTGGATGGTTATGGGTATCCTTAGTATTTGTGGTTGGTGATATGGAAGGAGTTGAATAGAAAAATTTGGTTGTGGTGAAGAAGGTGGAGAAAGGAGTTTTAGATGCTTGATTTATGTAGTTAGCTACCCCTATGAGCTTAGAAAAAAAAGAGAAAAGAAAAAAAAAGATGAAAAAAAAATAGAGCCTTTGTTCAACATTAGAAAGAACGTTTATTAGGGAGCTCTAGAGGAAAAAAAAAAAAGAAAAAAAAAAGAGAAAAGAAAGAGAGAATAAGAATATAAGCATAAGGGGGTAGTTAGCTTTAATTTATATAGTTGATATTTTAGCATCTTTGAGTTTGTATTTGGTGTGTTGGATGGTAGAAGATGGAGTAAAAATCCATACTTTGGTTGGAGTTGAAAAGAGGTTGATGATTTAGATTTATTTGAGTCACTGATTGGTGTCTAGATGTTAGGATTTTCATCATGTTTTCATGTCCGTTTTCCCTTAGTTTTTCTGTGTTTTCGTTGTTTATGGCTATGATTTGGTTGCTTTGGAGTCATTGGTATTGTAGGATAAAAAGGGCGGAAATGAGAAGAAAATGAGAAGAAAGAAGCCTTATATCGAAGAGGGGTTCGATAGGAGCATGTAGGCGAAAACGGAGGTCAATTTGGAGTTCGGACGAGGAAGATACGATCGAAACAAGAAAGGCGCGCAATACAATGCGAGTGCTATGTTGGACGAGCGTCCAACGTACGTTGGACGACCGTCCAACGTTCCGGCCAGCTTTCCTTTCCTTCTATAACTAGGTTTTCATACCTATTATAAATACTATCCCTTGTGCACGAATTATACAACATCCTTAGCATAATTTAGCTTTAGTTTTCAGCACTTAAACACTTTAGATTAGTTTTACTTTGTTCGGATCCGGATTCTTAGTTCGTGCAATTCAATTCAAGTTTTTCTTTTACTTCGCGTTCTTCGTTCTTCTTTTAATTCTCGTAAGTTATTTATTGCTTTCGTTTACTTGCTTTACTTAGTTTTAGATTCGATTTCGTAATTGCTTCTTTTAATTTCCTTAGTTTAATTTCGTTCTTTCGATTTCTAGTTTAAAGTTTAGATTCGTTTTTCTAGTTTCGATTCTCTAGTTTTTAAAGCTTTTAAAGTTATATTTATTTTCTTTTAAATTTCCAGATTTCATTCATCATGTCTAGAGTAGTTTATGCTTTCTTTTATGCTTTCTTTTCGATTATTGCCTAGGTAGATTTATTGCTTTCTTTTAGTTTAATTCTTAGATTTATTTCTTGAGTTCTAGATTAGATTTATTTGCTTTGATTTAATTGCTTTGATTTATTTTATTTGCCTAGGATTTAAAACTAAAACCCCAAAATCTTCTTTACTTGCTTTCTTAGTTTTAGGCTAGATTAGGTTTTACTACATAATTAATTGCCCTGTTAAGTTTTCCTTGAGATTCGATACTTTGGTTTTACTTGCTAGTGCTACGATAGGATTTCGTTCTATTGCGAACACTTTTTAGTGAAACAAATTTTGGCGCCGTTGCCGGGGAAAACTTTAGGCTATTTAATTGTGTAGTATTTTTATTTTTTTTTATTTAATTGCTTTCTGGTTCGATTTCTTTTCTCTTCCTCTCGGTGCGTTTGATTCGTTTGTTGAGTGTTGTGTATGCTAGGTCGTCGAAGTCTCTAAAGGAAGTTGACACCTCACATAGACGGCATCAATAGGAAGAAGGCGCTCTTAACCGCGAAGAAGGAAGAAGACGAGAGCTCGAAGCAATGGCACACAAGATGGGAGAATTTTCTCTTGACCTATGGATGGTTAAAGACGTTGCTTGTTGCAACTGATTTTGGATGAGAATTTTCTAGTCAAGCTAATGACGTTAAACGAGCGCTTGGTGGGAGGCAACCCACGTAAAAAAAAAAAAAAATCTTTTAGTTTTTGTAGAATAGGATTTATTTTCTTTATTTTTGTTTGCTTTCTTTTTGATTTTTGTGTAGGGAGTAGTTTACAAGGAGGGTATGATGAAGAGAGAGATCGAGCCGGACCCGAACGATCCTCGTTTTTGGGCTCCTACCGATCCCCGTTGGCAAGATCCACGGTTCCGAGGTCCATTCGATTCATAGCTTTGTTTTGTGTCTTTTTATTTTTGTTTTGAGTCTTATATTTCTTTTTCTTTGTTTTGTGAAATTTTACGCTTTGGTATTTTGTTTAGTGTTTGTTTTGTAGGTACTACTTGGAGTCTTTCGGGATTTCAAGTGTGTTGGTCGACATTGTGCGATAAGTTCCTTCTATCCCTTCCTTTTTATTTTCTCGCAATGAGGTCATTGCTTGATTCTAAGTGTGGGAGGGTCTTTGAAACTTTGGCATGATGTGTTTAATTTTGTTGAGTCTTAGGAGTTAATTGAGTCAAATGAGCATGTGATGATAGTATTGTGGATTTGGCCGATGATAGAAATTTTTGTTGATTTTTGGAGAAAAATTCATGATCTTTATTATGCATGGAACCTTGGCGAAACGACGCATTTTATTCATTGAATTTGAAGTATTCTATGAGGTCGGGAACTAGTTAGTTTGAACCCGTGAGAGTTGAGCTATTTGTGCATATTTTATGCCTATTCTTTGATTGAGTGATCATGCATGCTCCATTGTTTCTAGAACTTGCCTTGTTTCTCCATCAAGACCTTAGTATATTTATGAATTAGGAGATGATTTTAGGCCATTCTTTCGTAGCCACATGATCCCTATACACTAACCTTGTTCATAAACCTTTGTTTACCCCTTTTGAGCCTTTATTAGCCGTTCTTTGTAAAACCGGATGATAGGAGGTTTGGATGATTATGGGTATCTTTTGGGAGTTAGTTGTATGGAAGGAGTTGAAAAGAATATCTTGTTGTGGTGAAGAGGGAGAAGAAAAGAATTTTAGATGCTTGATTTATGTAGTTGACTAGCCCTATAAGCTTAAAAGAAAAGAAAAAAAATAAATAAAAAAAATATAGAGCCTTTGTTCAACATTAGAAAGAACGTTTATTAGTGGAGCTCTAGAAAAAAAAGAAGAAAAAAAAAAGAAAAGAAAGAGAGAGAGAGAGAATAAGAATATAAGCATAAGGGGATAGTTATCTTTGATTTATATAGTAGATATTTTAGCATCTTTGAGTATGTAATTGGTGTGTTGGATGGTAGAAGATGGATGAAAATCCATACTTTGGTTGGAGTTGAAAAGAGGTGGATGATTTAGATTTATTTGAGTCACTTAGCCTATACTTTCCCTACCTTAACCAATGTCCCTACATTACAAGCTTATATAAAGACCTTTTTGATCCTAATTTGTAAGTATTACATTAGGTGGAGATGTTGAGATTGAAGGCAAGCCTATGGTAAACATGTTGCATTGCATTGATATTGAGTGAACCCTATGATGTGCATTATCTTATACATCTTTTCTTTGAGAGAGTTGAGTGTTCACTTTCATATATAAAATGTCACATGTTGGAGAGTGTTCTTTGATGGATTAGCATATTTTGAATTAGTTGAGTAGATTGTGTTGATTGATGCTAAGGTTGTGTGCATAGTTTTGATCATGATCATGAGAGTTTGTTTTCGAAAAGTTTTGAGGCCTATATAGTTCACAATACTTGAGTCTATTGTTTATTTCGTTTTTATGTTGCTTGAGGACAAGCAAAGGTCTAAGTGTGGGGGATTTTGATTGGTGTCTAGATGTTAGGATTTTCATCATGTTTTCGTGTCCGTTTTCCCTTAGTTTTTCTGTGTTTTCGTTGTTTATGGCTATGATTTGGTTGCTTTGGAGTCATTGGTATTGTAGGATAAAAAGGGCGGAAATGAGAAGAAAATGAGAAGAAAGAAGTCTTATATCGAAGAGGGGTTCCATAGGAGCATGTAGGCGAAAACGGAGGTCAATTTGGAGTTCGGACGAGGAAGATACGATCGAAACAAGAAAGGCGCGCAATACAATGCGAGTGCTACGTTGGACGAGCGTCCAACGTTCCGGCCAGCTTTCCTTTCCTTCTATAACTAGGTTTTCATACCTATTATAAATACTATCCCTTGTGCACGAATTATACAACATCCTTAGCATAATTTAACTTTAGTTTTCATCACTTAAACACTTTAGATTAGTTTTACTTTGTTCGGATCCGGATTCTTAGTTCGTGCAATTCAATTCAAGTTTTTCTTTTACTTCGCGTTCTTCGTTCTTCGTTTAATTCTCGTAAGTTATTTATTGCTTTCGTTTACTTGCTTTACTTGCTTTACTTAGTTTTAGATTCGATTTCGTAATTGCTTCTTTTAATTTCCTTAGTTTAATTTCGTTCTTTCGATTTCTAGTTTAAAGTTTAGATTCGTTTTTCTAGTTTCGATTCTCTAGTTTTTAAAGCTTTTAAAGTTATATTTATTTTCTTTTAAATTTCCAGATTTCATTCATCATGTCTAGAGTAGTTTATGCTTTCTTTTATGCTTTCTTTATTGCTTTCTTTTCGATTATTGCCTAGGTAGATTTATTGCTTTCTTTTAGTTTAATTCTTAGATTTATTTCTTGAGTTCTAGATTAGATTTGTTTGCTTTGATTTAATTGCTTTGATTTATTTTATTTGCCTAGGATTTAAAACTAAAACCCCAAAATCTTCTTTACTTGCTTTCTTAGTTTTAGGCTAGATTAGGTTTTACTACATAATTAATTGCCCTGTTAAGTTTTCCTTGAGATTCGATACTTTGGTTTTACTTGCTAGTGCTACGATAGGATTTCGTTCTATTGCGAACACTTTTTAGTGAAACAGTCACTGAGCCTATACTTTCCCTACCTTAACCAATGTCCCTATATTACAAGCTTAAATAAAAACCTTTTTGATCCTAGTTTGTAAGTATTACATTAGGTGGAGATGCTGAGATTGAAGGCAAGCCTATGGTAAACATGTTGCATTGCATTGATATTGAGTGAACCCTATGATGTGCATTATCTTATATATCTTTTCTTTGAGAGAGTTGAGTGTTCACTTTCATATATAAATTTCACATGTTGGAGAGCGTTCTTTGATGGATTAGCATATTTTGAATTAGTTGAGTAGATTGTGTTGATTGATGCTAAGGTTGTGTGCATAGTTTTGATCATGATCATGAGAGTTTGTTTTCGAAAAGTTTTGAGGCCTATATAGTTCACAATACTTGAGTCTATTGTTTATTTCGTTTTTATATTGCTTGAGGACAAGCAAAGGTCTAAGTGTGGGGGATTTTGATTGGTGTTTAAATGTTAGGATTTTCGTAGTATTTTCGAGTCCGTTTTCGTTATGTTTTGTGTCTTTTTCGTTTGTCTTTTGCTATGATTCGGTTGTTTGGAGTTTGGTTCGTGTAGGATCATTAGGTGGAAGGAATGGACGAAAACGGGTCGGAAAAGGCGAGGAATTGAGGAAGAATCGAGCACGGGGCGAGCATGGGGTTTGAAGCCCGTCCAGAGTACGCTGGACGGCCGTCCAGAGTACACTAGACGAGCGCGGACATACCCTGGACGAGCGTCCAGGGAAGAATTGAAGAGGACTGCGAGTACGACGTTGGACGAGCGTCCAACGTTCCGGCCAGCTGCTATTTCCTTATATAATTAGGTTTTCATACCTATTATATATACTATCCCTTGTACACGAATTCTAGACATCTTTTAGCATAATTTAGCTTTAGTTTTCAGCACTTAAACACTTTAGATTAGTTTTACTTTGTTCGGATACGGATTCTTAGTTCGTGCAATTCAATTCAAGTTTTTCTTTTACTTCGCGTTCTTCGTTCTTCGTTTAATTCTCGTAAGTTATTTATTGCTTTCGTTTACTTGCTTTAATTGCTTTACTTAGTTTTAGATTCGATTTCGTAATTGCTTCTTTTAATTTCCTTAGTTTAATTTCGTTCTTTCGATTTCTAGTTTAAAGTTTAGATTCGTTTTTCTAGTTTCGATTCTCTAGTTTTTCAAAGCTTTCAAAGTTAGATTAATTTTCTTTTAAATTTCCAGATTATTTCATCATGTCTAGATTTATTTATGCTTCTATCTTTGCTTCCTTTATTGTTTCTTTTCGATTTTTGCCTAGGTAGATTTATTGCTTTCTTCTAGTTTAATTTTCTAAGTTTATTTAGTTCGATTTATTTCCAGCTTTTTAGATTAGATTTATTTGCTTTGATTTAATTGCTTTGATTTATTTTATTTGCCTAGGATTTAAAACAAAAACCCCAAATTCTTCTTTACTTGCTTTCCTAGATTTAGGCTAGATTAGGATTTACTACATAATTAATTGCCCTGCAAAGTTTTCCTTCGAGATTCGACATTGGGTTTTTACTTACTAAGTGCTAGGATAGATTTCGTTCTATTGCGAACACTTTTTAGTGAAACATCGGCCAATGAAGATGGAGGCTAGTGTGTTCACTATTAGACCGGATTTGACGAAGCAAATGGTCGATATGATGAGGGATCTTCATCAAGAACTTAAGATGAAGACTCCACCTACACCTTCGGAGCCTTGTGGCATATGTGGACTAATTGGTCATGTCATCGACGAGTGCACTAGGAAGGTCGAGCTTACTTACGAAGGAGGATCCGAAGTCTACGCAGCACAAGGATACCCACCACCAACATATGCTTAACAATTTCCTCACCAACAACCATTCTACCCTCCCCAACAGTCTTACTATCCACCGCTGCCACAGTTCTACCTACCTCCGCCTCAACAATCTCCACTTGATGAGGCTAGTCTCGCCACATTTATGCATGAGAGCAAGTTGGCCCATGAGGGGCAAGATGCCATGATTAGACGCCTTGGGACCACTATTGGGCACATTTTTGGAGCAGTTAATGAGATGAAGAAGCTACAAATGGGAAGCCTAGCCAACCCAAACAAGCCCATGCCGTAACTGTCATTGAAGAGGAGCAAGTCAAAGGAAAAAAGTGGAGAAGTCACACCGTGGCTGCCATCAAAGCAAGCCGACAACGTTCTCACGCCTTCCCTACCTCAGCTGGCCATCTCTCATCTCTACCGAAACAAGGTGATCCAGGAAGTTTCAAATTAGATGTTTTGGATAATGGGGATAGTGTGCCAGGTATGTTGGATTTGGGTGCAGCGGTGAACTTGATGCCATACTCCATTTTCGAGAGAATGGGTTCGAGGGATCTTAAGCCCACCAATTTTTGCATCGAGCTAGCTGACGGTTCTTTGAGTCATCCCTTGGGGATTGTGGAAGACGTTGCTTTACTTGTGAGAGGAATTTAAGTTCTTGCCGATTTCATTGTGCTTGACGTGGGGCAAGGAGCTAGGAGCGAGAGAGGTCATCTTCTCTTGTTAGGACGACCCTTCATGGCTACTACTCAAACTCCAATCGGCGTTGGATCCGACACATTGAGCATGGCCGGTGTAGGAGGTTCGGTAACTTTCTCAATTTTAGATAATTATTCTTCTAGTTCTAATTCTTTTATCCAAACATGCTCGTATGTTCATATTACTAACGATTTGGGTGAGAAAAAGATAGAGGAGAATTTTCAGGTTGCTATGCATGAGGAAGAAGCCATTATTGATGAGTTCTTAAGCAAATTGGACGAGGAAGTGATTGTGGAGGAATTTTTGAGCAATGTGTGTTGGGAATTGTTAAGAACAAAGTGTTAAGGGGGAACTCCTATGGGACACTCTGAAGTGAGCCAAATGGTTGTTTTGATTTGATCCCAAAACCCCAAGTGTTCTATTCCCAAGCGACCCGTTTTGATGTAGTTAATAGGTTAGAATTTTTCTAAGCCTACTCTGTTAGGATGACTCTTTATTTTGCTTAGATTATAGGCTTCAAGAGTTCAAGTGAAGGCCACTCACTTGAGTGTGTTTTCCGAAGCGAAGCAAGTATAGCAAGCCGAAGTGAAGCGTGCCGAAGAATAGCGAAGCGAAGCGAGCGCTACAGTAGATTCAAAGTGAGTCTGCCGAAGCGAAGTAAAGCGAGCGCTACAGTATAAAGTCAAAGCAAGTCAACTCTAGTCAGCATTTTCCAAAGCAGTCACTAGGGAACCTCATTTCCCAAAGCGACTCACTACAGAATGACTACGAAGTGACTCAACTAAAGCGGACGCTACAACTTCAAACCGAAGCGAGCCACTACCTACCAGAAAGCGACAGCACAACTCCCGCCCAGATTTTGAACTCCAGTCAACTAAGAGATCTTCACATTAATTGTGAGATCTCCACGTGTCGAACGCGGAGAGGAGCAGCGGAGTTGACTGCCAGGCCGACAGGGCGCCGTAACAGTACTGGGTCGCTCCAGTTACTGTTGAAATTGGAACTTAGCCATTTCCGGCAAAAATCCAAAACTGCGCGTCTGAAAAGCAGCCAGCCTGTGCAAGTACTATCGAGAGGAGGAGGGACAAAGCCACAAACCAAGCAACGGATCTCGGCATCCCTCCGCCCATAAATAGAGAAGGTTGAAGACGAAGAGAGTAGAACAATACTTGAGCATTCGAGCGCCCACAGCAAACAAACACTCCCAAGCCTTTGAGCAAATCTTCGAGTCTTTGTTTTCAAGTGTTCTCCGAGTTTCCAGTTCATCGGAACTCGTCTTCACAACCTTCACACTTAGAGTCTAAGCCCATTCTATATCCAAGCTTAGAAGAAGAACTCTAGCCATCTTTTGCATCTACTGTAAAAGAGTTCTTCATAGTGTGTCGTCGTAAACCAAAAACCCTAAATCTGTTGTTAGGTTTTTGAGTTCGTCGTCGTTAGGTTGTCTCGATCCAAGGCTCTACTTTCATCGATCGTAGAAGCCTCGATCATAGTGTTTAGATCCAAGCTTGCACCTACATCGTTTGTGTGAAGCTCGATCGAAGCTAGGCTGTAAGGAGAACCCATAATCTCCCTGTCTGTGTTTGACTGAAGCGAGTGAAGCTTCCAGTCTTGTCTAGGTTTGTGTAGTGAATCCGCAATCACTACGTCTGTCGTTGGATCCAGGCGAGTGAAGCCCGATCCCGACCAGGTTTTTGAAGGACCCGTAACCTTCAAGTTCTTGAGTGAAGAGAACAGTTGCCGTGTGCAACAAAGTGGACGTAGGAGCTTTATCTCCGAACCACTATAATCCCCGTGTCGTATCTCTCAACCCTAAACTATTTACTTTGATTATTCATTGCATGTGCATCTAAACAAACTCAACTTGAGTTTTTAATTACTTAGGAAAAGATAATAGCTCACCGAATTCCGTACAAGAGTAAAGTCTCACTCTTAATCAAGCTCTAAGCTTAGGTCAAGAGATTGCTGATTGCTCTAGATCTAGCTCTCGGCTAGGTCTCAGTATTTCTACGGGCACTTTACTTCATACTCTAAGTTAAGGAATTGAAGTTGAAAAACTTCAAAATACGTATGCACCCCCCCACCCCCTCTACGTATTTTTCCTATAACAAACCGGGACCAACAATGTGGAAGACATGGAGGATGACAATTGCATTATGGAAGAGTCGGTTTTGAGCTCACAACATGAGGAAAAAATCATGGATAACTTTCTTGGCAATCTCGACGAGGAAGCACTTTTTGTGGAGGATCCATCATTAAGTTTTGAAGATCATGATATTGCTCACATGAATTTTCACACATGTGTGGGGGAGATAAGTTTACAAGATAACCCTCTTTTCGAGTTTCAAGCCGAAGAGAAAGAAGAGTCCACCTTTGCATCGAGAGTCACCTATGGATGGTTAAAAACGTTGTTTGTTGCAACAGATTTTGGATGAAAATTTTCTAGTCAAGCTAATGACGTTAAACGAGCGCTTGGTGGGAGGCAACCCACGTAAAACAAAATAAAAAAAATTAAATTAGTTAGGAATTTTCATTTTTCGTATTTTCTATTATTTCTTTCGTTTTTTGTTTTAGTTTAGTGTTTGTGCAGGATTTGGCGTTGGGGGTCCAGAACAAGATCTGGACGATCAGACCCCTAAGGTGTTCTGGATGATCGTCCAAAAGAAGTGATTTCAAGTATTTTCCAGTATCGGATTTGGACGATCGTCCAAACCCCTTGGGAATTCTGGACGATCGTCCAAACCCATGGGCCCAGGCAGTTTTCGACTTCTCGGTTGGATCCACCTCTACTCAGCAGCCTCGTGATCTCAATGATCCAAACCTTCAGGGCCCGCAAAATCGAGGTCCATTCCATCCTTTCTAGCCAATTATTTGAGTCTTTGTAGTTTGAGTCTTTTGTTTCGTTTTTTTTTTTTTTTTTTTTTTTAAAATTTTGTTTGGTGCAGTTTTATGTTTTGGTATTTTATTGTTGTGTTTGTTTTGTAGGTACTAACTTGGAGTTTCTTGAGATTTCGAGTTTGTTCATCGTTGTCATGCGATAAGTTCTCTTTTCCTTCTCCTTTTTATTTTCTTGCAATGGGGACATTGCTCGATTTTATGTGTGTGTGTGTGTGTGTGTGGGGGGGGGGGGGGGGGGGGGGGGTGTCTCTGAAATTGTTGGCATGACTTGTTTCTTATTTTTTATGTTTTTGTGTGATCCAGTCTTGTTATCCCCACTTTAGGAAGTTGCTTGTAATTGATAAAGCATGTTAAACGTGGTCCATTTGAGTTCGAATGACATGACGATGTGATATTGGAGTTGTCGAACTTAGATTATCGAAACTAGGATAGCTCTGAAGCTGACTTGCGATAGCGTGATCGTTTGTGAATAGTCGTGGGGCATGTTCTTGTTTCGTAATATGAGGTGAAAAACTTTTGATTCAGATTATGAGTGAATTGCATTGAAGAATGATGTATATTTGATCTTAGCTTACTTCCCTATATGTATAAAAAAAAAAGTGCTTTGTTGTGAATGAAGAGTTGATAGGATTCTGCTCCTCTTACATGTAACGTATGAAAATACTAGAGTGATGAGCATGGGAAACCACATGAAAAGGCTTCGAGAGACCCTCGAATGATTAAATTTCATGAACTATATCCTAGATGATACTCGTATATGTGTGAAAAATATAGTGTTCGTAGGTACTCTACTCCTCTTGACAATGAGTACGGGAAATCGCACTAGGAAGCTCGATGAGAACCATCGATGATTAAACCTAGTGAACTATGTACCAAAACGTTCACTTTCATTGTAAAAAAAAATGTGTGCTTTGAGTTGAATAAAAAGGGAAGTAAGCTAAGGGATGAATATGTCGATAATTTTATTGCTTGTGAGATGTGTGAAATGTCGAAAATCGGATCCTCATATTTGAGTCGAGTTAACGAGCCACATGATTCTTCGTATTTGATTGTGCATTTGCTCGTTGATATTAGAGTAGTCTAGGTTTTGATTTGATGAGTTTGACGATACCTACTTCGTGTTGTTGAGTTGATTGAACTTGGGTTGATTGTGTTGTATGTGTTGCTTGAGGACAAGAAAAGTTCTAAGTGTGGGGGTTTTGTTTGGTGTGTAAATGTTCGGTTTTTAGTAGTCTTTTTGTTGGGTCTATTGAATAGGTTCTGTATCCTCAATGTGCTAACCACTATGGCAGGTATAATGCTGGATACAAAGAGATAACTTGCCAGGGGCGAAAATTACTATACTAAACAGAAATAGGACGAATTACAACTCAAGTTGGAAATAACAACTAAATACAACGAAAGTAAATACAAAGGAATGAAATAGCCGAGTCGAGGAAAGCCCTCTTTCCGCAAGACGAGATACGCCCCGGTAGTGCTCTCGGTTTTGGCGTATCGTCCCCAAAGATAAAACGGCTTCGTCTCCTCGGTAGTAGCACCACAAGACCTCGGAGCTCCGGCGAACTAGAGTGAGGCGATGACTAAACTCGTGAATGAAAAGGATGCAAAAGAGAGATGCTAGTGAATGAGTGATATGCGTCTATGTCCTCAAAACCTATGAAGAACTTGTGTCAATGAATGCTCTCTCATGCTCCTATATATAGGCATATCAAACTCTAGGGTTTCTGGAGTCTTGGCCATCAAAGGCCCATTAGGTGGAGTAAGATACGGTCAAAAAACGTATCTCCTAACTTAGTGGGTTGATTCACCCGAGATTCGCGGGATTACACCCGAGATTCGCGGGATGTGGCCGTTACAGTGCCTGCCACGGCGGTGACTACAACGGCTGGATCATTCCGTTGCGCGCCAGATGCGGACGCTGTTACCACACTGGATCATACGTTGGGCTGCCTGCTTTGCCCAATAACGTTTTGCTTCCTTGGCCCAAAACGAAAGTTAATGAGACTCAAGGCAAGGCCCAAACACGCGAGGGCCTGTCTTTATTCACTTAACCCACTTATTAATAAGCCCACTTGTATAGTTACTTTTAAACAAAATTAGAGAATGTTAATTCTCCAATGTGGGACAACAACACTTCATAATATAATGAAGTCACTCCACCAACACTTTGATATAATATATCTCACTCACCATATATATATATATATATTGGATTTGAGCATATAATTATATCACATTAATCTACTCCTTGAGAAGATTAATACTACGACGACATTTAACCTCACGATTGAGTTAAACATCCGCTCCATATTATTGATCAAATGCCAATAATATCCAACAATCCCCCACATGAGTGAGATAACCATTGTGCAAATGCATGCAATGTATAAGCATAGTCCTCAAGAGGTATTAAAGTATTAGGATAGATAGCTTGTGGCTTTGAACCTTCCATAGTTAACATCATCAGGTACACAAGCGGATTAGTAGCATGATGCTTTGAACTATTCCTCCACGGCGTGCACCGAGACAACAATATTAACACTAGAACACTTCAACCTCATCTGTTCTCACGTTTTGTATCCTTTTCGGCCTTGGATACCCCTTTGGATTCATAAGTGTATTTCTTGAAGCGGCCACACTTCACACTTACATAGGTGATTCTTTACCGAGTATCTTGCCATACTCAACCTCCTCGAGGTCTTTAGGAATCATTAAAAGTCAAAGACTTAACCTCAACCACTTGGCAAGCTAACAACACTCGACTGCACTGTAGAAGGAACATTGACGATGAGTGTTCTACACGAATTCTCATAGCTTAGTTTTCCCATTGAACCAAGTTCTCGGGATCTCCGGTCATCATGGTTGGGTTACCACTAAGATCATTCTTAATTTGTGGATTTCAAACCCATTCCTTCTAGCACCTTACACGTTTGATCACGGTTCAACCCTTTGGTTAGCGGATCCGCTAGATTATCAAGTGACCTTACAAATTGAGATAATCCCCGATGTGATCAACTGTCTCACGGTATTATGTCATCGACGAATATGTCAAGACTTACCATTGTGCAAACCACTCTTTGCTCTACCAATAGCAGCTTGACTATCACAGTGAATCATCATCGGAGGCAGTGATTTAGACCAACATGGAATGTCATCTAGGAAGTCTCTTAGCCACTCGACTTCTTCCCCAGCTTTATCCAAAGCTATAAACTCGGATTCCATGGTGGACCAGGCTATACACATTTGTTTCGTGGACTTCCACGAGACAGCACCACCCCTAATGTAAACACATATCCACTTGTTGAAAGTGAATCTTTATTGTCGGATATCCAATTCGCATCACAGTACCCTTCAAGTACTGGGGGATATTTCGAATAATGTAGCCCATACTGTTGAGTATACTTTAAGTACCTCAACACATGGATCCGAGCAGTCCAATGTTCCTTGCTCGGATTGCTCGTATACCGACTCAATTTGTTCATGGCACATGCTATGTCGGGTCTAGTGCAATTTGTAAGATACATTAAGCATCCAATCACCCGTGCATAGTCTTCTTGAGCAATAGGCTCACCATGATTTTTACTTAGGTGAACATTGAGTTCTATCGGGGTTTTAGTGGGCACACTCTCAAAAGCATTGAACTTCTTGAGTACTTTCTCAACATAGTGAGATTGTGACAATACTATCCCATCGGATCTTCTTAGAATCTTAATTCCAAGGATAATGTCCACTAATCCCATGTCTTTCATGTCAAAATTCATTTTTAACATGCTCTTCGTTTCGTTAATCACTTGGGTATTGCTTCCCATGATTAACATGTCGTCTATATATAGACACACTATAACATACCCGTTATTAGTGTTCTTTATGTAGATACACTTATCACTTTCATTTATACAAAAGCCATTTGACAACATCACACCATCAAACTTTAAGTGCCATTGTAGTGGTGCTTGTTTCAATCCGTATAGAGACTTAACCAGCTTACAGACCTTTTTTCTCTTGTTCGGGTTCTACAAACCCTCCTGGTTGCTCCATATAGATTTCATCTTCAAGATCACCATTCAAGAACGCAGTCTTAACGTCCATTTGATGTATCTCAAGATCATACAAAGCAGCAATGGCTATAAGCACACGAATGGATGTAATCCTCGTAACTGGTGAATAGGTATTGAAGAAATCGTACCCTTCTTTTTGCTTAAAGCCTTTGACCACTAACCGGGCCTTGTACTTGTCAATTGAACCATCTGCTTTGTATTTTCTTTCAAGGATCCACTTGCATCCTAAGGGCTTACAACCTTCTGGCAAATCAACCAACACCCATGTGTGGTTTTATTTGATGGAGTCAATTTCACTTTGAATTGCTTCTCTCCAAAGTGATCCATCCGATCTTGCCAATGCATCTGTTGGTCCCGGGAAAGAGTAATTGGTGTATGGGGGGGGGGGGGGGGGGGGAATACACCAATAACCAACCGTTTTTGACTTTTTAAAATTCAGGTCGATCTGCAGGTCGATTGTCAAGGTCGACCTTATCAGAGGCAGTTTGATCTATCAAGCTCGTATGGTATCAAGCTTGATTTATCAAACTGTTGTTAATGCGGAAGTTGGTGGAGGTTGATTACTCTTTGAAAAATCTTAAGGCTGAATATGAATACCAGGTTGATTCGTGTAATGCAGGATGATGCTCGTCAGTTAGATAATAAAATGTAAGTGCGATAAATAAAGAGAGAGAGAAACACCGCGATGTAGCGTGGTTCGGAGAAATCCTCCTACGTCCACGTCAGGTCGACTTGACCTGAGAATCCCTTTTCTTTTGGATCCACCTCTCTCTTGTTTATACTGACTGAGTATCAGTTCTAGCTACAATCTAACTTGAGAGTAACTAGACACGAGTTTTGGGTCGTGACCCTTACAACCTTCGTACTAGAACGTACAAACAACCTTACGCTGTTACAGAGCTTGACTAACTCTATAATGGCGAAAATAAAAACAAGCTTTCTAACTTCGAACAAGTCGGAGAAGAAGTTGTTTGAACAATCGACAAGCAGCAGTGAACGCTTCGTCGTTGTGGTGTTTTTCGGAATCGGAAACCTCTCTTCTTCAAGTGTTTGGGAAACTAATCGGATTTCGAACACTTGAATGGATATGAGCTTTGAGAGAGATTTGGGCAGAGATATGGCGATGATAGCTTGTGTTTCCCGTGCTTGAATCCGAAAATGGCTGAAGTATTTATAGGCAGTTTTGAAAAACTAGCCGTTGGAGTCGGGCTGACGTGGCACTAGCCGTTGGATGCTGACTCACTTCTAGCCGTTGGGAATATTCGTCCTTGCTGGCACTCGACGTGGCAAGGATCAGGTCGTGACGCTCCATGAAGGCGGAGCATCGACCTTGATTGATAATCCAGCTCTTGAAATCTTCTAAGGCAATGCCAGCTGGAAGCTTGATAGGGGAGGTCGATAGACAGGCTGATGGTCCAGCTCGATCCAATTGAGGCAGGTCGATACATCGACCTTTCTCTTACAGGGTGGATCGAACTTGACACTAAACGTTAAAGGGCATCGACCTGCACTAACAGGTAGCAGGTCGATCTATCGGCCTTGACCCTAAACAAGTAAAAATATGCCTAAGTGTGGTTTCGATAAACATCATCAAAATCAAACTGCAAGGGGTTCCCAACAATTTCCCCCTTTTTGATGATGTCGAAACTAAACACTTTACAAATAATTCCTAAGATAAAACACTGAAAGATGGTATCAGAGCTTAAACATTTTTCAATCATGAAGATTGATAAGGAATTAAATGAAAGGCAAATAAGAACATAATTAAAATAAAGCAGTAAAGGCAGATGCCTGGACAAAGAGATATTGTCATCAGGACGAAGTATGATTTTGTTTCATTAAGCTCGATAGCATAATACATGGAGAATTTACAACCAGCTGAGAGCATAAATGAAAAACGAGATTACAAAATCATCTACATAGCCTAGATCTTGGCACGGGCTGCCAAGCGCTCTTCCTGGATCTGCTCCCTTGACATCGTCTGCATGCTCGCGTAGATTCCATCCCTGATACGACGATAGTCGGGATCGGAATTCGATACGTTGACGCCTAGACCGATAGCAGTTTGGGCGATGTACTGGTCGATTCGAGAGTAATCCAAATACTCCGAAGCACCAAGACGTAAGGGCGCAAAATATTGCTGAGCAGGGGCCCTTATCGTCACACCAGCCTCTGCAGCCTTTTTCTTGAGATCACCAATGAATTTTTGGTATGGAAACTTGAGCATATAGGCTGCATATGCTTCGTCGGCATCGGCAGGCAGGGAGGGGTCCTTGATGAAGTAGTGCAGCAGGATGAAGCAAGAGTTGAGCTCCCGCAGCAGGTTGTTCTGAGATTCATCAAGCCAATCAACGACCTGCTGCAATCCTCCTGCATTCAAAACAAGCGCGGACTGGCTGATCCAGTCCAACTCTCTCTTCCTCCTAGCTTCAGCAGCACGGCGCTCGGCCTTGAAACACTGCTGCTCCTCTTGATTTGCAGCCTGCTCCGGCGTAGCACCAGCCAGTACCATGGCGGAAATAAGATCGGCCTCGGCTGCCAATCGAGCTTTGGCGGCAGCAGCCTGCTCCGCACCAAGCTGTGAGATGGGATCGGCATGAGCAGCAACGGCCTTGGGTGCAACGACCTGGGAGGGCTTCTTTTGAGTAGGAGGAGGAGCCACGGAAGTTGAAGCAGATTTGGATTTGATGGGCTTCTTCTTCTTCGCGGCGGCGGCTCTCTCTTCTTCCCCCTTTTCGACATCATCAGTCAGGGCCTTGATAAGGGAAAGAAGGGTCGCATCCTCTTGCTGCAGCTTGACCACAGCATCCTTCAACTCCATTTGCCCACTTAGAAGGGAGGAGATGGTGCCGTGGATGGCGTTGATCTGATCGTTGGAGGTCGATGCCGAGTTTGAGATAGAGGAATTCAGATTTTCTACTCGCTCATCGACCTTGGCCAAATCCTCCAGTACCTCCGCGATCTGGTCACGGGACGCCATGTTGAGCTCGTCGAGCTGGCCCGGCAGGAGCTTATCGGTATATTCTTTCAACAGCTTCACGGCGAAGTCCGTGACGCGCTCCCTGGCAGCTTCATCGGCCTGGGCTTTGGCATCTTTTATTATGTCGGCCCGGGCCTCAGCTACGGCCTGCTTGATTTGCTCTGGGAGGCTGGTGATGATGGACTCAAGCTTGGCAGAAATTTCATCCAACACAGCCTCCACATCGACTTTTGGAGACGGAGCAGCAGCAACTAGAGACTGATCATCACCCTCAATCCTGGGTGATAATTGCTCCGGAGTTTGAATCCGATCAAACTCGTCTCCGGCTTCGGCGGTGGAGTTATACAGGGCGCGAGAGTGCGCATAGAGGGGGCGAAGGTCGATGCCCAAAATTTTGGCTTCGACCTTCATGCGGCGAAGCACCAGCTGGCGAAAATTGGATGCCGCATCCCCCACGGTGTAGAAACCGAACTCCGATTCAAGAGCCAGTTCCTCGACCTTCAGGTCGTCGAGAGTGACGACCTGCAGCAACGCCTCGAACATATAGTAATAACTCGACTTACAATCCAGGTAGAACTGGAGGCGAGTGGCGAGGTCGAGAGACTTGGGGAGTTGGGCAATCCCCGGCATCAGGTCGATGACCTTCAGCCTGGCCTCCGCCTTCTTGGCAGCGACCTGGGAGTGAGCAGCAGACATTGGCTGCTCAACGAACGGCTGGATCTCCAGCACGACGTCCTCCTCCACAGGCGCATCTCGAATTGGGGAAGGCAGGGATTCATCAGCAGTCAGATCCTGGATCTCAACGGATCCATCGCGATGGACTGAGGGAGGCCTCTGTGGGGAGGGGGCAACGACCTGCTGAGAGGATGCAGGGCGTTGTTGCGAGGCGGACTGCTCGGCGGCGGAACGGACTGGAGAAGGAGTCCGTTCGGCTGATGAAGAGGGCGATGAGGCGAGCGAAGACTCCCTGGGAGGTGCAGCAACCTCGAAATCCAGAGGGAGGATTTTATGGAACGGCCTGGGAGGCTCACCAGAGGCCGACTGTGACTTGCGAGGGGGAGTCCTTTTCACGGGCGGAGCCTTCTTGACAGGGCGTGAGGGAACCAGATCGACATCGGCCTTCCTCTTCTTTTGAGAAGGTCGATCCGGAATCCTCCAGCCAACTTTGGAATGACCGGCCTTGGCGAGGTGCGTCCTGACATCGTCAGAGGAGTTGTAATAAATCTGCGCCGACACACCTATCGCCATCTCCAGCTGGTGCAAATCTTTTGGAATAAACAGAGGGGGAAAGGCTGGATCTTTGGCCCATGTCCTCTGCTTGAAGTGGGAGATGATGATGGAGGTTACCTTCGTCCCAAGACGAAGTGGTTTGTTGTTGTGAAGGGACACTTTCACAACGACCTCTCCCTCGGTCTCGGTGATGATAAGTCTGGCTTCCTCCCAGAGCAGCGAGACCATCAGCTTGGCCCAACAGATGGGCAGGTCGAGAATTACGGCCGTCATAATTTGGAATTTGAACGGCGTGACCTGGTCGTAATTCCCTATGTGCCCTAGAAAGCACTTCTGCACGAAGTCCATCAAGAGGCGGTATTTGGGCCGGAGATCGCTCCTCTTGAAGGCAACGGGCACGTACTGCCTTTGCTCGATTAGGACACGGTCTGTAACCAGCTGCAGTTGGTCCCTAGAAATTTCTGAAAGCTGCATTGAACCTTCCTCTTCAATGCCGAAGGCCGCCTTCACCGCGTTGAGAACGTTGATGGTGACCAGAGATTTAGTGGTGCCAAGGGAGACCGTGTGGGTAGATACGGAATCACCTTCATTCCAGTTATAAAAGAAGGCACACACGAGCCTGGGAAGATGCTTCGCTGGGCGGGTGGAGATAATCTGATAAAAGGAAGAACACTTCTCCACCAGTGCGAACATGGAGTCGAGATCGCGAAAACCGAAGTTATTGCGCTCCATGTATGGTTCGAATTTGAGGTGAGCCGTCAAGATTTCCTCTATTTCAGACCACGGCATCTCCTTTCGACCGGAAGTAGAAACCCTTTCTGCCATTGATTTTTCTGCAAGTTTTTCGAGAAGGATTAGAAAATAAATACAGTAAAGAACTTGACAGATATTTAAAAATATAATCAGTGTAAAGAGTACAAACCACGCGAGTGATTTGATGCAGATAGAGAGAAAGCAGAAAAGTGAAGAACACGACAGCGGCAGTTTTAGTATTTGCAGAGATGAATTTTAGGTTTTTCGAAGAAGATGAAGAAGGCAAGTAAGAATGAGAGAAAACTGCATGCCATATTTATAAAATTTTCGAACGGTTGAGATCGTTCGAATTTGAAGAGGTGAAAATATCTCTTTAATTCTCAACCACACGATGTGTGCGCGTGAAATGTGAAACGTTTCACATCCGCGCGTGAGTTATTGAGAACGTGCGATAACTTGCACTTTTGCAGAGAGAGACGGCAGGGAATTTAATGCGGCCTCGGTCAATGTGTCAAGGTTTGACACTTGACTGGATGTTTTACAAAAATGGTAATCATTACTCCCTTTTTCCTCATTTTCTGCAAGTTATCAGAACCTTAAGTAATGAAACACATTGAGAAATAAATAACATAAATAAATGAAGAAATCAATGCGTATTGAAGAAGTTATAAAACAAAAGGGTGATACTGCCCTTTTGATTCTTCCTTCATAAATGCAGTTGCATTCAGGTTGATATCGGCCTGATGATATCGACCTGGTGACGGAGAACGGTCTGTCGAAATGAACGGCCTGAATTTGTGATATCGGCCTGGACATATGACATCGACCTGGCGAGGTGGAACGGCCTGGTGATGTCGGCCTGGCGAACTAGACGCCCTGGAGACAGACATTGGCCTTTGTTCCCCCTCAAATGATGGATCACTTTGGCTAAGTGTTCCCCCTCAATTTGAGGAACACAGGTCGATCTTTTGAATAGTCGACGGCCTGATGATGGACACGGCCTGTTGACAGACACGGCCTGTGGATAGGCACGGCCTGTTGAGTAGATGACGGCCTGTTCCCCCTTAATATCGGCCTGCTTGTAAAGAGACGGCCTGCTTGTTGGTCCCGATTGTTGGTCCCACAAGCTTTTGAGAAATTTGGCAGGTCGATGAGGAGATAACGGCCTGTAGACTTACGATCGGCCTGATGTCTCAACATTTAGTAACCCCAGCTTTCCACATAGCATTTTGAATCTTTCTTCGGCTAGGGGTTTGGTTAGAATATCAGCTCGTTGAACGTCAGTGTGTATCTTCTCAATAACCACGTTCTTCTTTTCCACGTGATCACGAATAAAGTGATGTCGAATATCCACGTGCTTGCATCTAGAATGAAGAACTGGGTTTTGAGTAATGGCGATGGCACTCGAGCTGTCGCAGAATATTGGCACTTCACTAACTTCAACTTCATAATCCTTAAGTTGTTGTTTGATCCACAAGATTTGTGCACAACAACTTCCTGCGGCCATGTACTCGGCCTCTGTGGTGGAGGTGGCTACTGAAGTTTGCTTCTTTGAAAACCAAGAAATCAGCTTGTTTCCGAGAAAATGGCAAGTACCCGAGGTAGATTTCCTATCGAGCTTGCACCCAGCATGATCTGAATCTGAATAACCTGTAAGCTGCAAGTTATCATCACAAGGATACCAAAGACCTAAATTTGTGGTTCCTTTGATATAACGAAGAATTTTCTTTGCTGCTTCCAAGTGAGATTCCTTCGGATTAGCCTGAAATCTAGCGCATACTCCAACTGCAAAAGTGATGTCAGGTCAACTAGCAGTTAGATAAAGTAATGAACAAATTATACCCCTGTACTGTGTTATGTTGGCAGGTTTTCCTTGGGGATCTGGGTCGATCTTCCCACCAGAGAGCATTGGTATTTTGACAGGCTTGCTGTCTTTGACACCAAACTTGTCGACCAGCTCGTGTGCATACTTTGTTTGGCTAATGAAGATTCCTTCATCGGACTGCTTTACCTGCAACCCTAGAAAGAAATTCATTTCCCCCATCATAGACATTTTATATTTTTCGGTCATGAGGTTACCAAATTTTTCACACAAAATGGGAGATTTAGATCCAAAAATGATATCATCAACATAAATTTGTACTAAAAGGATATGTTCATTCACTTTGATAGTGAATAGTGTCTTGTCGACTGAACCACGCTTGAATCCCGATTCGATGAGAAAGGATGATAGCGTCTCATACCAAGCTCGAGGAGCTTGCTTAAGTCCGTAGACGGCCTTGTGCAGTTTGTAGACTTTGCTTGAATCACCCTCCTCGAATCCAGGAGGCTGTTCCACATAGACTTCCTCTTCGAGAACGCCATTGAGGAACGCACTTTTAACGTCCATCTGGTAGACTTTGAATCGTTGATGAGCGGCATAAGCTAGAAACAGCCTTATAGCTTCTAATCTTGCAACGGGGGCAAACGTCTCATCATAGTCGATTCCTTCTTGTTGACAGTAACCCTTTGCAACCAATCGGGCTTTATTTCTGACAACTTCTCCAGATTCATCTCTCTTGTTCTTGTAAACCCATTTGACTCCAATGACGCCCTGATGATAAGGACGATCAACTAGAGACCATACTTCATTTCTTTTGAATTCATTGAGTTCTTCTTGCATGGCTTCAATCCAGTCTGCATCTTGAAGAGCTTCAATGGCATCTTTGGGTTCAATGCGAGAGAGGTAGCAGCTTAGCAGTGCGCTTTCACCTATCGTCCTTCTTGTTCGCACTCCTTGGTTTGGGTTCCCAACAATGAGCTCTTTCGGATGATCATCGATCCATCGTCTGCGTCGTGATCTTTCTTCATTTGAAATGATTGGCTCGGGCTCATTAATGGGTTCGTCAAACTCCGGATGAGTTGAAGGTTGATCAGTGGGCACATGCTGTTGCTCGGGCTGTTGATCAGGCTGCTGTTCGGCCTGGATATTGAGCTGCTCCATTGTGTTATCGAGCTGCTCAATTTGGGATGTCAGGTCGTGAACAGCATTAGTCTTGGGGACTGAGGGAGGGGGATCAGCCTGGTTAAGTCCGGCTGATGTATTACAGCTCGTATTATCATTTGCATCACTTCCCCCATGCTGTGTGATCTTAGGATCAGATTGATCCTCTTCCTCCAAATCATTTGGAGTCCATACTAGCAGGTCGTCAATGGGGGAGTTAGACGGCCTGTTAGCAGCGGGCTGTTCTGTACCTGTACTTGATTCTCTGTACAGACAAGTAGATTCATCAAATACAACATGAGGTGTTACCTCCACAACTAGGGTTTTCTTATTAAAAACTCTATAAGCTTTGCTAACCTCTGAGTATCCTAAAAATACTCCTGGATCGGCCTTGCTATCAAAAGTCTTCAATTGAGATTTCCCATTGTTATGAATGTAACACAAACACCCAAAAGCTTTAAAATACTTTAACCTGGGGAGTTTGTTGTTCCACAGCTCGTATGGTGTCTTTCCATGTCGGGTCGTGATGATCGACCTGTTTTGGGTGTAGCAGGCTGTGTTGACGGCCTCTGCCCAAAACTTCTTTGGAAGATTGGTTTCATCCAACATGGTACGAGCTGCTTCCTTCAGCGATCTGTTACGACGTTCCACCATGCCGTTTTGTTGAGGTGTGCGTGCGGCTGAAGTTTGATGATGAATCCCACTCTTTGTGCAATATTCTTCGATCATTGCATTGATAAATTCAGTGCCTCGATCTGATCGAATGGAGATGATGGATTTCTCCTTTTGATTGCATAGCTTGCTCAGCAACGCAGGTAGCTTCTCCAATGTCTCCTTCTTTTTGTACATGAAAATAACCCACGTAAATCTAGAATAATCATCTATAATAACGAGAGCATATTTTCTACCGTTTATACTCAAGGGAGTGACTGGACCGAAGAGGTCGAGATGGAGAAGCTCAAGAATTCGATTTGATGATTGAGCCGTCACGCTTGGAAATGATGATCTTGTCTGCTTTCCAGCTTGACATGCTCTGCAGATGTGATCACGATCGAAGACTTGGTCTGGCAGGTCGTTCACCAGCTTGTTGCGTGCGAGCTTGTTGATGGCCTTGAAGTTTAAGTGACTCAACCTCTTGTGCCATAGCCAGCTTGTCTCGGAATCGGCCTTTGTGACCAGGCAGGTCTCTATCCAATTTGTCCATTGTACAATATAGAGTCTATCCTGCAAAATTCCGGAAAGAAGAATTTCTCCTTCCTCATTTTTCACGAGACACTTGTTAGCGGTGAATTCTACTCGTTTACCACTCGAGCAGAATTGCGACACAGAGAATAGATTATGATTAAGACCTTCAACATAAGAGACGTTAGAAATAGTTGTTTTACCAACTCTTAGATCGCCCTGGCCTCTCGTAAATCCCTTAGAATTTCCTCCAAAGGTTACAAGTGGCCCGTCTCGTTCTTGATAATTTGAAAGTGGCGTTTTGTCACACGTCATGTGCTTGGAGCATCCACTATCAATGATCCATACAGCTCCATGAGCTGCTTGGCTCCTTCTTTGAGCCTTCCCAACCTGCAATTAATTAAACTTAGCAACCCATTTGAGATTGGGTGCTACATCGGTTGCGGGAACGGCCTTTGGAACCCATATTTGCTTCACCGGTCTGCTTCTATCCGAGGCTGAGGACGAGGCAGTAGCGGTCTTGGGCTTAGGAGCCTTGGATTTCTTCGAGCGAGGGCGACGAGGCTGACAATATTGTTCTTCGTAAAACCCAGGTTGATACTGCCAGTCTGAAAAATTTGACTGTTGAGAATAGTGACAGTAGCACCCTTGATAATCCGGGTGGAAGAACTCAGGGTGATACGGCCTTTGATAGTGCTGGCCTTGGTATCGCCCTTGATGAACAGCCTTATTTTGATGGTAGGGGGCAGGTCGACGTTGCTGGGCAGGTCGACTCTCCTTCTTTTGAGGAGCGGGCTGTTCTTTCTTTCGTTGCTTTATGAGGATGGCCTGGGGCTGTCGAGCTGGATTCTTCAGCTTGACCATCTTATCAGGGAGAGCTTGATTAGCTTTCCGAACATTCTTTGATTTAGGCTGCGCTTTCACGAACGTGATCTCGCAGTCTTTGTTCTTGCTTTTCTTGGATTCTCCATTAAATCCAATCCCAGAGTGATCGCGCGGATTGCGTTGCATGGATTGGACCTCTTCCAGTTTCTTTCCACTTTTCTTCAACTGACTCAATGTGAGTTGAAGTTTTTCTTCCTTTTTCACGAGGAGTTCGTGTCGAATTACCAAGTCAGCCAGCTTTGAGGTAAGGCTGTGTATTTCGGCATCTTTGGTCTTGAGGGACTCGTTCTTCTCGAGCTCCCTGGTATCGAACTCCTTGACCCGTAAAGTCAATTCGTCAACCTTTGACTTTAGGGTTTCGATCTCCCTTTCCTTTTCTTCATCGTAGGGAGAGAATCTTTCTTCCAATGCTAGCTTGTATTTTTCATTTTTATCCAATAGCTCAGCATTGTCTTCAACGACCTCTTTGAGTGTATCCACGAGATCGGCATAGTCGTCGAGCTGTTTCTTGATTTCTTCCCAAGACACAGCCTCGGATAGGTCTTCATCACCTTCTTCTGCACAATCATCGTCAGAAAAAGAAAGTGAAATAGGTTGAAGATCTACCTTTGAAGATCCCTCGTTTTGTTGATGCTCTCCAACGAAGCATTCTTCATCATCACTTTCATCGAAAGCGATGTATCCTTCGTCATCACTTGACGAGCTATCCGAGAGGTGAGCTTCCTTTGTTTCTTCGGCAATCATTGCAGCTCGTTGATCTTTGAGCTTCTTATCACGCTTTGCACGGAGCTCGTCTCTCTCGGTCTTGGTAAGATCCGGGCAGTCCGTTTTGTAATGACCTGGCCTGCCACAGTTGAAACAACCACCCTCGGGTGTGTTAGAAGAATTGAAGGTTGAGGGTTTACCTTCTCCCTTTTTGTCAGGGCGGTCGTGGTTGCGGTTTGAGAAGTTTCGCTTGTTGTCACGATAGAACTTTTTATATTTGACAACCTTCCCTAGGAGCTTCTCATTTCTCCTAGCAGCTAGAGCATAGTCGAGAGTCATTTTCTCGAACTTCTTGACGATGGACTCGTCAATCGGACTTGGGGTAGCAGCTGAGGCTGAGTCGGCCTTGAAGGCTACCTCCTTGTTCTTTTCCTCAGCCTTCTTGCTGGTGGAAGGTTGGGTTGATCCATGGATGCGGATCATCTCATACTCATTTCCGACAAGAATGTCGAAAAGATCTTCAGTGGTGAGGGAGTTGAAATCCGATCGGGCTGGATGCATGGCGGCGTATACGTGCCAATTTGCAGGGAGGGCACGTATCACTTTGAGATTCTTCTCGCGCTGCGTATACTTGTATGGGTTGATGGCAGCCACTTCAAGAACAATCTCGGTGAAGCGAATTTTCATTGCTTCAATGGTTTCTCCCGAAACCATCTTGAAGTCATCGAACTTGCTGCACGCCATGGACAGCTTGTTCTCCTTCATTTCCTCTGAGCCAAGGCTGATGGACCGGAGGGTGTCCCACATTTCTTTGGCCGTTTCAAGATTTCTGATCTTGGCCAGGTAGACGCCCTTCACGGTGCTGGAGATGAGTCCCTTTGCGTAGTCATCGAGACTGGCCTCCTTCCTTTCCTCAGTTGTGTAATCGCGAGGATTCTTAAGGACTTTCTCGTATGTAGCCTCCCCGGGGGCTGTTCCATCCACGATAATCTTCGCAGCATAAATGGGGGAGGGTCCGTTCTCGATGATGTCCCACATAAGAACGTGATGTGCCTTGAGACACATCTTGATTCGAAAGCTCCAATCTTCATAGCCTTGAACGGAGAAGTCTTCACATACCCTGAGAAGAGAAGCCTCCATAGCACAATAATATGATATGAATGAATGAAAAAGATTTTTCTAAGGATCGGTTCAAAATGACCAAAAGTTTGATAAAGAACTTTTAGTATGCAAAGCAGCGGTCAAAAGAACCACTGCTCTGATACCACTTGTTGGTCCCGGGAAAGAGTAATTGGTGTATGGGGGGGGGGGGGGGGGGAATACACCAATAACCAACCGTTTTTGACTTTTTAAAATTCAGGTCGATCTGCAGGTCGATTGTCAAGGTCGACCTTATCAGAGGCAGTTTGATCTATCAAGCTCGTATGGTATCAAGCTTGATTTATCAAACTGTTGTTAATGCGGAAGTTGGTGGAGGTTGATTACTCTTTGAAAAATCTTAAGGCTGAATATGAATACCAGGTTGATTCGTGTAATGCAGGATGATGCTCGTCAGTTAGATAATAAAATGTAAGTGCGATAAATAAAGAGAGAGAGAAACACCGCGATGTAGCGTGGTTCGGAGAAATCCTCCTACGTCCACGTCAGGTCGACTTGACCTGATAATCCCTTTTCTTTTGGATCCACCTCTCTCTTGTTTATACTGACTGAGTATCAGTTCTAGCTACAATCTAACTTGAGAGTAACTAGACACGAGTTTTGGGTCGTGACCCTTACAACCTTCGTACTAGAACGTACAAACAACCTTACGCTGTTACAGAGCTTGACTAACTCTATAATGGCGAAAATAAAAACAAGCTTTCTAACTTCGAACAAGTCGGAGAAGAAGTTGTTTGAACAATCGACAAGCAGCAGTGAACGCTTCGTCGTTGTGGTGTTTTTCGGAATCGGAAACCTCTCTTCTTCAAGTGTTTGGGAAACTAATCGGATTTCGAACACTTGAATGGATATGACCTTTGAGAGAGATTTGGGCAGAGATATGGCGATGATAGCTTGTGTTTCCCGTGCTTGAATCCGAAAATGGCTGAAGTATTTATAGGCAGTTTTGAAAAACTAGCCGTTGGAGTCGGGCTGACGTGGCACTAGCCGTTGGATGCTGACTCACTTCTAGCCGTTGGGAATATTCGTCCTTGCTGGCACTCGACGTGGCAAGGATCAGGTCGTGACGCTCCATGAAGGCGGAGCATCGACCTTGATTGATAATCCAGCTCTTGAAATCTTCTAAGGCAATGCCAGCTGGAAGCTTGATAGGGGAGGTCGATAGACAGGCTGATGGTCCAGCTCGATCCAATTGAGGCAGGTCGATACATCGACCTTTCTCTTACAGGGTGGATCGAACTTGACACTAAACGTTAAAGGGCATCGACCTGCACTAACAGGTAGCAGGTCGATCTATCGGCCTTGACCCTAAACAAGTAAAAATATGCCTAAGTGTGGTTTCGATAAACATCATCAAAATCAAACTGCAAGGGGTTCCCAACAGCATCCTTCATTGTGGTTGGCTCATCATCCAACACAAACGCTATATATTCTGGGCCAAAGGACTTTTGAGTCTTTGCTCTACTACCACGTCTCAGTTCTACATTTTCCGAGTTGGACCTTCGTTGCTTGCGCGATTTTGGCTCCTCACTCGTGGATTTAGAACTAGTGGCTTCACCTCAATTCTTTCACTTGAATTGGTGTCAACTACATCCTTCTTTATATAAGGATAAACATTTTCAAAGAATACTGCATTCCTTGACTCAATTGTGGTACCCACAGTCATGTCCGGTACGTCGGACTTATCGATAACAAACCGGTAGGCACTACTATTAAGTGTGTAACCTATAAAGATACAATCGACCGTTTTAGGACCAATTGAAACCTTTTTAGGTAGAGGCACCTCGACCTTCGCCAAACACCCCCACACTTTGAGATATTTGTATGATGGTCTCCTACCATTCCACACCTCGTAAGGTGTAATGTCCTTATCTTTGAGCGGGACTTTGTTCAATATATAGTTGGCTGTCAAAACAGCTTCCCCCCATGTGCATTGTGGCAACCATGAACTGATCAACAAAGCGTTCATCATGTCTTTAAGAGTTCGATTCTTGCGTTCTGCGACGCCATTCGATTGGGGTGAGTACGGAGCTGTCGTTTGATGAATTATGCCACTTTCGTTGCACAATTCCTCAAACGGAGCCACATATTCTCAACCTCTATCACTTCTAACCATCTTAATTCGACAACTTAGTTGATTTTCGGCTTCATTCTTGAAGTTCTTAAAAGCTTCAATAGCCTCATCTTTACCTCTTAAAAGATAAAGGTAACAATACTTTGTGCAATCATCGATGAAAGTGATAAAGTACTTCTTACCACCTCTAGTTTGCACAAACTTTAAATCACACACATCCGTGTGAATTAACTCAAGGGGTTTCATGCTCCGCTCTACCGAAGGGAACGGTAACTTTGTCATTTTTTCCTCAACACAAATCTCACATTTGTTTATGGTCTCTACATCATCAACCTTTAGTAAATTCATTTTTACTAATCGTTTTATAGCATTGTGGTTCACATGACCCAATCTACAATGCCATAAATCGGAGCACTCAATCAAGTAAGAGGAAGTACTTGCTATTTCAGTAATAGCAGAACACTTGGTTACACGGCGCACGACCAATACATTAAGTTTAAAAAGTCCCCTGGTAAGGGTAAGGTAACCCTTACCAAGAAACTTTCCGAACTTCAACAAAGTAAATTTATCAGACTCAAACACTAGTCTAAACCACTTATTAACTAGTATAGAGCCTGGCACCAAGTTCTTACGTATTTCGGGAACATGAAGGGCATTCTTCAACGTAAGTGAGAGGCCAAATGTGAGCTTGAGCTCCACCTCTCCAACTCCGACCACATCGGACGAAGCTTTGTTCCCCATGTTAAGCTTCCTCCCCTTAACGACTTGATAGGTAACGAACTTGCTCCTATTAGCACACACGTGGGCAGTAGCGCCCGTGTCGATGTACCACCCTCCAGTGTTCTCGACTGTGTTTACCTCAGGGGTAACCTCTGTGCTAACCTCTTCGGTTACCACTGCAGCTAGGTCATCTCTGTCCCACTTGCCAAAGTCCTTCTTGGCGACGTTGGCGACCTTGCTCTTCTTCTTGTTCTTCGGTTTACGGCAGTCCTTCGCCGCATGACCATGCTTGCCACAATTGAAGCAATCACCGTTGAACTTCTTGACAGACACATTGTCTTTGCCATTGTCTCTAGCCCCTGGACGAGGTCTTTTGTTGGAGGGACCGCCTCGCTCCATTAAGTTTGCCTTTGCGTCGATCGGGACCCTAGGCTTTGGGTCTTGCTTTTGCACGTCCGACTCGATGCACAATTTCACAATGAGGTCTTCAAGAGTCATCTCCTTTCGCTTGTGCTTAAGGTAGCTCTTGAAGTCCTTCCAACTTGGGGGCAACTTTTCAATCACGGTCGCAATAGTGAACGCGTCCGGCAAGGACATCCTCTCAGCATGGACATCGTGCACAATGAGTTGGAACTCTTGCACTTGCTCCATGATCGGTCGAGAATCGACCATCTTGTAGTCCAAATACTTTGCGACTACAAACTTCTTCATACCAGAATCATCGCTACGATACTTCTTCTCCAAAGCATCCCAGACTGCCTTGGAGGTTTCCACACTGAAGTACACATTGTATAGAGCATCATCCAGAGCATTCAGAATGAAGTTCTTACAAAGGTAGTCTCCGTTTCGCCAATGCCTTTTGCTCATTTGGCTTAGAGGGCTCTTCTTCCTTTAAGAAGTTGGCAAATCCCAATGTTGTCAAATAGAACATCATTTTCTGCTGCTATCTCTTGAAGTCGGCTCCTCCAAACTTCTGTGGCTTCTCGGCGGGCGGCATCACCCGTTGCGCCGAGTTCGCTCCCAAATGGGAACCACTGTTGAGCCCAATGAGCCCAACACCGGATCCGTTCATGGATCCAACGCTACCACTAAAAGTGGAGCCCACGGTGCTGCAAGATGCGGATCCACCAGTCAACCTAAAAGGGTTATTGAACACCACGAAGGTAGAAGAACATCCAGAGGTAGGCATAGTGCTCGCCATCGTTCCTGACACCGTAGGGTGGCTGGACAACAATGGATTGGACATGGTCGAAGCCATGGTGGTTGTGCCAGTGCTGGAGTCAGTGGATGCGGATGCAGTCGTCATTTTCTTGGATTGGCAAGTGAATATCTCATCTTGCAACTGTTGGGTTTATTGAATAGGTTATGTATCCTCAATGTGCTAACCACTGTGGCAGGTACAATGCTGGATACAAAGAGATAACTTGCCAGGGGCGAAAATTACTATTCTAAACAGAAATAAGACGAATTACAACTCAAGTCGGAAATAACAACTAATACAATGAAAGTAAATACAAAGGAATGAAATAGCCGAGTCGAGGAAAGCCCTCTTTCCGCAAGACGAGATACGCCCCGACAGTGCTCTCGGTTTTGGCGTATCGTCCCCAAAGATAAAATGGCTTCGTCTCCTCGGTAGTAGCACCATAAGAACTCGGAGCTCCGGCGAACTAGAGTGAGGCGATGATTGAACACGTTAATGAAAAGGATGCAAAGGAGAGATGGTAGTGAATGAGTGATATGCGTATATGTCCTCAAAACCTATGAAAAACTTGTGTCAATGAATGCTCTCTCATGCTCCTATATATATGCATATCAAACTCTAGGGTTTTTGGAGTCTTCGCCGTCAAAGGCCCATTAGGTGGAGTAGGATACGGTCAAAAAACGTATCTCCTAACTTAGTGGGTTGATTCACCCGAGATTCGCGGGTTGTGGCCGTTACAGCGCCTGTCACGGCGGTGACTACAACGGCTGGATCATTCCGTTGCGCGCCAGACGCAGACGCTGTTACCACACTGGATCATACGTTGGGCTACCTGCTTGGCCCAATAACGTTTTGCTTCCTTGGCCCAAATCGAAAGTTAATGAGACTTAGAGCAAGACCCAAACACGCGAGGGCCTGTCTTTATTCACTTAACCCACTTATTAATAAGCCCACTTGTTTAGTTACTTTTAAACAAGATTAGAGAATGTTAATTCTCCAATGTGGGACAACAACACTTCATAATATAATAAGTCACTCCACCAAAACTTTGATATAATATATCTCACTCACCATATATTTATATTGGATTTGAGCTTATAATTATATCACTTTAATCTACTCCTCGAGAAGATTAATACTACGACATTTAACCTCACGATTGAGTTATATATCCACTCCATATTATTGATCAAATGCCAATAATATCCAAAACTTTTCGTGTTCATTTTCGTTGTATTTTTGTGTCTTTTCGTGTGTCTTTGACTGTGAATTGGTTGTTTGGAGTTTTTGGTACTTGTAGGATGAAAAGGGCAGAAACGAGAAGAAAACGAGAAGAAAGGTTGTTGAGCAATCATTGAACTCAAGTTCTAACCTCTCATGATTTTATTGAAGATTCATTTTTGATGTAATGAAAGCATTATATCTAATAGGGGTTCGATAGGAGCACATAGGCGAAAACAGAGGTCAATTTGGAGTTTGGACGAGGAAGATACGACCGAAATAAGAGAGGCGCTTACGATCGTCCAGACACTTGGACGATCAGCCAGACCCCTTAGCACGAGGATTTCCAGAACGTGATCTGGACGATCGTCCAAACCCCTTTGGTGTTCTGGACGATCGTCCAAACCCCCGCGTCCAGATGTTCGTTTCCTTTTATGATTAGGTTTTCTACTTATTATAAATACTAGTACTTTGAACGAATTTGAGACCATCTATCATTATTTTAGCTTTAGTTTTTCTATACAATAGATTATAGTTTTAGTTTCTTTTGTTCGATCCGGATCGCTACTTCGTTCGCTTTTAATTCAAGACAATTTGTTTAGTTCGTGTTCTTCATTCTTCATTTTTAATTCGTAAGTTCTTTATTGCTTTCTTTTGCTTGATTAAATGCTTCTTAGATTCATAGATTTAATTCTTAGTTACTTAGTTTAATTCGTTCCTTCGTTTTCATGTTCTTAGATTAGATTCGTTTTTCAAAGTTTCTTTTCTTTCGTTTTTCAAAGTTCTTAAAGTTAGATTTATTTTCATAGATTTTCAGATTTAATTGTATTCATGTCTAGATTCGTTTTCTTAGTTGCTTTCGCTATTGCTTTCTTTTCAATTCCATGCCTAGGTAGTTTAATTGCTTTCGCTTAATTTTTGTAGTTTAATTAGTTTAGATTTATTTCTTGTTTTCTAGATTAGATTTATTTACTTGCTTTTGATTTATTGCTTATTTATTTTATTGCCTAGGATTTAGAAACAAACCAAACCAAATTCTTTTTACTTGCTTTATTAGATTTTAGGCTAGTTTAGGATTGTTTGCTACACGATTATTTGTCCTACAAAGTTTTCCTTGAGATTCGACATTGGGTTTTTACTTACTAAGTGCTAGGATAGATTTTGTTCTATTGCGAACACTTTTAGTGAAACATATTGTCTCCCAAAGCAAAAAAGGGGTTAAATTTGTGTTTTTTAACTTGCAATCCTAAAATTAGTTTTAAAACTTCAACTAGGGTATAAAGGTATATATTCTCTAATTTATATTCTTCATTATAAATATGTAAATGCTAATAGATTAATTTGGAATCTTTCAAATCTTATCATTATAGAATTCATTTTTTCAAAATATTTATTGAATTATTTATATGAGATTCAAATGAATTCAAAAATATATTTTGTGCTAATTTAGGATCCATTATTATTTAAACTTCATTCTCAAGCTTATGCCTCAGATTGTATGACGAATAGAACCACCATGTTGGTGCTTAATAGGGTTTGTAAGATTGTGTAATCTTCTCCTCTTTTAGGTTTATTCAAGAATGCATGTGAGAAACATGAGGTTGTTGATTTAGTTTATGGTTCAATGATTTTAAATTGGGGATTGTGATTGGATTAACTTCAGTGATTTTCGAGAGTTGTGATGGGTCTTTGATTTTCCTCCAAGTTTTAGGTTCTTCGAACAACAGTGGTACGAACAAGTGGGAGTAGATGATGGTGGCACTCCTGCCGTATCTGCCGGCGAGAAGCCGACGACCCTCTCAAGAACAGTCGTGATCAGGAATGGTAGAACCGGAGGAAGTGGTAGAAGACCTTGAGCTCTTCGCGGCTATGTTGCACCACTTTGAGTTCGTGGATGGTGATAGACGAAGACGACGATGATAGTTGCCGATAATTAGGTGTTGAGGAGGATACGGGCCTTGGAGTCTTTTTCGACTACAAATAATAAAGTGGAATACGAAGATCTATGTTGGGAACCCTCTGCAGTTAATTTTGATGATGTTTATCAAAACCACACTTAGACATTTTATGAGTTCTAGGATGACAGGCGGTTTTACCCAGCTTGGTTAGAACTCTACCTCTTTTGTTTCTAGCAAGGCTGTTCTCATGTAAAGGACCAAGGCTAACAACCTCTCCTATAGAAGAACTGTTAGATAAACTGTCATCTTTAAGGGTGAAAATGGATCGGATATCTCACGCCCGATCCGGAGCCGAATCTGACCGGATTTCAATTCGGGTAAAAGAATTAGTATCTGATCAGATTCGGATTCGAATATGGGTATTTGAGTTCGGATTCAGATTCGAATTCGGATTAGCTAATATCCGTCCGTATCCGGATTTTCCCATATTTTTTCGGAAATTATCCGGATTATAAATTCGGATATCCGAATTTTTCAAAAAATATACTTTCTCCGGCCCAAGATTCATGAGACGTTTCTTTTCGGCACGAGAATTAAGACGCGAGTAATTAATGTTTTAAGTGGATGGCTTAGGGATGGGGTGTCTTTAATGTATTTATATTTATGAATATATTCGAATATTTACTAAATAAATAAATATTTTTTTCCGTAATTA
The DNA here is from genome assembly GCA_029379335.1 of Thymus mandschuricus. Classification (NCBI taxonomy): domain Eukaryota; kingdom Viridiplantae; phylum Streptophyta; class Magnoliopsida; order Lamiales; family Lamiaceae; genus Thymus; species Thymus mandschuricus. The sequence continues at coordinate 55,115,221 of CM057071.1, forward strand.
ATTTAAAGTTAAATACTGATACATATAATTAATTAATTATTTTTTTTTAGTTTCTCGTAACATAGCATCAGTGAACATGATTATAAAAAAAATAAAATTAGATTGGGCTTTTTATAAAAAAAATTTTGGAACACATTGTGCACATGGTGATGAACTCACCTATCCAATCATACTAAAAATTAGGAGGGAAATTAACAAAAGGAAGATGGCGCCATTTTTCAAATCTGAAAAGTACACCCTATATACATCTCTATAACTATCTATTCTCTCATCACCATACACCCTTTCTACCATCAAACACTCACACAAAGAAAAACAGAGAGTGTGAGAGAGAGAATTCTGGGCAGAGAAGCAGAAACACATATTTGAAAGCTTTGTCTTCATGGTGAGAAGGCCGAAGGATCTCACTAATAAGGAGAGGACCTTGTGTGTGCAATTCATATTGCAATCTTCTTTGAATGGAAAGCCAAAGAGAGGCATTTTAAGGAAGCAACAGTCAAGTTTGGCATCTCCAGAGCAACAATAAGCAGGTTATGGAAAGCTACAAAAGAGCAACAAACACAAGGGTTAACAATTTGTATAGTTTCCAAAAAATTGGGAAGGAAAAGAGATCATAATTTGAAGCGTAATTATGCAGCACTTAAGGAGTTACCTGTTTGTGAGAGAGGCTGTTACAGAGCAATGGTAAAGAAAATGGGAGTGAGCAGATCAACATTACAGAGGTGGAGAAAGGCTGGTTTGTTCAAAGTGTTTGCAAGTTATATCAAGCCCTCAATCACACAAGACAACAAATTCATGAGAATTAGGTTCAGTTTGGAAGCCCTTGAGTTAGACAGGGTAATGAACACACTGAAGTATTCATCTATGCACAATATAGTGCATATAGATGAGAAATGGTTCTTCATAACCAAAGGGAAAAATAGGTAGGGTAAGGCAGTTTAATTTTTTTGTTGTTTGGACCTCAGCTCATTTATTTGATTGCATCATTGGTCATCTAGGTTCAGAAACTTACCAGAAGCTAACATATCATAGGTATTACCTTGCCCTAGATTAATAAGAGCCCTATAGAGCATGTAAATCCAAAAGATTTATTGGGAAGATCATGTTCATGCGTGCAGTAAGTAGGCCATTACTAAGAGATGATGGTAGTGTCCTATTTGATGGCAAGTAGGCTGTTTCCCTTTTACAAGTCAAAAACAGGCATTAAGAAAGAGCAAACACAGAGAGAAGGGCACATGGTATACAGTAGCAATGGATTCAATTATAAGAGATGTAATAAAATCCACTCTTCTTGAAAAGGTATGAGCAAGTTCATGGTTATCTGTTTAGAATGCATAATTGTTCATCATATTTTACAATACATATCACTTTACTCTAACCATACCTTAATCTATCCATAAACATACCACATCAGATTATCCCAGCCATAAGAAGCAATTGGCTAGGACATTTATCAAAGAATATCATTATTCAACAAGATAATGCAAAGCCACATATCACAGATTCTGAACTTGATTTCAGAGAAACAACAACACAAGAAGGATTTAACATTAGACTTACTCAACAACCACCAAACTCTCCTATTACTAACATCAATGATCTAGGATTCTTCAATGCCATTCAATCTCTACAACATAGGAGGATATGCAGGACAATTGATTATTTAGTGAAGGTAGTGCAAGAAGCATTTCATGAGCTACCACCAATCATATTGAACAAGGTTTTTCTCACATTGTAAGGCTGCCTAACAAAGATCATGAAGGTAGAAGGCCACAACAAGTGCAAAATACCTCATATGGGAAAGAACAGATTGTTTAGAGAACGGAGATTACCAATTAGTCTCACAACTCCCATGGAATTGGCAAGGGCAAGCATAGACTATCTTGTTGAGAATGAGCAGATTAGAGGAATAGAGCATTTGATTGCAAGATTAGGGATGCAACAATTAACAGGCCTAGAAGAAGACTTCTCAAGATTTGGGATGCAACAGATAACATGAAACAATGAGGCAGAGAAGGCACCATCAAAGATCATAGATTTTTTGTTTTTTGGCAGATGCAATAGTATGCAGTTTGTTAGTTTTTGTATGCATTTTAGCTTTCAAAAGATGTGTACTAGCCATCTTTTGAATAACAAAAATGCACATACTTTTGTTATATCTCTGGTGTATCTATGAAATGGCACAATATTCCCTTATATCTAACATGAATGTATAAATTCACAATATTTACCACTCAACAGATGCAATGTCATCAAGTAAGCAGTGCAAGTAAATCTAATTTCATCATCTAATGCTCAAGTAAACAGCTACATGTGCCATCATCAAAATGCAACAGACAGATCCATTCATCACCAATTCATATACATTCAAGTCATCACAAGTAAAATGCTCAAGTGACCATAATTTCATCAAGTAAATAAGCCAAGATCAGAGATAACAGAAGCCATATTCTACATGTGCCATCAACAATTCATCCAACAGAGAGATCCATCCATCACCAATTCATCACAAGTAAAATGCGCAAGTAACCATAATTTCATCAAGTACATAAGGCAAGATTAGAAATAACAGAAGCTATATTCATCATGTGCCATCATCAAAATCTCAACAGAGAGATCCAACACCAATTCATGTAAATCCAACACCAATAAGGTAAAAGTGGTCAGATCTCACCCATCGGCAACAACATCACAAGCACGGTCAGCAACATCACAAACATCCCACTCCTCAGTCGTAGGATGGAAGGGGAAATAAACAGGAAACCCATTGCGATAGTAGTACACTGGACAATTGCCCATGGATTCACTGGCCATGGGGCCTTCCTCATCAACGACGAACGGCGGCGGCTGAGCCAAGGGCACCATGGGATCTTGATTGCTGATTTGGGCATTTAGAAGCTTCCACGGCCGCGCCAGCCTCTCCATCGGTCGTTGAAGGGTTGCTTCACGAGAGAAAATACCGTTGTCATCATCGTTGTGAGGTGGTGAATGCGTAAGCTCCAAGTAGGCCTCCGTATGTCGTGCCCAAAAAGGGGGGGGGAGGGGGGGGGGGGGGCGAAGTCCAATTATTGTCCGGCCAAACCGGCCGTGGCCATCGGAGTTCACCATAGCGGCCAGGTGAGTTAGGCAATTTAATACGAGAGGGAGGGCGTGGGGGGCTTGGGCTGTTGTCAGTAGGGGATATGGGAAAAGCTAACGGTTTGCGCCGATAAGGACCACAACGACGGCCTCGTCGTGGTCTGTCGACGGGAGGAACCTCGCGGCCAGCGAGCCCACCGCGACGCCGATTCAATGCAACGGGGAGGCTGCAAGTCGATATCCACGCTGAGGGAGGCGAGGGAGGAATAGATCTGGAAGGATTTGAGCCATCCATAAAGAAGAGAGCAGATATACTGTGTAAGAGGGAGAGAGAAATTAGGTTCGACGCGAAGAAGATGAAGAACAGATAGAAATTGAGAGAGAGGTTTTTTTTTTCCTCATAAAAGAGAGTTTTTTCCACATAAATTAGGTGGAATTAATTGGTGTTGGTGGGTTGTTTTTGATTTATTTGTATATTTTAAAAATTTTTTAAAGGAAATTATATTAAAGGATGTTAATTGTAATAAGGGAACAACTAATTGCACAATCAATTTGCTATTTATTGTCACGACCCGCCCGCCAGAACTTGGCTGAACGAGGGTGCGACTCAAGAAAAAGGGAAACGAAATGAAATAAACGAACGACCTGGGGTGAAACGATGCGAAAACATAGCATTTGGAATACATTGAAGTTCTCCATCATTCGTCGATAATGAATGGAAGAAAGAACTATTCATCAACGGAAGCGTTCCACATGATATAGGCGGAAGCGTTGTTCATAAAAAGAAAGCATTGTCTATGAAGGACCAATATGTTGCAAAGGTACACAGAACTGAACTGAGTCTATCTACATAAGAATCACAGCGGAAGAACATGAGATGCATGTATGGAGACATGCACCACTAAGAGGCTTCGACACTCTAACACTCGACAAAGCTCCTTTGGCAACTTCACTTCACCTGTTCAACCTGCACGTGGGAAATACGTACAGGGCTGAGTACTTTGAAGTACTCAGTGGGCTCATGCTAAAACATTTTATTGTCAGCCATTAAAGTGAGACATAGGGGTTTTAGGAAAAACCTATGCTCACGAAAACATTTTAAATCAAAAAGAAAAGACGCTTGCAAGCTAAATACTGGTAATCCATCATATATGAGCTGGGGTGTACCCGGAGAGGTTGGCCACCCTCCCGGATACCTGACCGCGCCAACCCGTAGCTAACGGTAAACTGAGTGCACTAACCCATCGAGGAGCGACCCCGATAGGCCCGAATCGTTCTGATAAACTGAGGCATAAGCCTTTCCCAGATAAATTTCATACAAAAACAAAACATTTTATGGCATGACAATTCTTTAAGAAAAGAACTAAAGCATAAGGAACATTTTAGTTTTCTGAAAGCCCACCTCGATAGCTTTCCTTTCCTGGATATGATTTATCTAACTCTGAGCGCCGCCTTAGTCTCGGCCTTTTCCTTCGCCTAACCTCGTTCAAAGAACGTAAAATGAGAGACTTGAAAGGAAATCGATAATCTTATCGTCTGTGCGAAGGTTGTCTTTTATCGAGGTTATGATCTCTTTTACTGATGGATCTCTTTTACTGATAGATTTCTTAGACTGATAGATCTCTTTTATTGATAACGCTATCATGGTTATTCTTTTAATCGAGGGTTTCTCGATTCTCATTTGAAATCGATCACTTTGATCGATTCTTGTGTCTTACTGTCTTTTCATCTTCGACAGAGATCGCAGGATATTCGATTAAGCCATTAATGAGGCTTAGTGATTTTATTACGTGATATAAGTGGTCTACACTTATAAGCTTATCATGTTTGGGCTTGATTTATTATTAATAGGGTTTCGTGATTTTATCACGTGTTATAAGTGGTCTACACTTATAAAGCTGCTATATTTGGGCTCAATAGAATTTTGGGGGGGGGGGGGGGGGGGGGGTTAATCCTAATTATTTAGGCTCGGTAAATTATTAAATCGAGCTCGGAAGGTTGTCACGTGTGGCCCTCGTCTTTTGCTTGGAATACTGGCCCAACGAAATATTTATTGGTCCAACTGTTGAATCAATCCGGCCCATCTGTTCTTTAACTTCGACCCATCTTGAGTAATAATTCTCGGCCCAATCTACTGCTTTGGTCCATCACGACATGGCCCGTCTGAAAAATAAATCCGGCCCATATCTACTTCTTCGGCCCAACTGGTCTTGAGCTTCGGCCCAACTGAATATTAATTCGGGCCCAACTGCATAATAGTTTCGGCCCAACTGAATTAGTGGCTCGGCCCAAGTAACAAAGTGTTGATCCAACACCTCCACACCCAACCTGGGTCTCTCTCTCTCTCTAATCGCGATTTCTCCTCCCCCCCTTTCTTCTCCATTCGCGGCTTCGCCGCCGGTTGCTCTCATCTCACGCCGTCGTCTTCCAATTACCGCCGCCGCCGTCTGCTGATGTACGTCGGCCGATGGCCTCCCTTGCCGTCGGTCGGCATCCTCTCCCTCCTAATCGGATTCAAATCAGGCAAGGGGGGGGTTCCGATTTAGAGGAATTGGGGAAAAATTGAGGAGCCCGTCGAGGCTCCGGCTCCTCCAACGCCGGTCGCGGCTTCCTCTCTCTCGTCGCTGATCCTTCCGGCCGGAATGTCGTCTCTCCCCGCCGCGCGTTCGCCCCGTTGCTGCTGTCCTTCGCCGTGGCAGTCGCTGCCGTTTCTGCCCTTGCTCTCCCTTTGCTCTGTCTCCCGGCGCCGGCAGTGATGCCGTCGCCGGCGTCCTTCCTTTTCTCCTTTCATACTCCTCTCTCTGATCTCCTTCTCTCTTTCTAATTTGCAGGTCTCCTCGGCATCCGCCGGTGCTGCAGCTGCTGCTGGTGGCCGTCATTGGCCAGGTATCTCTCCCGGTGGTTAACGGAAACGTTGGGGTGTCCCGGTTCCGTCCTTGACCCCTCTCGGCTTCTCCGCCTTCTCCGCCGTCGGCAGGGCCGACGAGGTACAACTCTCGGACTCTCTCTTTCGTTTTATGCTTGGTTTATTATGGTTTTTGAGGTTGGGTTGAGCAGTGAGTGAGAATATGTTGTTGATGAATTATTGAGGGATTTTTCCAGATTTTATCATGCTCGATGTTGGTGCTCTTGTTGGATTGAAAGGGGTTAACATGCAAGTATACCTTAATCGTTTTGAGACTCGTTAGAACTGATATTTTAGGACTTAGTGATGAATTCAAATCTGATTTTTATGCTTCCCTACACATGCAACTATTTAATCGAGTCCTCTTTGTGTTCATGCTTGGTCTAAGACCTTAATTATGTTATTCATGCTTCGTGTGGTGTCAAGAGCTTTGGATCGATCATTGCATGTTGTTTTCAGTTTTTTTTAGGGGGGGTGTAAACATGCTTAAGGCTTGCTAATGCTAGAGGGGGTTGTGAAGAAGCCTTACTTGTGTGTAGAGATCGAAATAGAGTGGTTGGGGTTGGTTTTGGTGGCTGTCTCCTCGCCTTTGTTGCTCCGTTTGCTCCCTTTTTCCCTCGTTGTTTCCTTGCTCCTCCGATGGTACTTGAAACCTAAAGGGTAGGTTAATTTCTAAGCATCAAGGCCTTGATAATCATGCTAGGGAAAGTGGGGTTCTTTACCTACTGTTTGTGAGTTCAAGAACGAGTTCTAAGCTTCCGGTTAGAGGCTGTCCTCCCTCGATCTTGCTCCAAATGCCTTCTTCTCCCTTCGTTCTTCACTCTTAGAGATAGGGATGTGATCCTTAGTTAATTAATGTATATGCATGTTGGGTTCTTGAAGGGGAAGTGAGAGGGGTTACCGTAGGAGATTCGGTGCTTGGAAGGGGCTGCCGGAGACTGTTTTCCGGCTACCTCCTTGGCTGGAAATCGGCTGCTTCTCCTCACCCTCTAAGTTCTCTCTATTTGCTTTCTTGTGTGTTTACTTGAGTGAATGAATGAAGACTAGTGATGTTTCTTGGTTTTGTTTTGTTGTAGGGGAAGAGGCTCTTGCTTGGGAAGAGATGTTCATGATTACAAAGGAGGGAAAGAGAGTGCCATGGATTGGGCAATTGAAGAGTGTGTTGCAGGATTTGAGTGTGGGAGGAGACAAAGAGGGAGTGGGCGGCTGCATGCTTGGTGTTTTTGTGATTTAATGGTGTTTAGCAGGGGTGAATGGGGACTTAAACTCCCAGATTTATGCTGGGAAGAACACGCCTGCTCTGTAGGCGAAATCTGCAATTTTCCTCCTTTTTTTTTTATTTTTTTATTTTTATTTAATGCATAAATCTACATATACATATTGTGGGCTTAAGAGTGGCATTGGGCCTCTTGAAATTATTGTTGGGTATTTTCAAACGAATGTGGCCTCTCTCTCTTATGGGCCGATTAAATAAAGATCGAACTAATAATCGTGAAGTGGGGCCTCCCGTTCCTACCCCGATGCACGAATCGACTCCCAAGGCTCCGTTTCCGCAACGATTGGCCAAGACGAAGCAAGACGAGAAGTACCAGAGGTTCTTGGAGATGCTTCAAAGGGTTAACATCAACATCCCGCTTCTCGATGCTCTCCGTGACATGCCAAACCACATGAAGTTTATCAAGGATGCGGTGGCGGGGAAGAAGAAGTGGGCTAAGTTCGAGAAGATCAACCTCACGGAGGAGTGTAGCGCGGTCTTACAAAAGAAGCTTCCGTTGAAACAAAAGGATCCCGGGAGGTTTACAATATCATGCAAGTTCGGTGATCAAGTATTCCAAAATGTCCTTTGTGATCTTGGTGCTAGCATCAATTTGATGCCTCTCTCGATTTTCAACCGGCTCAAGATCGGGAAGATGAAGTCAACTACCATCTCTCTACTTGTTGGTCCCGGTTTGTTAATGGGAAAAATACGTAGAGGGGGGGGTGAATACGTATTTTGAAGTTTTTCAACTTCAAATCCCTTAACTCAGAGTAACAAGTAAAGATCTCGTAAAAACTTAAGACCTAGCTGAAGCTAGATCTATAGTATGTAGCTTGCCTGCTTGACCGAAGTGAACACTTGATCAAGAGGGAGTCTTTACTCGTATATGCGGAATTTGGTGAGCTAAAATCTTCTCCTAAGTATTTAAAATATCCAGATTAAGTTGTTTAGATGCTAGTGCAGTGGATAAACAAGATAAAGAGTTTAGGGTTAGAGAGATACGACACGAAGATTTATAGTGGTTCGGAGATAACGCTCCTACGTCCACTTTGTTGCACGACGGCAACTGTTCTCTTCACTCAAGAACTTGAAGGTTACGGGTCCTTCAAAAACCTGGTCAAGATCGGGCTTCACTCGCCTGGATCTGACGAACAATGCAGTGATTACGGGTTCACTACTAAGACCTAAACTGGACACGAAACTTCACTCGTTTCTGTCCGAACAACAGGGAGATTCCGGGCTCTCCTTACGACCTAGTTTCGATCGAGCTTTACACAAACGATGTAAGTGTAGGCTTGGATCTCAACTCTACGATCGAGGCTTCTTCAATCGATGAAAGAAGGGCCTTGGATCTGGACAACCTAACGACACACTCAAAACCTAACAAATGAAGTATAGGGTTTTGGTTGACGAACACACTATGAAGAACTCTTTACAATAGATGCAAAGATTGGCTAGAGTTCTTCTTCTAAGCTTCGGATGAATGAAGTGGGCTTAGAATCTAAGTGTGAAGGCTGTGAAGACGAGTTCCGATGAACTGGAAACTCGGAGAACACTTGGAAACAAAAACTCGAAGATTTACTCGAAGGCTGGGAGTATTTGTTTGCTGTATGCGCTCGAATGCTCAAGTAGTGTTCTCTCTTTTCTTCGTCTTCATCCTTCACTATTTATAGGCGGAGGGATGGCTGAGATCCGTTGCTTGGTTGGTGGCCTTGTCCCTCCTCCTCTCGACAGTACTTGCGCAGGCAGTAGCTTTTACAGGATCCCAGTTTGTCTCTTTGCCGAAAATGGCTAAGTTACAAACTTAACAGTAACTGGGGCGAGCCAGTACTGCTGCGGCGCCTTTGTCGGCCTGGCAGTCAACTCTTCCGCTCCACTCCGCTTTCGACACGTGGAGATTTCGTAATTAATGCTACGATCTCCTGTTGACTGGAGTTCAAAATATGGGCGGGAGTTGCGCTGTCGCTTTCTGGTAGGTAGTGGCTTGCTTTACTTTGAAGTTGTAGCGTCCGCTCCGAAGTGAGTCGCTTCAGGATCATACTGTAGTGGGTCGCTTTGAAAACAAAGTTTCGTAGTGACCGCTTTAATAAGCGTTGACCCACGTTGACTCGCTTCAGCTTTTCTTTGTAGCGCTTGCTTTGCTTCGCTTTGGTGGCTTCACTTTGACTCCACTGTAGCGGTCGCTTCGCTTCGCTGGTTTCGGTACGCTTCACTTCGGTTTGCCAGACTCGCTTCGCTTTGGAAGAACACACTCAAGCGAGTGGTCTTCACTTGAATTCCTGCAGTCTTTAGCTAAGCAAAATAAAGCCATCCTAACAGATTTAGGCTTAGAAAAATTCTAACCTATTATCTACATCAAAATGGGTCGCTTGGGAGTTGGACACTTGGGGTTTTGGGATCCAATCAAAATAAATGACTTCGTTTATCAAGTATCCCTTATAGTTCCCCCTTAACAAGTTGGTCCATAACAATTCCCAACAATTTCCCCCTTTTTGATGATGCCAAAACCCAAAGGCTAAGATTTAGAAAATTCCAGCCTATCTAACCGTGAAGGGAACTCCAAGCGACTGCTTCCTTTGCAGTTTCGTTTGTAATTTTTCTTTTAAGTTCCTTTCCCTTTTTTTTTTCGGTTAAATTATTTGAGTTTTGTAGCAAAAAGGTAAAGTCATTCACAAAGCAAGTAAATGACACGAGAAGAGACAGAAAATAAAATGAGATAGATGAACAAGAAGTTCACACACAAAAAGATATGTAAGGAACTTGAAACTCTGAGGTTTCCTGCAGTTCCTTTTCTGTCTCCTTCTTCTTCCTTCCGTCACTTCCTTTCTTTCTCCTTCTCTTCTTCCACCTTCTTCTTTTCTTCAACATCTGCCTCCAAATCCTTTGCAATCATTTCCTCTGGTATGACGTATGCACTGAAAACCTTCGCTTCCATCGAATCAACGCTGTGGATACTTGGCCTTCTCCACATCTCTTCCAGTTGGAAGGCTTCATCCACCTCAGCGTCAATGATGCTGCGATTGGGGATACTGGTGCCAGGTAGGAATGGCATAGAAAATACCTCCTTGGCTGGTACCTTGATGATTAACGGTGCGGGTTTTGCAAACTGTGCAAACACGAAGACCTCTTGCCTGAACTTCTCATCATAGGCACCAAGAAAGTTGTTGAGCGCAGTGACCCTCGAGCATTCAGTCTGCAATGGCACTACCTCCCAATAGTAGTATGCTTTGATAAATTTCTCCTTGTAGTATAGCCATTGCTCGAGTAGTTCGTCAGGAATGAACTGCTCGATCTCACAGGCATCAGGGTGCTTTTCTCTGCGCACAGCCAACTCTTCTTCCGACCGGCTGGACATCTGTTCTATGATCATTTTGAACTTCTTTCCTGACTCGCCGTTCCAGGAAGGAAGCTTCTGATTGAGTTGCTTCCGAATGTAGTTGCGTTCTTCTCTGAGAGGGTAGCGGCCAGAGTCAATCATTTCCTTTGCAGTCTTGTGAACTGTATCGATCATAGCCTGATCTAGGCATGCCTCGGATTCTTCTGGCGTGGTTGGAACAAGGATACTGCTGACCAAGACGGATTGGATGAGTTTCATCTCATTGAATTGTTTTTCAATCCGTTCGTCAATGATTTGCAGTTGTTTTGTCCTTATCCTCTTTTCTTTCTCTGCCCTTGAAACAACTACCTTCTCAACTTTGTGATGCTTGGTCGCTGAATCATCTTGCTTAGTTTCTGGACCAGTTTTCTTTGTGGTTGCATTGGAAGAGACATCTGTAGATGGAGTGGCTTCTGCAATTGCTGAAGTAAGTGCAGCACTTGAAGCTGGCGCGACAGCTGAAGTGGGTGCTTCGGCTGAAGTGGCAGCTTGAGAGCTTGAAGTACCTGCAAGAGTTTCCAAAATAAATTGGCGCTTCTTCTCCACCCAAGCCATAGCCTCACTCGCCTCTGCTAGCTTCCGCCTTTCCTCCTTCGTTAGCACAGTAACTGGGGGATGTCGAGCAATAGAAGAGGCAAGCACTTTATCTCCAAGTGGCTTGCGGGGTTCTTCAGGCTTTTTCATCAATTCCACCTCAGAGAGCTTTTCTTTGCCTTTCTTTGCAGACTTCGCCTCTCTCTCCTCTTCTCCAGTACGACCACTTTCCTCCAACAAACTTTCTGTTTCAACAGCTCCAATTACTCCACCTTGTGGCATCCCTTGTAACATCCCTTGTACCATCCCATCAATTTTCAGTACCATCCCTTCCCCCTTTTTGGCATCATCAAAACCAGGGGTAGGGACGATTGTCTTTCCAGTAAGGGACTTGTGAAGTACCTCAATCTTATCTAGTACAGCATGAAACATTTCTTCCGTTCGTGACGCGAAGACTTGCTCTTCCGCGATTGTCCTTCCAGTAAGCTCTCTCTTGTCAATGGCACTCTTTCCTTTGACCTCCTTCAATTGGGTTCGAAGTAAGTCAAGAGTCTTCTTGGTACTGAGGAGTTCACTTTCTTTCATCATCAATTCTCTCTCCTTGTTCTCCACTTTCTTTTTCAGCTCCTTTACTTCCTTTTCCAACGTCTCCTTCTCTTTACCAACTGTGACAAGCTTGGTATTCACCTCTCTCAAGCGGCTCCTTTCTGCATCACGCGAGCCCTTGAGATCTTTCACGAGTTTCACTTGAGCCTCCATTGCCTTCTCCTTCTCCTCCAACTCCATCTTCTGTTTGGTGATCTCGTCTTGCATACTTAAGATCTCTGCGTTCTTAACCTCCATTTCCTCTGCATGATCCCTCATCAGTTTCTTCTCATGAGTGGTTGGGGTGTGCTCAGGGATCTTAGCATTCGGATAGGCACGCTTTACTTTCGCGTCCAGCGTATCCCAGAAACTGGTTCCAGTGAGAAATGCATGAAAACCGCTCTCACCGATGAAGTCCAGAAGCTTTCCTTCCATCTGTATGAGGTCTTCCTTTGAGAAGGCCTCCAGAAGCTTGAAGACTTTGTAGAACTCTGTGCCGCGGTAGGTGACATATGTCAAGAAATCGACCATCTTGGTGAAGAAGTCACTTGACACTGGCACTGAAGGATATCGAGTTTTGAGGGTTTCAGCAGCTTGCTCTCTGTCTCTCTTGTATCTCTTGAGAGCATTCATCCGTGTGGGGGTTTTGGAGGTTTGGGACTGGGGAAAAATGGGAGTATGGGCGGTATCGGCTTTTCCCACCGATGTTGAAGGGGATTGGAATGGTGTAGCTTTAGTAGAATGGGTAGGTTTTGTGACTGGATGAGTTTGCTTGGTTTCAGTGTCCTCAAGCGGCTTCTCTACCGCCTCGCTTTCTTGGACAGATGAAGTGCTTTGCTTCAATTTCTTCTTCTTCCCTTGCTTTGCAGCCGCTTGCTTCAAGGGTGAAGCGGCTCGCTTCGTTCGGGGAGCTTCAGCTTTTGCTTTCACAACTTTGCTTGCTGCGGGCACTTCTACAACTAGAAGTCCCTTATCCATTGGAATTTTTGTTGACTTCCACTGTTCATAGAAGACTGTCTTCTTGCTGTATATAGCCATGTCTGAATCCGGCCATCTTATCTCCGGATACTTTAGCTCCAACGCGACTGACAGTCTTGAAAAGAATTTCAACTTTCCCTTGCGTAGAATCTTATCTGGAGTTCCTGGTACGAATGCAAAGTCTTCTGCAGCTTCGTGAATTTGCTTGAGAAGCCACCCATGCCAGTTGAATTTCATTCCTGTGAGGCTGTCGACGATCATGGTGGTTCCGATCAGCTTCGTCTCCGACAGTGTGTCGAGGGAACCAACGTAGCATGCGATACTCTTCGTGAAGAGTTCGCAGATGAGATTGAACGGTTCCTTGAGACTTTTGCGAATGTTGGCATCCTTGAAGTTTGGATCTGCTCTGGCAACTTTAAATCGATCATACTGAACTTCGGCAGAAAGGCCTAAATCTAGCAGAGAATCTCCTCCTTCTCTTGGTAGATCGAACACCTTGATGAGTTCACTCATATCAACTTCCACCGGCTTCCTGGTTCGTGGATTGGTGAAGGAAGATGTATTCTGTTCCTTCTTCAGATTCAGCAGAATCTCTCCGATGGCTTTCGCCAGAATCTTCGTCGGAACCAAAGTTACGAACTTCCATAGACCGGCCGTGGTCACGGCTCTACGGAAGAAACCATCCTTCTCTATGACGATCGGGTCGAGATGGGGCTCGACGTTGATGTGATCGCCAATATTTGACATGAACTTCTCCATCGTTTCTGTACTCTTCTTCTTACCCATGATAAATATGAAAGAAATTTGAAGAGAGTTTTTACGATGAAATAGAAAGGGGTTGAGACTCGTGAGTTGCAGAGGTTGCAGATCTAAGCACGAGAATGGAAAATTTTGAAGGCTGTGAAAGTTTTGCAGTTCTGCCTCGTTGCAAATATATATAGAGTAAGATCTTGGCTGATGTGGCAGGGGCATTCTGGTAAAATCACTCCTAGGGTTTTGTGCGTAGGCGGCGACCTCCGGTGATGGAACTGACGTGTCTGGAGTCATCACTGGAAAAGTGAACCGCCAAATCCGCTTGACGTGGCCACGTGGCTGTTGATGATTCGTCTCTCCAACAGTAGTCAATCCAGCGGTTGAGATTTCGAGACGGTTCAGATTCGACGGCTGGATTGAGTGCGATTTTTCCCGCTTTCCTCGGCTTTGACGTCCACGCGCCTGTCATTTCTTCTTCTACGCGCCACTGCATTAAATGCTTGGCAGAAAGTGAAATAGGCACTCGAGTGCAGACAGCTCATACGCTTCGCTTCGTATCCGCTCGCTTCAAGTGTAGCCACTTCGGCATTCACTCGCTTGCGGAGTACTCGCTTCACGTGACTGTTCCGCACTCGCTTGCGATGGCTAGCTTTGAGTGACGAAGCACTCGCTTGGCCATTTGAAGCGACTGGAATAAGAAATTAAATTTCTTTACTTAATTTAAAATGTTTCTGACTTACATACTTCGAGGATAAACAAGAGTGTTTTCCTCTTCGTATTTGTGTCAGATTCATTTCATGTTTTCCACGTAGTGAGTGAAGGTTTCAAGCACGCTTCAGCTCATTTAGTGTACTTAAAATTGAAATGCTTACCAGTCAATCTCACTTCGTAGGAGATTGATACCACACGTTGATTGATTGATTCCACTTGTTGATGACTGCGTGTGTTGATTCCACTTGTTGAAAAGTTTATCACTTGTTGTGTATCCCATCTTCTTGGTATTCGTCTTCATGGCATTCATCTTCCTCTACGAATTAGAGAGTCCTCCATCGAAGTGAATGAGGGAGGAAATGAATATAGTACACAAGCTTACTACAACCCAGAGGGGAGCTTCACGTAAGTGTACATATTCACGATGAATGGGGGATGAGTACAAGTCCTTATCTCAGAGCAGAAATGGACAGGATGACAATGAGAATGCTCTGACAAGACAATCTCGTATTTTACGCAGAAGCATGTCACCAGCCCTGCAACCTTTTGTAGAAAAAGGTAAACCTTCAAGCATCCTCCTATATGCTACAGAATGAACTTGCAGTCGACTCGCTTTGACCAAACATTGGGCAAATTGAAGCGATGCAAAGTTCAAGATGAGAGGGGAATGGATAGACATCCGGCAGCTCAACTCAGTGAAGAGTGAGTAATGAATGGATATTTATCCACGATGAAGGAGATGAGAGGACTTGCTCCTCTTCGGCGGAAAGTTGGGAAGAGGACACAAGGTCTAGGTGCCAGCCCTGCCTAAGCTTTCACCATTTTTACGTGGGAAGGCCCGATACAAGACCCCACAACCGTTACTAGAAACGGCACTTGCGAGTGTTTATACCCACTCGCTAGGAATCCTAGGCTAGGTAGCAGCTTTCCTTGCTCGCTTTGGAAGCAGCTTGCTCCGGGAGCAAACAATAGTTCCCCCTTAACCAAAGGCTTAACAATTCCTGTAAGCGGGTAGGGAACGTCTTCCAACACTCCACCTTGCTCCACCTTATTTCTCCTTCTTCAAGCGAATGAGATCTTGAAGTGACTCGCTTGAGTTGGTGAAGATCCGAAGCGAGTGATTGGCGACCACTCCTTCGTGCATCCTGGATCTAGCATTCTTCACCAGGGTCTAACAACCCTAATTCCATGCATAGCTGATTGAAACGAGACTCAGCTAGAGGCTTGGTGAGGATATCTGCTCGCTGGAGATCGGTATGAATTTTCTCGAGCTTGATATCCTTCTTCTCGACATGATCACGAATGAAGTGATGTCGGATTTCCACGTGCTTGCATCTGGTGTGTAGCACTGGATTCTGCGAGATGCATATAGCACTGTTGTTGTCGCAGAAAATCGGAATTTCATTCGCTTCAACATTGTAGTCCTTCAACTGCTGGCGAAGCCATAGAATTTGAGAACAGCAACTTCCTGCGGCCATATATTCGGCTTCAGTCGTTGAAGTGGCTACACTCGTCTGCTTCTTTGAGAACCATGAGATCAGCTTGCTTCCCAAGAACTGACACGTGCCCGAAGTTGATTTCCTATCAATTCGGCACCCTCCATAGTCAGCGTCTGAGTATCCAGTGAGCTCCAGATTGTCCTCCGTTGGATACCACAGCCCCATATTGATAGTGCCCTTTAAATATCGAAGAATTCTTTTGGCAGCTTCAAGATGGCTGTGCTTGGGGTTGCTTTGGAATCGAGCGCAGACTCCGACTGCAAAAGCAATATCTGGCCTGCTTGCAGTGAGATAGAGAAGTGACCCAATTAGGGCACGATAATCTGTAGGATTCACAGATTTTCCTTCCTCGTCTGGCTCCATCTTCCAGTTGGTATTCATTGGAATCTTCACAGCTTTAGCATGCTGAATACCAAACTTGGCAAGCATGTCTCTAGTATACTTTGCTTGATTGATGAAGATACCATCATCCTGCTGCTTCACTTGAAGACCTAAAAAGCAGCTCATCAAGCCAATCATTGACATCTCATATTTGGTCCTCATCAGCTCTCCAAACTTCTCGCTAAGCGACTGATTTGGTGACCCAAATATGATGTCATCTACGTAGATCTGAACCCATAGCATATCTTCTCCATGGTTGATCGTGAATAGGGTTCGATCTATCTTTCCTTTGTGGAATCCATTTTCCACTAGGAATTGAGAAAGTGTATCGTACCAAGCTCTGGGGGCTTGCTTCAACCCATATAGAGCTTTCTTCAAGCGGTACACTTTGTCTCCTTGCTCGAAACCCGGTGGCTGCTCCACATACACTTCTTCCTTCAATTCACCGTTCAGGAACGCGCTCTTCACATCCATTTGATAGACTTTAAACTTCTTGGTTGCTGCATAGGCTAGAAACAATCTGATAGCTTCAAGACGTGCCACTGGAGCGAAGGTCTCGTCAAAGTCGATTCCTTCCTCTTGGCAGTAGCCTTTGGCAACGAGGCGCGCCTTGTTCCTTACTACGTTGTGGTCCTCGTCCGTCTTGTTCTTGAACACCCATTTGGTGCCAATAACGTGCTGAAATTTGGGACGATCCACGAGGTACCATACGTCGTTTCTGGTGAACTGGTTCAGCTCTTCTTGCATGGCGATCACCCAATTTGAATCGGCTAAGGCTTCTTCTACGCTTGTCGGCTCAATGTTTGAGAGAAAGCAGCTGAACATGGCACTTTCTCCAAACACTTGTCTTCTGGTCACTACACCCTTGGATGGATCTCCAATGATTTGACTTGGTGAGTGATCTTTGAGCCACGCACGCTTGGATCCGCCAGCTTCATCTTCATCGTCTTCCTTGTCACTCGCTTCACCATCTGGAGCGACTGGATTGGGTGCTTCGCCTGAACTCGCTTCAGGAGTCTTGGGGGCAGCTTCATCTTTTCCTTGGACTTTCTGCTCGCTTGAGCCTTTGATTTCTTCTTCATCCTCAAGTATGTCCCAAGTAAGAGTGTTAATGGGTTCCTTGCTTGACTTTTCGTCTTTAGATTGATCCTGTTCCTGTGGATGACTTAAAGAAGATTCATCAAATACGACATGGGGTGATTCCTCCACAATTAGGGTTTTACAGTTGAACACCCTAAAGGCTTTGCTTGATGTAGAATATCCTAAGAATATTCCTTCATCAGCTTTGCTTTCAAAGGCTTTCAACTGTGACTTCCCATTGTCATGGATGAAGACCCTACAACCAAAAATATGGAAATAAGATATGTTAGGAATTCTCCCTGTCCATATTTCATATGGTGTTTTGTCGTGCCGTTTGCAGAGAAGTGTTCGATTCTGCGTGTAGCATGCAGTATTGGCAGCTTCAGCCCAGTACTTCATTGGAAGTTTTGAGTCTGCTATCATAGTTCGAACAGCTTCCTTGATGATTCGATTTCTTCTTTCAGCAACTCCATTCTGCTGTGGTGTGCGTGCTGAGGAGGTCTGATGTGCTATGCCATGCTCCGTGCAGTAAGCTTGAATGGTAGAGTTCAAAAACTCTGTGCCTTTATCGGAGCGGATGGTCACGATAGCTTGATTCTTCTCCACAGCCAATCGCTTGAGCAGTTGTGGTAGCTTGGTCAGAGTCTCCTTCTTGCTGTAGAGAAATACGACCCAAGTGTAGCGAGAAAAGTCGTCGACTACAACTAGAGTGTACTTCCTACCATTTATACTAACTGGAGTAACTGGACCAAACAGATCCATGTGAAGCAGCTCGAGCACTCGCTTGGAAGAGGCTTCTTCAAGACTGGCGAAGTGCGTCTTTGTCTGCTTCCCTCGTTGGCATGGTGAGCATGGATGGTCTTTGATGAAGACTTCATTTGGCATGCCTTGCACCAAACCCTTACGAGCTAAGCGATTGATGGCTTTGAAGTTAAGATGGTTCAAGCGTCTGTGCCATAGCCATCCAATCTCTGTAGCACTCCTTGCTACTAAGCACGTCTCCACTTTGCAGCTATCCCATTGTGCTATATAGACGTTCCTTTGTCTTATTCCAGTAAGCACAATCTGGGATGAAAGGTTGCTCTTTACTATGCACTTGTTGGAAATGAATTCCACCTTGTATCCTTTGTCACAGAACTGTGAAATGGATAACAAGTTGTGTTTCAGTCCTTCCACGTAGGAGACTTCTTCAATCGTGAGCTTTCCAACTTTCAGTGCGCCGTATCCTCTGGTGCTTCCTCGAGAGTTGTCACCAAAGGTTACGTGTGGACCCTTCTTCTCAATGTAGTCTTGAAGTAGAGCTTTCATGCCGGTCATGTGTCTCGAACATCCACTGTTCAAGTACCAGATTTGTTGACCCTCATTTGGCATGGGATCCACGGCGCCCACCTGCAATTAGACAGATTTTGGTACCCAAATCAGTTTGGGTCCTTGCAAGTTAGTTCCCTTAGGTACCCACACTTGCTTCACTTTCTTTTGAAAGGGAGCTTGTGTTTTGGGTTTCTCGACCTTCGAAAACTGTGACTTCTGCCTTAAAGCAGCTTCACATGTGCAGCAGTGTGTGCAGGAGGGGTAGCGGCTCGCTTCAGTCCTACCTATGCTCTTTCCACTTTGCTTAAATCCTGAAGCGACTCGCTTCGGATTAGCTTTGGGTTTAGAGACTGACTTAGGGTTTCTAGTCTGTCGAAGCGGCTCGCTTGGTTTCCTCAAAGCGGTCCAACTAGGGTTTTGACCCTGACTCGCTTGAGTAACCTTGGAAGTTCGAAGCGGCCTCTTTGGTCCTTCGAATTCTTCCCCCTCAATGTTAGTCCGGTTGGACCATCTCCAGTCCGGATAACGTGATACATAGACATTACTCCTTTTCTTGAAAGGGAGATCCTTTGTCTCTGGTGTCTTGGTCTGAAACTTAGAAGCTTCAACAGTTTTCCCACTACCTTTGGATTGGTAAACTTTAGCATGGTGAGTGCTAGGGACTGTTGAGTTTTGCTTACCCTTAGATTCTGCCCTTAAAGATATAGACATCTTCATTGGCTTCTTCTTAGGGTTTTCAGCCATTTTGCCTTTGTCTTTGTTAGTGGTCGCTTTGGATGCAGTGGGCATTTCCAAAGTGACTGATGGTGTCGTGTTTGAAGCACCAACAAAGACAGTTGGCTTGGAAGGTCCACCCTCATATCCAAGTCCTCCCTTTCTACCAAAAGGTAGAAGAGAACTTTCTAGTGCCTGTCTAGCATATGAAGCTTTGTTTAAGTTGGCAACTAGAGTGGATTGGGCTTCATACCTTCCCTCCAAGCTTTGATGTCTCGTGAAGAGATCCTCGAACTTACTAGTCATAGCCCTTAGATTAAGTTTGACTTGATCAAGCTCAGTGGCTAGCTTTCGGTTCTCCTTCTCGCTTTGAGACAGAGCTTGTTGCAGCACTTCGTGGTCACTTGACAGTTTCTGATGTTTGTCAAACAAACCACTCCATGCAGAGGAATTTGCTTCCTCTTGGTGTGTGTGTGCGAGTGTAATTGAACTGGGTGAGGGATAGATGAATACCTCTCCTGTTTCTTCATCGGTGAGCGCCATAAATCCAAGATCCTCTCCATCACTGGAGTTGGGATCAGTGAATGCGTCTGAGTCGCTTTGTGGATCTTCAGTTGAAGCGACCGGAGCTTCACTTGCTACAAGCGCTCGCCTTGGAGCATCCCTCTTTGCTTTGAGTTCTTCACGCTCCTTCGCACTCAGCTTTGGGCAATCGGATTTGTAGTGACCCATCTTGTGGCAGTGGTAACACTCCACTTCCATCATGTCTCTCGGGATCGACTTTGTCGTCTCTTCTCTCTTCCCTTTTCCTTCTCGAGCATCAGTGCTCCTCCCCTTGTACTGCTTGTAGAACCTTTTGTATTTGCCCACTCGAGAGTTCATCTTGTTGAAGTTCTTGGATAAGAACGCAATGTGTTCTTCCAACTCTTCCCTCGTCATCTTGGCTAGCGACTGCTCGCTTGGCCCTTCAGCAGCTTTAAAAGCTACTCCTTTTGACGTAGTGGGCGCTTCATCCTCTTCGTCGAGGTTCATTCGATTCAGATCGAATTCGTGAGCTTTGAGTTCGGAAAACAGTATCTCCGGTGTGAGCTTTGATAGATCCTTGGTTGCTAGATACAGCTCCTTCATTGTCTGCCACTTCCTAGTGAGAGCTCGAACAATCTTCAGGTTGACTTCCTTATCCGTGAGTTCCTTCCCAAGCGAGTTGAGAGTTGCAGTGATGTTGGTGACTCTCAGTTCGAAGGTGTCGATGGATTCTCCTGGCTTCATTATCAGGCTTTCAAACTCCCGCATTTGTACGGCAAGTTTGTTTTCTTTGATTTTGTCAGTGCCTTGAGAAATGAGAGCTAGGGTTTCCCACATCTCCTTCGCTGTTGCGCACTTCCTAATCCTTGGAAGATAGGCGTCCGACACGGTGCTCTGCATCGTGTGGCGTGCGATCTTGTCAAGATTGGCAATCTTGAATTCGTTGGGAGTGTACTCATCTTTGTCCTTGTCTACTAGTTGTTGTCGAACATGAGCTGCTCGTCCTTCCGCTGCTGGAACATCCACAGTGATGCTCTTCTTGATTGTGATAGGTCCATCTTCTATGACCTCCCACATGCGGTCATGGACGGAGCATAAGAAGCTCTCCACACGGAAGCTCCAGATCTCGTAGCCTTCAATGGAAAACTGTGGAAGACTAGAAGCATTCATGGTAAACAGTTAGTAGTAATGCAGTATGCGTGGGTGAGATTTTGATGCACTTAGGAAATAGGATCCGGTTCAGTGAGACAACGTGAAGTGAGTGGGGACTCACTTCGGATATGCAAAGCAGAGGCTCGAAAGAACCGCTGCTCTGATACCACTTGTTGGTCCCGGTTTGTTAATGGGAAAAATACGTAGAGGGGGGGGTGAATACGTATTTTGAAGTTTTTCAACTTCAAATCCCTTAACTCAGAGTAACAAGTAAAGATCTCGTAAAAACTTAAGACCTAGCTGAAGCTAGATCTATAGTATGTAGCTTGCCTGCTTGACCGAAGTGAACACTTGATCAAGAGGGAGTCTTTACTCGTATATGCGGAATTTGGTGAGCTAAAATCTTCTCCTAAGTATTTAAAATATCCAGATTAAGTTGTTTAGATGCTAGTGCAGTGGATAAACAAGATAAAGAGTTTAGGGTTAGAGAGATACGACACGAAGATTTATAGTGGTTCGGAGATAACGCTCCTACGTCCACTTTGTTGCACGACGGCAACTGTTCTCTTCACTCAAGAACTTGAAGGTTACGGGTCCTTCAAAAACCTGGTCAAGATCGGGCTTCACTCGCCTGGATCTGACGAACAATGCAGTGATTACGGGTTCACTACTAAGACCTAAACTGGACACGAAACTTCACTCGTTTCTGTCCGAACAACAGGGAGATTCCGGGCTCTCCTTACGGCCTAGTTTCGATCGAGCTTTACACAAACGATGTAAGTGTAGGCTTGGATCTCAACTCTACGATCGAGGCTTCTTCAATCGATGAAAGAAGGGCCTTGGATCTGGACAACCTAACGACACACTCAAAACCTAACAAATGAAGTATAGGGTTTTGGTTGACGAACACACTATGAAGAACTCTTTACAATAGATGCAAAGATTGGCTAGAGTTCTTCTTCTAAGCTTCGGATGAATGAAGTGGGCTTAGAATCTAAGTGTGAAGGCTGTGAAGACGAGTTCCGATGAACTGGAAACTCGGAGAACACTTGGAAACAAAAACTCGAAGATTTACTCGAAGGCTGGGAGTATTTGTTTGCTGTATGCGCTCGAATGCTCAAGTAGTGTTCTCTCTTTTCTTCGTCTTCATCCTTCACTATTTATAGGCGGAGGGATGGCTGAGATCCGTTGCTTGGTTGGTGGCCTTGTCCCTCCTCCTCTCGACAGTACTTGCGCAGGCAGTAGCTTTTGCAGGATCCCAGTTTGTCTCTTTGCCGAAAATGGCTAAGTTACAAACTTAACAGTAACTGGGGCGAGCCAGTACTGCTGCGGCGCCTTTGTCGGCCTGGCAGTCAACTCTTCCGCTCCACTCCGCTTTCGACACGTGGAGATTTCGTAATTAATGCTACGATCTCCTGTTGACTGGAGTTCAAAATATGGGCGGGAGTTGCGCTGTCGCTTTCTGGTAGGTAGTGGCTTGCTTTGCTTTGAAGTTGTAGCGTCCGCTCCGAAGTGAGTCGCTTCAGGATCATACTGTAGTGGGTCGCTTTGAAAACAAAGTTTCGTAGTGACCGCTTTAATAAGCGTTGACCCACGTTGACTCGCTTCAGCTTTTCTTTGTAGCGCTTGCTTTGCTTCGCTTTGGTGGCTTCACTTTGACTCCACTGTAGCGGTCGCTTCGCTTCGCTGGTTTCGGTACGCTTCACTTCGGTTTGCCAGACTCGCTTCGCTTTGGAAGAACACACTCAAGCGAGTGGTCTTCACTTGAATTCCTGCAGTCTTTAGCTAAGCAAAATAAAGCCATCCTAACAGATTTAGGCTTAGAAAAATTCTAACCTATTATCTACATCAAAATGGGTCGCTTGGGAGTTGGACACTTGGGGTTTTGGGATCCAATCAAAATAAATGACTTCGTTTATCAAGTATCCCTTATAGTTCCCCCTTAACAAGTTGGTCCATAACAATTCCCAACACTACTTATGGCGGATCGTTCGGTTTCTTATCCACGTGGAATAGTCGAGGACGTTCTCGTTCAAGTTCACAACCTCGTCTTTCCGGCAGATTTCGTAGTCTTGGATATGCCCGAGGATGCAAACCAACCTTTGATCTTAGGACGGCCATTCCTAGCTACGGGGAGAGCTTTGATCGATATTCAAGATGGAGATCTAACATTTAGAGTCAACGGAGAAGAATTAAAGATTTCCATCTATGAAGCAATGAAGAGGCCCGATGATAATCGAGAAGATGTGTTTGCCGTCCAAGTCTTGGAACCTCCTATACCTCCGGCGCCGGATGAAATTCTCGACAAGATCATTACCAATTTCTTGCACCATTATCTGGAGATGTCCGGAGATTTCAAAGAGATCCTCGGGTGCTTAAATCAGTTGGAAGCCATTTCACCATTGAAGTTAGCCGAATTCAAGAGATCGATTGATGGAGCCATGAGGAAACTCAAAGATGGGGGAGAAAAGAACTTTCATTTTGATCCACCTTGATATGAGGTATCGTCGGGCTAAAGACGTAAAACGTAGCACTTGTTGGGAGGTAACCCAACTCTATCTTTATTTTTGTTTTTCAGTTTTTCAATTTTTCGTTTTTGTTTTTCTTTGAGTCTTATCTTTTATTAAGCTTTTTATCCAAGAATTGTCAAAGCTTGTGAGTTGTAGGTTTTCTCGACAAGGTTTCGGCTAGAAGAGAAGATCGATAGTAAGCTAGCTTCGGTGAAAGGTACGCTCGTTAACTTAACCACTCCTTCTTTTTAAACTTATTCCTTCATCATGATTCGAAATAAGTTTGGGGGAGGGGGAAGTGTGGCTTCGTTAACTCGTTTACATGAGTTCTTGGATTGTAGCTTAATTTTAGGATATTTCATTAGTAGTTTTTATTTTTATTTTCGAGTCTTAGGAGTTAATCGAGTCAAATAAGCATGTGATGATAGTATTGTGAATTTGGCCGATGATAGAAAAATTTTGTTGATTTTTGGAAAAAAATTCATGATCTTTATTATGCATGGAACCTTGGCGAAGTGACGCATTTTATTGATGAGTTTGAAGTATGCTATGATGTCGGGAACTAGTTAGTTTGAACCCGTGAGATTTGAGCTATTTGTGCATGTTTATGGCTATTCTTCGATTGAGTGATCATGCATTCTTCATTGTTTCTAGAACTTGCCTTGTTTCTCCATCAAGACCTTAGTATATTTACGAACTAGGAAATGATCTTAGGCCATCTTTCTTTAGCCACATGATTCCTATACACTAACCTTGTTCATAATCCTTTGTTTACCCCTTTTGAGCCTTTGTTAGCCGTTCTTTGTAAAACCGGATGATAGGAGGTTTGGATGATTATGGGTATCCTTAGTTGTAGTTGGTGATATGGAAGGATATAATTAGAATATTTGGTTGTGGTGTAGAAGGAGAAAAAGAGAAGAAATTTTAGATGCTTGTTTAAGTATAGTTTAGATGCTCGTTTAAGTATAGTTAGCTATCCCTATAAGCTTAGAAAAAAAAAAAAAGAAATATAGAGCCCTTGTTTATTGTTAGAAAGAACATTCATTAGTTGAGCTCTATGAAAAAAGAAAAAAAAAAAAAAAAAAAAAAAAAAAAAAAAAAGAGAGAATAAGCATAAGGGGATAGTTAGCTTTGATTTGTATAGTTGATAGTTTAGCATCTTTGAGTTTGTATTTTGTGTTGGATGGTAGAAGATGGAATTGAAAATCCATACTTTGGTTGGAGTTGAAAAAAGGTTGATGATTTGGAGTAATTTGAGTCACTTAGCCTATACATTCCCTACCTTAACCAATGTCCCTACATTACAAGCTTATATAAAGACCTTTTTGATCCTAGTTTGTAAGTATTACATTAGGTGGAGATGTTGAGATTAGGGGCAAGCCTATGATAAACATGTTGCATTGCATAGATGATGAGTGAACCCTTATGATGTGCATTATTATATACATCTTTTCTTTGAGAGAGTTGAGTGTTCACTTTCATACACAAAATTTCACATGTTGGAGAGTGTTCTTTGATGGAATAGCATGTTTTGAGTTTGTTGAATGGATTGTGTTATAGATGCTAAGGTCGTGTGCATAGTTTTGATCATGATCATATTGTTTTTGAAAAGTTTTTGAGGCCTATATAGTTCACAATGCTTGAGTTTATTGTTTATTTCGTTTTTGTTATTGTTCGGGACGAACAATGTTTAAGTTTGGGGGATTTTGATAGGGTGTATTTTTACCCTATTATCTAAGTGTTATATTATCGTTTTCTTGTCTTATTTTGATAGTTTAGCTTGTGTTTTGTATTGTTTATGTTATGTCGAGCTAGATTACGCTTTTGGGTTGTTTTAAGTGTTTTTAGGGCTATTGAGTCGAGAAAACCCAAGGCGAGACGAGAGGCGATGAAAGCAAGGAAGACGATGATGTATTGACCCCAAAGTTCTGACTTCTCACGATATTTTGGAAGAGTTATTCTGGAATTATGGAAGAATAGCATTGAAGAGGAGTTCGATAGGAGCATATAGGCGAAAACGGAGGTCAATTCGGAGTTCGGATGAGGAAGATACGATCGAAACAAGAAAGGTGCGCAAACTGCATGGATCTACTCGGACGACCACTCGGCCGAGTCAGTGGCTGAGTGAAGCTACTGCTGAAGCTACTCGGCCGAGTCACCATCCGAGTCGCCGGCCGAGTGAAGCACACGAAAATTCTTAAATTTCATATTTTTATTTCCTTAACCTAATCCTTGCCCACTTAGGTAACAATTATGAACCCCTACCTTATAAATACCCCAAAACTCATCATTGTATCCAAGTTTTTGATAAGTTTTTTTAGTTTGGAGTCTTGGAATCTCTCACATATTTTAGATTAGTTTTTCTCTACACTTTTATACTTTTGATCTAGATTTATTTTATGTATGAAGACAATTGAAGATTGAAGATTCATCAAGATTCAAGAGTTTTTCTATCCCTTTCTTTTTACTTTATGCTTTTAATTATGTTTATTCGTCCTTCTACCTTTCTTTTAATTATGTCTAGCTAATTTCGTTTAGTTGATTTTAGGGATTGAATGCCTAATTGAATTTATGTGAGTGTTTTCTTTGATTACAATTAGCCTTCTAATCTAGGTGCATGTTTCATGGTGCTTATTCTCATGCATGATTAACTGGCCATTGATTATGTATGCATAATTATGTGTTTATGCCGTGATAGGATAATTGCATAATAGATCTCATGAATACATGGTATGATAGTTTGATTGTCTTGATCAAAGTTGAATTATCATATGTCTATATATAATCGATTTGAGTGTCGTGATTGAACTTAGTTGATTATATCATTGATACTTGTTCTATTTTGCAATTGATTTGATATCTATGAGTCCGGAAGGAGATTAGGATCTTATTAGGTGACGATCTATACTGCCTTAGCCGGAGTGTTAGGTTATTTTCGTGTATCACATCTAGATTGGATTAAATTGGTTAATTGTATTCATTAATTACTTGCATATATTTGATTAGGTAGGCTTCCCTAGAATCAACACTTTTTCTTAATTGAGTTTTTTTTCCTTGTTTGATTATTTGCTTACTTGTTAGTTATTTTATTTGTTTAATTGTTTCCTTATTTGTTTATTTCCTTATTTGATTAATTGAGTCCTTTTATTTGTCTAGTATAAATACCACATTCCTAAACTCTCAAAAGTCTAGACATCAGTTTAGTTCTAAAGTAGAGGTATTGTGTGTGTTTTCGATTTGTCAGTCCCTGTGGATACGATACTCGTACTTCTTTATACTATACCTATTTTGTGTGGTAGAAAATAGTGCGATCAGTGATTTTATTACGTGATATAAGTGGTCTACACTTATAAGGTTATCATGATTGGGCTTGATTTATTATTAATAGGGTTTCGTGATTTTATCACGTGTTATAAGTGGTCTACACTTATAAAGCTGCTATATTTGGGCTCAATAGAATTTTAGGGGGGGGGGGGGGGGGGGGGGGGTTAATCCTAATTATTTAGGCTCGGTAAATTATTAAATCGAGCTCGGAAGGTTGTCACGTGTGGCCCTCGTCTTTTGCTTGGAATACTGGCCCAACGAAATATTTATTGGCCCAACTGCTGAATCAATCCGGCCCATCTGTTCTTTAACTTCGGCCCATCTTGAGTAATGATTCTCAGCCCAATCTACTGCTTTGGTCCATCGCGACATGGCCCGTCTGAAAAATAAATCCGGCCCATATCTACTTCTTCGGCCCAACTGGTCTTGAGCTTCGGCCCAACTGAATATTAATTCGGGCCCAACTGCATAATAGTTTCGGCCCAACTGAATTAGTGGCCCGGCCCAAGTAACAAAGTGTTGATCCAACACCTCCACACCCAACCCGGGTCTCTCTCTCTCTCTAATCGCGATTTCTCCTCCCCCCCTTTCTTCTCCATTCGCGGCTTCGCCGCCGGTTGCTCTCATCTCACGCCGTCGTCTTCCAATTACCGCCACCGCCGTCTGCTGATGTACGTCGGCCGACGGCCTCCCTTGCCGTTGGTCGGCATCCTCTCCCTCCTAATCGGATTCAAATCAGGC
The DNA here is from genome assembly GCA_029379335.1 of Thymus mandschuricus. Lineage (NCBI taxonomy): Eukaryota > Viridiplantae > Streptophyta > Magnoliopsida > Lamiales > Lamiaceae > Thymus > Thymus mandschuricus. The sequence goes on from CM057071.1 coordinate 55,142,636, forward strand.
AAGGGGAGGGGGGGGGGGGGGGGGGGAGGGGTTGGGGGTGTTTCCGATTTAGAGGAATTGGGGAAAAATTGAGGAGCCCGTCGAGGCTCCGGCTCCTCCAACGCCGGCCGCGGCTTCCTCTCTCTCGTCGCTGATCCTTCCGGCCGGAACGTCGTCTCCCCACCGCGCGTTCGCCCCGTTGCTGCTGTCCTTCGCCGTGGCAGTCGCTGCCGTTTCTGCCCTTGCTCTCACTTTGCTCTGTCTCCCGGCGCCGGCAGTGATGCCGTCGCCGGCGTCCTTCCTTTTCTCCTTTCATACTCCTCTCTCTGATCTCCTTCTCTCTTTCTAATTTGCAGGTCTCCTCGGCATCCGCCGGTGCTGCAGCTGCTGCTGGTGGCCGTCATTGGCCGGGTATCTCTCCCGGTGGTGAACGGAAACATTGGGGTGTCCTGGTTCCGTCCTTGACCCTTCTCGGCTTCTCCGCCGTCGGCAGGGCCGACGAGGTACAACTCTCGGACTCTCTCTTTCGTTTTATGCTTGGTTTATTATGGTTTGTGAGGTTGGGTTGAGCAGTGAGTGAGAATATGTTGTTGATGAATTATTGAGGGATTTTTCCAGATTTTATCATGCTCGATGTTGGTGCTCTTGTTGGATTGAAAGGGGTTAACATGCAAGTATACCTTAATCGTTTTGAGACTCGTTTAAAACTGAGATTTTAGGACTTAGTGATGAATTCAAATCTGATTTTTATGCTTCCCTACGCCTGCAACTATTTAATCGAGTCCTCTTTGTGTTCATGCTTGGTCTAAGACCTTAATTATGTTATTCATGCTTCGTGTGGTGTCTAGAGCTTTGGATTGATCATTGCATGTTGTTTTCAGTTTTTTTTTTGAGGGAGGGTGTAAACATGCTTAAGGCTTGCTAGTGCTAGAGGGGGTTGTGAAGAAGCCTTACTTGTGTGTAGAGATCGAAATAGAGTGGTTGGGGTTGGTTTTGGTGGCTGTCTCCTCGCCTTTGTTGCTCTGGTTGCTCCCTTTTTCCCTCGTTGTTTCCTTGCTCCTCCGATGGTACTTGAAACCTAAAGGGTAGGTTAATTTCTAAGCATCAAGGCCTTAATAATCATGCTAGGGAAAGTGGGGTTCTTTACCTACCGTTTGTGAGTTCAAGAACGAGTTCTAAGCTTCCGGTTAGAGGCTGTCCTCCCTCGATCTTGCTCCAAATGCCTTCTTCTCCCTTCGTTCTTCACTCTTAGAGATAGGGATGTGATCCTTAGTTAATTAATGTATATGCATGTTGGGTTCTTGAAGGGGAAGTGAGAGGGGTTACCGTAGGTGATTCGGTGCTTGGAATGGGCTGCCGGAGACAGTTTTCCGGCTACCTCCTTGGCTGGAAATCGGCTGCTTCTCCTCACCCTCTAAGTTCTCTCTATTTGCTTTCTTGTGTGTTTACTTGAGTGAATGAATGAAGACTAGTGATGTTTCTTGGTTTGTTTTGTTGTAGGGGAAGAGGCTCTTGCTTGGGAAGAGATGTTCATGATTACAAAGGAGGGAAAGAGAGTGCCATGGATTGGGCAATTGAAGAGTGTGTTGCAGGATTTGAGTGTGGGAGGAGACAAAGAGGGAGTGGGCGGCTGCATGCTTGGTGTTTTTGTGATTTCCCATGTATAAATAATGATGAGGTTGTATAATGTTAAGTTAATCCCCTCCTAATGGTGATTAGAGGGTGTTAGTGGTTCCTTAATGGTGTTTAGCAGGGGTGAATGGGACTTAAACTCCCAGATTTATGCTGGGAAGAACACGCCTGCTCTGTAGGCGAAATCTGCAATTTTCCTCCTTTTTTTTATTTTTATTTTTTATTTTTTATTTTTATTTTTTTTTTTTTAATGCATAAATCTACATATACATATTGTGGGCTTAAGAGTGGCATTGGGCCTCTTGAAATTATTGTTGGGTATTTTCAAACGAATGTGGCCTCTCTCTCTTATGGGCCGATTAAATAAAGATCGAACTAATAATCGTGAAGTGGGCTTCGATCACTAAGTGGGCCTTGGCCCTTAAATAGAAATTAATCGATTCGTTTTATCGGGCCTTTCCGAAAT